>JANRMT010062840.1:34741405-34752592 GCA_026402145.1 Polypterus bichir lapradei
ATTAATTGTAATAGTTGTAGTGGTAGTAGCAAAATTGCCAATATTATTAATTGTATTATTTATTGGGATAATAGCAGTACCAATTTACTAGAATTATTATAGATTAATATAACTATTAGAAAAATTACCTTTGATATTACTATTATTTATAATCATAACAATAGGAATTACACATGTAATATTACTGGTGTTGTTACTTTTATTAATTGTAATATAATACATGACTAGTAGTATTAATATTACTAGTGTTATTAATATCATTAATTACAGTAAAATTGTTAGTTCTGCTACTATTATCATTAATTATTTCAAGTGTTGCTGTTTTTATTTTGTATTATATTATTAATTAGCAATACATTACTGATGGTATTACTATTAACATAATAACATTAGCAGTAGCAATATTTCAATCATTTTCATTTGTAATAGTAGGAGTAGCAAAACTACCAATGCAATTAATCTTATTCTTTATTATAAGAACAACAGTAGCACATTACTACTGTAGTGTTATTGTTATAAATATGTATTGGTACTAGTAATTTACTTTCTGTATTACTATTATTAATAATCATAATAATAGTAGCAATGGAAGTGAAATCACTGGTGCCTCCATTATTATTAATTGTAAGGATATATTAAAAATATACCTGATAGTAGTAATAATATTACTAGTGATAATAATACCATGAATCAGGAGTAGTCATAGTAACAGTCTTAGTGCTACTACTATTATAAATTATTTCTAGTGTTACTCTTATTTTTAATTTAGTATTAAATTATTAATTAGTAAAATTACTAACATCATTACTGTTAATATTAATCAGTAGTATTACTATTTCTGTTATTACTAATTGTTGGTAATAGGAGTAGCGAAATTACTTTTGATATTACTATTTATCATCATAAACAAGTTGAAATTTACTGGTACTATTATTATAAATCAAAATGTTGATAGAAAAGTTACTTTTGATATATCACTAATACTATAATAATAATAATAATAATAATAATAATAATAATAATAATAATACAGTAAATATAATGTCATTAATAATTCTATTAGTATTCGCAGTAATGTAACTCGCATTATTTATTTATTTTTAATTTTTATTTATTTATGTATTTATTTATTTTTTGTGCTGCCACCAAAGGTCATCGGAAAAAACCATTTGCACTCGGGAATTAAAGTAAATCAAATCAAAAAGAAAATCAAAGTACAGTACCAGCATTCGTAGTTATTTTTATTCCACGCTACAGTACTTGACAAGCAAAACCGACTGCCGTTCTAGTTTGACGCGAATCTAAAAGTGGCCCTTAATTCTGCATTATTGTATAAATAGTCTGCTGTACGACTCACTTGCACTAATGAACGACAGTCCGATTTCTTACCGACTGTTACACACTTTTGACGTTGCCCTGTCTAAACTGCGTGTCTCTCTTCTCTAGTGAGATCGGTAAGCCAAGCGGACTTTTTAACGCCGTGTTAAATTGCCTTTCTGCCTGGCAGACACCCAAGAGCGCATCACATTTCGGTAATCCGTCTCTCCATAAAGTGTCATCTCAGTAAACAGATCTGAAGGCATGTATAGCACATCAATTCAAACAAAGGTTTCTTTATGAAGGATGTTCATAAGTCATTCTCGGCATACGAGCCAATTAATAAATTAATTCAGCCGAGTTTTGCCATGCACTCCATCATTCCTGAAGTTTTATTTTGTTGCATACTGGCTGTGATTAAATAATTATAAGAACTTCGCGAGAGCGGAGCGGACTCGCTGCGCTTCTTAAATTTGTTGGCTCGTGTCTCACGCCGAGATCTCCAGCTGTTGCTCGACACGACCTGATATTGTATTGCTATGATCATGTGACACACTGGTCTAGGCGCCATGTCCCCATCTAACCGCCCACCCTGAGTGAATGTGTCACTTGGAGTATGCCCGTGATTTAGGGAGCAAGAAAATCGTTTGGAACTCAGCTAGAGAAAAACAGAAAAGAAATGAATGATGATAATGTTAAATGGGGAGACAGAGAAGTAACGGTGGTGCTGAGGGGTAAATAACGTGCTTTTGAAGGACAGACAGCCCATCCATCTGCTTTTTCCATTTTGTATGCAGCATCTGAGACAATGTAGAAGCTCTACCTGTTGGAGATGCCAGTCCTTCACAGGGAGCATTCATAATTAATTGGGGATCTGCAGATATTCGTGTAAGACAAAACAATAGAAAAGATAAGCACAGGCTACCAGGACTTTGGACTTGTGGCTAGGGGAGTGTTAAAGGAAGACAGGGCAGGGTGTGGGATAATTAGAACAGCACCACTCCAGCAGGCTGTTGAGCTTCTATCCCCGTGGCTTCATCTCCACCTCTCAGGTTTGGAGCCCAAAGTGCCCATCCTTCTGTAATACTTTGACAAAGCGGCATGGAGGAATTGCTGCACCCCCTCCTCTTCCTGATGGCACAGACACTGTGTGTGTGTCTGAACCCGCACCTGTTTTGCAAACCTGCGCCGCTGTCAGTACAGCTGCTCCTGAGGCAGCCAAGAACTCCAAAACACAGGAGGACACTTTATTAAGTGTTATTGGGGGAATTAGCGTGACCATTTCCCACCACTTTTCTGGACGATCTTAGAAGCTCTCCTGCCACAGTTGTGCCAGCCTGACGATTACACTGCCATCTATCATGCACAAAATGATTCTGGCTTCACTTTCAAATTAGCATAACGTGCTTCCTTTCCTCCGTGTATTTTTCCCACTGTTATGTAAATGAAGGAGGAGTCCCAGATCTTGAAAAATTAGGTTATTATTCTTCCGCTGTCATCTGCTCCTAGATTAAGGCTGCTACAATATGCTTCATTCCAGAGAGGAAAAAAAAAGAGATCAAACTCACTAAAGCATCTAAATCTACATTATATAGCCCCTTTCATGGCAGTAGACAAGGGTTTATTAAATCAGTAGCAAGCTTGGTTTCTACCTGACACTGCTCAAGCCCATAACAGATGAACTGCTGGATAGATGGAAGCACAATGCATGACATTTTATCAAAAAGTCTGTTTTAAAATGATCCAAATATTTTATATAGCACCATTCATTAGAATTAGAAATCTTATAACAATACCATAGATAGCATTTCATGCTCCTCAAACCCTGACCTGAATGTGAGCTCATAATGCCACGTGCTTAAGTCCTCACCACAATGTGCAAAAAGAGCAATAAGCAGTCGAGAGCTGAATGACTAGACCAGATTCACACGGACCCCTGCTATTCATGTGCTCTGGATCTCTGCCATGCACAGATGGTGTGCTTGTGAGAGATGGAGTGAGAGAAAGTGAGACAATCAAGCATTTCACAAGTAGAAATGATGAAATCTGCTCCTTTGCTTAAAATCGACTGGCTGCTGTCAAGTCTGGAGAAGGATCCTGGCTTGGATCGGCTCATGGACTTTGCACAGGATGGTTGTAGTGTTCCAGTGCTGCAAAGATTCACACCGTCGATGAGACAGTGATTTATTTTTTTGGTGGAGATTCCAGGGATGCACCCAGCCCGACTGGCACACACTCACAAGCAGAGATACAAAGCCAACAAATGAATAAATATATGAAATGAAAACCCAATACACCACAACAACAATCAGACAAACCTCCCCTTTCCTCTACGGAGATACAGTTGTAACATAACAATGAACCACAACAATAGACACTCACGACAATGTCCTAATACAGTCCGATACAGCAAAAGCAGGTGACAGGGTTTGGTGTGAAGATGAAAATCCCGAGAACAGCTTCTGTAGAAAATGAGTGAAACAGTTCTACCGGTAGTCCTGAGTAGTGAGATTTGCAGGAGTGCTCCTTTTGAAGATACACGACAATTAATCCACCACTATACACACAAGAAGCAGGCACCAGGCAGTCCATTCATCTTAACAGGAAACGATCCAGGGCACAATTGACTTTTCAGATAACACGTTGGACAAGATACACAAAAACACTGATCTCCTGTTGCTCTGCCAGGCCCCCCTTTTGTCCCCAACAGCCCCTACTTCCGCTTTAGTCATCCTATACAGGTAATCCCCCTTGGGCTGCTGGGAAATGGAGTTCTTCTCACAGTAGCACTGCTACTGTACATGGTGTTGCCACTGACCCCAATTAAGCAGTGTGAGGCACAGCCAGTAACAGGAAGTAAAAAAATAAATATATATAACAATCATTGCCGTGGCCGAGGAAGGAGACAGACTGCAGTAGACCTCATGTGAGGGAATAAGGGGAGAGACACTGCATTTCCTGATATGACAGCCACCAGTGATGATATAATGTAAGAAGGACATAAGAAAAATCATGTAAAATGAAGATCTATCAACATATTGAAATACATACAATCTACAAAAACACAATATTAAAAGATATCACAACATCAAATACCCTACACCTCAAAATAGAAATACAAATGAGCATTCACGAATCTCCAGTTTGTGTTCATTTGGCAAAGTGCTAAGTAATTGATGTGATTCAGGATAATAAAGAATATGACTCTCTGATAGTGAGACGTAGAAGTTCATGAACCCTCTAAATCACGTCACAAAAATCAATCAATGGGTCGCTTTAAAAACCTCGCCTTGGCCATTACGATTCTACAACAGCAGAAACGGTTTGTAATACTAGAAATAGCACATCTCGTCTGGGGAATCACGGTTTTGAGTAGTTGCATGTTGCTAGAATAGCTACACGTGTGCATACAGGAGTAGAAGTACACCAGGAATGTTGCAGGGTTCAAGGAATGTTGGAAACAGGTTAGTGGCATTATGCACAAAATGGTTGATTTCTGTAGGTAAACAATTGTATATCGTATCATAGAAATAAAAAAAGATCAACATATGACCACATAAACATTTAGGGGAGTCTACTACTACTTTAATTTTTGCACAACAGCGCCATCTGCTGGGAAATGCAAGGGTAAGTAGCTCACTTGCCACAAATGCAGAGATACCACTGGTCACATTTCTGATATTCCCCAGACACGTTCAAGCAGATCTTAGTGACAGCCACCCATTACTTTCAGAAGTTCCATCAGACTTACAGCAAAGTCTCGATGTAAACGGACTCAATTCTGCTCTCAGAGACCTGCAGTGGGAATTTTAGGTAGATTCATCCTGTCATTTTGGTTCCTTTTACTCTGAATTAGAATATAAAAATATCAGGGAAACAGATGAAGCAATTCATGGAAATCCTGAAGTGAAAACGTCCAGCCGTAGCATAGTGAATGTGAAAGAGATGGGCCAGGTTGGATCTGTTTCTCCCCAGAGGCCTGTGGGTTTTATTCTTAAAATGTTTATTGGGTAAGTAAGGCTGGCCAGCACCCCGAAAAAGAGTATCTACTTATCTGAACCAATGTAACGATAGCCATAATATACTAAAAGATTTTCGTTCCAATTTTAGTATATGTGCAGCCGAAGCTAGCACTATACTAAAAGATTAAAACTAATATTTACTGATCCAGTGATCTGCATGCATTTTCAGTAATTCTTTGTCATTCCTCCACTAATGGGATAACAAAGCCATTGATATTAGGCAGATGATGAGACTTGTCTGGTGAATCATCTTAATCCATTAAAACAGCAGTCCATTCCCATCCAGAAAGCTCATGAATGATTCAGAAAATACATAAAATCCTTCACCCTGAAGTACATCACAAATATGAGAATAAATGAGCTCTTCAGCTGCGGCACACATTACTGAGACAATTAAGTGAATCGGTAAGAATCCAGGGACAAGCCACACTTTCATTAATCTAAATGAGCAGCTCCAGCTCACGACAAGGAGGATGTAAAAGATAGTGCCCTGTACCACCACACATTTGATCAGATTTTATAGCTCACCCAGAATTCTACAGGTAAAGAGTATGAGGGGCCTCCCTGTAGTATGTGTGGACAGTCCTATCCCAAGACTGAGGTGACAGATGTCAGGATGCTTCTCATAAATGAAGAGATTGTCTGCTTTCATGAGAAGGTTCAGGATGGCCATTTGGCTTAGTCTTCACTGCCATACATTCCCCAGGCTGGTGTTCTGCCAGAAAGAGTGAGGTAGAAAATAACTTAGATTGGGACGAGAAGATTTGACATAGACAAAGATTCAAAAACCCATCGTATGCAAGCTAAAAACCAGAAATTGAAATCCTAATTAATATTTTGTTTGCCTGGATTCATTTGAGAAGAATGCAATCAAAATCACAACACGCCTCTCTGTTATTCTTCACTCCGGATGAATAAGAATTGGTCATTGCATCCTTCATACTCACAGCCTCTCACTTCTGGGTCATCAGCCTTAGCAATACACTAGTGAGCATTCCACAAAATGACAGCACTCACAAGAAACAAACTGATTCACTTGAATTAAATAAACTCCAGTTAGGAAAACTTAACAGAATTATCTGTTCCAAAACCTAATAATAAATCTGAAAAGGTCAACTCAAGTACCACAAAAAAGCCAAAAACAATGAGAAATGAAACCAGATTGTGAGAGTTGGTGGACATTTAGTAGACAGTTGAAAAAGGCATGCACTCTTCTCACTGAGAAATGAGAAAACTAGACTAGATAGCAATGATTAGGTGATGTAGGGAAACCAAGTATGCGAGGTGCATCAGGATCAGGTCTTCCTATGTGTGACCCCCAAGTGTTCTGCCAGTGAAGGTTTTGAGCGTGTAACTAACAAAACAAAACATAAAAAGGTAGAAAAGCGAAATGGAACCAGAGCCCAATACAAGAAACAATAATCGAGGTCGAGAGAACAAGAGGGTCAAAACCAAAAGCACACATGAGAAAAAAGCACAAAGATCAACTCTGAGTTCTTTTAGAGTTTTAGTATCCACAGATCAGAATAAGCATTTGGACTCATAGCAGTCCATTTATCTTGTTGTGTCAATTATGCATGGGTCACGACCTCCGAGGCCACGCCCCTAGCAATGCTGGAAGCAGACCTTGCAACGGAATTAAACGGCGGCTGCGTTTGAGGACCCAAAATCATCCCAAATCATGACACAACAAGGAGGTGGCGATTCCACACTCATATTATTGAGTTAACAACAACCTGTCAAATATTAATTAAAAATGTCTCATTTTATTTACTTGTATCCATTTCATTCAAGAAGTAAAGGAGCCGAGGCCAAGCCTGGCAACACTTGGGCAAAAGTCCCACTAATCATTTCTGTTCTTTTTTTGCTGTTTACATTTTTCTTTATAATTGCACTAATGAATAATTTAGATAAACTGGTGGGCCACATAAAGGCATTACGTGACTTAATCATAAGCATAAAAAATAAACTGAAACAAAAAATTAATTATTCCATTACTTTCATTTGTTAAATGTGACTTTAGCCAAGAAAAGCATATTTTCTCTACTAATTATTGTGCATCTGTATTGTGTACTGCTAATCAGCTGTTCTGTAATTAATGATGAAATACTGACATTTATTTATTGTAAATAATTACCTATTTGGAGTTTCTGTGTGAAACAATACATTTTAAATAAAAGGCAACTGCCAAAGTTCAGAGGGGCAGTGAAGGGAAGGAGAAACATTTGGTTAGGTATGGAGGGCATATAGTGAGTGAAGAAGTTAAGGTTGTATGAGCCAGCCACAAATGAATAAGGAGGTAGTTAGACTTCATAAAGACTGAGGGAGGAAGGAGGGACTGCTGACAAGTGAAGATGACTGACAAAGGTGTTAGACTTGTAAAGGCAAAGAAGGGACAGGTTTACTTACTGTACAGACATGAGACGCTCCACAGTCACCAATGTGAACCTGGCAATTTAAAACCAAAGGCCTAAAAAGGGCTTGTGAATCCTACATATGCAGGGGTAGTAAGCAAATAAGGATAGGGACTGACAAAGGAGAAGAGGATATTAGTGAGAGAAGACTGAGGAAGGCCATCTGTTGGACTGTCAAATGAAATACATATGTCTCTGTTATATGCCATTTGGTATGGGAACGTGTGAAAGCAGTGTTAATGTTTGTGTGCACCATCTATTGGATTGGCAGGTGCAATGCATTTTATTACAAAAATGTTTGTGATACATCATCTGTTGGAATGACAAATTTCATGCATCTTATTACTAAAAATATGTGATGCGCCTTCTGTTGGAATGAAAAATGCAACACATATGTTTCTGTTATATGCCATTTAACATGGGGTTTATAAAAGAAGTTAATATTTGTGATGCACCCTCAGTTAGAATGACAAATGAAATAAATATGTCTCTGTTATATAATATTTGGTAAGGGATTGGTAAAAGCAGTGTTCTGGTTTTACCAATCCTTTACCAAACATCATATAACAGAGACATTTATTGCATGTTAGAATAACAAAAGTAACACATATGCCTCTGTCATCTATTTAATATAGGATTCATAAAGACAGTGTCAATGTTTGTGATACAAAAACATTGTGATACACCACCTACTGTAATAACAAATGCAATTCATACATCTTTGGTATATGCCATTTGTTGCATTTTATTACTACAAATGTTTGTGATGCACCATCTGTTGGAATGACCAATGCAATGCATTTTATTAATAAAATGTTTGTGGTGCACCATCTGTTGGAATGACAAATGCAACACATTTGTCCCTGTTATGTGCAATTTAATATGTGATTCATAAAAGCCATGTTAATGTTTGTGATGCGCCATCTGCTGGAATGACAAATACAAAGAATTTTATTACTACAAATATTTGTGATGTGGCATCTATTGGAATGACAGTGATATAGCAACCAGAGAGACACTTGTCCTTTTATTATTTTGAATTGAATTGCAGACATTAATAATAAGAAGGTTTGGATATCAGTGACAAAAAAGAGAACTAAAACAATCAAGAGCAAGAGAAGACAATGCAACAGAAAAGAATACCAGGGTGGCATAATATGACAAAGTGAGTAGTCAAGTGCCATATACACAAGGGGACTAAAAGGAGGCATACTTTGGGACTCTGAATGATATTTTTGGTGATTTTGGTGCAGATTAGGGTAGCAGATAGAACAGTATACTCCTTCAGCTGGTGGTCCCTGGCCTAAGGACTGCCTGTTGGACTCGGTGTTTTTGTTATAACTTAATCCTACACAGGCCTATATAAAAGAGAGGAGCGGGCATGCAGGAGCAAAGCCACTGCTCCTTCTTTTCCTTCTTAATTCATTCCCTATCTGAAGAAGCAGAATTGTATTTCACATCCACTGAAAATGAACCGTAGAGGGAAGACATCCCACTGAGATGTAAATAACAGAATTTCCCCCATGTGACCTTGCCTTCTAATTTGCGGTGATCAACAGGAGTTCAGCATGCTACCCAGATATGTGCCCACTGGCCCTTCTTTCAGTTCCTTAATATAAAAATGGGAGACTGTGGTTGCACGAGAAGGCAAAGCAGATCAGCAGACACATCTGAAGCTGGAGTTGCTAAGCTAGGAAGGTGCAAGTCGCATGACATTCTCTCCTTTTGCAGCAAATTTGCTTTTGGATCATCTCCTAGCAGTGGGCAATAGCACCTCAGTTGACTAATGTCAGGCATCTTACTTGAGAGTCCATTATAAACTACAGCTATAGGCCCATTGACATGCTGTACCTGTGTTTTTTTAATTTTGCAGTGTGTAGAAATTCAAAGTACTCATAAAAGTGGATCCTCATTTTATCCTGAAACCTTGGACCCGGTCATAAACAATAATGATCAGGTTATTTTTATAATACATGTATTACAGTTGATGCTTGGAAGGAATGATGCTTGACATGTGCCATATTGCAATTTTTTTTTTTTTTTTGTGCGCCCCTCACTTATTAGCCTGGACAGCTTGCTCTAAAGCATCTGATTATTTGCAGAGTTCACTCAAGTGCTGTCGTCTTTCTTTAGCGGACCTTAAGCACAGTAGACAGTTTTAATATGAGCCACCTGTCTGACAGCGAGCGGAGCATCAGCATCACAAAGGGAACGAAATTAAAAGAGCATCGTTAAATAAGGCCTTGTCTGCCTCTTGATCGCAAGGCTTTGGTCTGCTTGATCCAAAATGAAACTGAACTTTTAATAAGTAGCGCTGGCTATAATTTAAAGAAAGCAAACAGAACCTTAAAGATAGTGTAGTTTCTGGGGGTCTATCTTGTATTTGGAATTCATTGCTTGTATAAACACCCTTCTGATAGTGGTGGACTGTTATGTCAAAATTTTTTTTTTGATCGCCCCCAAATCTTATTTTCTCTCCACCTAGCACTTTTACTTAAATTGTAAGAAAAGTACTGTACAGTTCTTTAAAGCCAACGTGAAGAAGAATCAGTGCTTAATGTGTTACATCCTACCTGTGGAGCCAAGTATTCCAGAGCCAGTGCCGTGTAGATTATTACTATAAAATAATTTAAATGGGGAAGATGAATCAATGCCAATTAAACTCACATTCACTTTCGAAGTGGTACAGCACACTCGTTAAATCCAATTTAAAGATGAGTTATACTGTCTGTGCTGTGCATTAGTCCAGATAACTATGGACCCCTAGAAAAGTCTGAGCTCTGATACACTAGCAGTCCATTCATTCTCCACTTCAATAGCCATTTGATCACATTTAATGTTACGGTTTGCAAAAGCCAATACAGAGGGAACCAGTAAGGTGTGAACTCAACCTTGACAGAAATGCAGGGCAACCAGGAAAACAAAAAATCAATGCAATGAAGTCGACTGTGATAGATGGGCACATTATGTAATTGATTGATATTTATAAAGTAACTACGCTGTAATTGCTTGATCTTTATAAAGTACAGTAGTTGTCACAGTTCACATAACCTCCTTGCAAGGCAACGGCCGGGTGCTTCTGAATTTTTTGCAAATTAAAAAACCTACCCCTTTATTGTTAGGCCGGGGTAAGCCGGAAGCCTTCATCTAGAGTTTGGGTTCAGGCCACGTTGAAGTTTCATGCACTAGCAGAATGGAGCAACACAATTATCATGCAGTATTTGTAACCTTGGAAAAATATGAACCTCCTAAGGAAAATATTAGAAACCGGGAAATATTTAAGAAAATCATAACACAGTGCTTCCCAAACCCAGTCCTGGGGACCCACTGAGGCTGCAGGTTTTTGTTCCAGCCAGTTTCTGTTTTTAATTGGACTCCTGGGATAATTAAGTGATGTGTTATTTCCCAAGTTCTGTGCTTTGGGAACAATATAG
>JANRMT010062840.1:34752992-34777227 GCA_026402145.1 Polypterus bichir lapradei
TCTCACAGTGTGGACATGGCAATTTATTGCCCTAGCCACATCAGCAGTCCTCATGCCTCCCTGCAGCATGCCTAATGCACGTTCACGCAGATGAGCAGGGACCCTGGGCATCTTTCTTTGGGTGTTTTTCACAGTTGGTAGACAAGTCTCTTTAGTGTCCTGCGTTTTTAGAACTGTGACCTTAAATGCTTACTTTCTGTAAGCTGTTAAGGTCTTAACGACCATTCCACAGGTGCATGTTAATTAATTGATTATGGTTAATTGAACATGCATGGAAAATATTGTTTAAACAATTTACAATGAAGATCTGTAAAGTTATTTGGATTTTTAAAACATTATTGTTGAAATACACAGTCCTGAAAAAGGGACGTTTCTTTTTTTGCTGAGTATATATATCTATACTAATAAAAGGCAAAGCCCTCACTGACTGACTGACTCACTCACTCACTCACTCACTCACTGACTCACTCACTCACTCACTCACTCACTCACTCATCACTAATTCTCCAACTTCCCGTGTAGGTAGAAGGCTGAAATTTGGCAGGCTTATTCCTTACAGCTCACTTACAAAAGTTAAGCAGGTTTCATTTCGAAATTCTACACGTAACGGTCATAACGGGCAACAATGTCCGCCATATTGAACTTTCTTATTCATGGCCCCATCTTCACGAAATTTTGTAGGCGGCTTCCCTGCGCTAACCGAAACCAATGTACATACTTATTTCGGTGGTATGACACCACTGTCAGCCGCCATATTGAACTTTCCAACGTCACTAATTCTCCAACTTCCCGTGTAGGTAGAAGGCTGAAATTTGGCAGGCTCATTCCTTACAGCTTACTTACAAAAGTTAAGCAGGTTTCATTTCGAAATTCTACGCGTAACGGTCATAACGGTTGACAACGTCCGCCATGTTGAACTTTCTTATTCATAGGTAGAAGGCTGAAATTTGGTACTTATTTCGGTGATATGATGCCACTGTCGGCCGTCATATTGAACTTTTCAACGGTCTTTGTTACTTATGGGCCCATCTTCAAGAAATTTGGTACACGGGTTCCCAACGCTAACTGAATCCTACTTACGTACATATTTACGTTCATAGCCTGTAGCTCGGTCACCGTGTGAGGCGGCGTTGGGTCCCCCATCCCAACGCCTCCCACGTGGTTGGCTGCCTGCCTATATAAGGCCGTCTGTCGCTCCAGTCTCTACATTCCCTTCCTTGCTTCGCCACGGTATTCACGTCTCCCTGCTGATAACTGCAGCCTATTTATTTAATCCACGGCTTCTCCACTGTTTTATTGTTCATTTATTACGATTATAGTTATTGTATAGGTATTTTAGACTTCCTTTACATTGTTCAGGTACCCATTTCCTTTATCATTCCAACCGTACCCCCATTAACATGTCTATCGAGGTGATCACCATCGATCAAAGAACTGTCACTTACCAAGTGGTTTCCATGCCCGGAGATGGCACCTGCCTTTTCCATTCTCTTTGTTACATATTGCACGGCCATATCAGGCTCACTATTGATATCCGGAGGAACATTGTGTCTTATGTATTGAATGACTGGGACAGGTTCAAGGTGTGGATTGATGACGGTACAGGAGATAGTTATACTACACAGGAGCACTAGAAGAGTGAAATGCTTAAGTGTACCGAAATGGCCAAATATTTTACACCTTTGGACAACCGCCAATGCCTCTTAAACATCTTAGAGTCACAGGTGACGATTTCAGTAGTGGACACTTTGATGTTTAGAAATGTTTAAACTCTCAAAAGCTGGATGTGAAGTTATCAATGAAACTGGTTGTATATTTACAACGCTTGACAGATGCCGAATGTCACTTCAACACAAGTCCTACAAATACTGTCGTAATTGAAACAAACCATGAAACTCAAACCGATTATGACAGCAGCAATCCAAGCTGTGAGATTTGAGACAAGATTACTGTTCACATGGCCAACTGTACGTTGCATGCTCAAGAGTAAGCTCAGCGCACAGCTACAGCTTGGTCATATTACAACTGGAGGGCCGAACTGACAACGTGGCATACAAAGAGATCCTTAACAAATAATTATTGGTATATTTTCCCTCAGTTTAAAAAGGTTTAATTTTCTTCTTAATAAAAATTTTAAGGCAGTACTTCACCGCTGCGAAGCGCGGGTATTTTGCTAGTTTATTAATATTTGGTACACATATACTATGTGACATCTACTATTCGCTTTTTGGGTGATGATTGACCTCCAAGGTTATTCCTCTTTTTTTTATGTTATTTTATTGTAGAATCAACTCTCAGCAGTGGCCAGCGGGGTGGCCCTGCAGTGCATGCGCCCGGGCGCCATTCTCATTCACTACCACTTTTGCCGTCACTTCCCCTACCTCTTCATATCTTAAATCATTCTTGAGGCAGATTGACAACTTAAGTACCAGCTTAAGTAAAAAATTAAGGAAAATGTACTAAGTAATTGCAACACAAACACTGACTTAATCAGTTTTAATGCAAAAAGATGCCGACGAAAGAAGAGAAGAAGTGGGCTGCTAGGGTGGAGAAAAGATGAGCTGCTCACCAAGCAGCAAGCACATCAACCTCTGAGCAAGCGAGTGTTAAACGTACAGAGAAAGAGTATGAGAACTAGGAATGCTCAAGTCAAGTGTATTCACTGCACATCATTGAGCAGTGCACTGTTACTAGTTAACTAATAATTGTACATGCACCACTAATATTTGCAGGGCTGTACTATATTATATGATAGAGTATCTAACAAAAGTGAGTATACCCCTCACATTTTTGTAAATATTTTATTATATCTTTTCATGGGACGACACTGAAGATATGACACTTTGATACAATGTAAAGTAGTCAGTGTACAGCTTGTATAACAGTGTAAATCTGCTGTCCCCTCAAAATAACTCACACAGCCATTAATGTCTAACCCACTGGCAACAAAAGTGAGCACACCCCTAACTGAAAAATGTCCGAATTGTGCCCAGTTAGCCAATTTCCCTCCCCGATGTCATGTGACTCGTTAGTGTTACAAGGTCTCAGGTGTGAATGGGGAGCAGGTGTGTTAAATTTGGTGTTATCGCTCTCACACTCTCTCATAATGGTCACTGGAAGTTCAACATGGCACCTCATGGCAAAGAACTCTCTGAGGATCTGAAAAAAAGAATTGTTGCTCTACATAAAGATGGCCCGGGCTAGAAGAAGATTGCCAACACCCTGAAACTGAGCTGCAGCACGGTGGCCAAGACCATACAGTGGTTTAACAGGACAGGTTCCACTCAGAACAGGCCTCGCCATGGTCGACCAAAGAAGATGAGTGCCCGTGCTCAGCGTCATATCCAGAGGTTGTCTTTTGAAAATAGACCTATGAGTGCTGCCAGCATTGCTGCAGAGGTTGAAGGGGTGGGGGGTCAGCCTGTCAGTGCTCCGACCATACGCCGCACACTGCATCAAATTGGTCTGCAAGGCTGTCATCCCAGAAGGAAGCCTCTTCTAAAGATAATGCACAATAAAGCCCACAAACAGTTTACTGAAGACAAGCAGACTAAGGACATGGATTACTGGAACCATGTCCTGCGGTCTGATGAGACCAAGATAAACTTATTTGGTTCAGATGGTGTCAAGCATGTATGGTGGCAACCAGGTGAGGAGTACAAAGACAAGTGTGTCTTTCCTACAGTCAAGTATGGTGGTGGGAGTCATGGTTTGGGGCTGCATGAGTGCTACTAGCACTGAGGAGCTACAGTTCATCGAGGAAACCATGAATGCCAACATGTACTGTGACATACTGAAGCAGAAACTGGGCCGCAGGGCAGTATTCCAACATGATAACGACCCCAAGCACACCTCCAAGATGACCACTGCCTTGTTAAAGAAACTGAGGGTAAAGGTGCTGGACTGGCCAAGCATGTCTCCAGACCTAAACCCTATTGAGCATCTGTGGAGCATCCTCAAACGGAAGGTGGAGGAGCGCAAGGTCTTTAACATCTACCAGCTCCGTGATGTCGTCATGGAGGAGTGGAAGAGGATTCCAGTGGCAACCTGTGAAGCTCTAGTGAACTCCATGCCAAAGAGAGTTAAGGCAGTGCTGGAAAATAATGGTGGCCACACAAAATATTGACACTTTGGACACAATTTGGACATTTTTCACTTAGGGGTGTACTCACTTTTGTTGCCAGCAGTTTAGACATTAATGGCTGTGTATTGAGTTATTTTGAGGGGACAGCAAATTTACACTGTCATACAAGCTGTACACGGACTACTTTACATTTTATCAAAGTGTCATATCTTCAGTGTTTTCCCATGAAAGATATAATAAAATATTTACAAAAATGTGAGGGGTGTACTCACTTTTGTAAGATATTATAGATTATAAAACGTCCCCATGACATGAAGTGTCAAAGATATCTTTGACTCAGACTACCTGGGGTACAGCTCTGTTAAAATGCCAGCTCCTAAATCACATCAAGGGGACAATCTTAGCAGGAGGTGGAGGACTTTATAATCTTTACTATTTTGTTCTTAAGTATTATAATAGTGATTGTCCAAAACATTGGCGGAGTACTGAACATATTGTACGAGACAGAGGGAGTGCAGAAAGATTGCTCAGTTTATTGGCCAGTCTTCCTCTTTGGCCTCATCTATGGTCATGAAGTTTGGGAAACACCTGAAAGAATCACTTCACCAGTCAAAATGTTCGAGTTCTGAAGGTAGTAAAGCCGGTTCAGGTGTTTTTCCCACATGGGTGCTCTTTATGGTGAAGTGTGCTGAAAAAAGTCTACTGTTGGCAGACATTGGGCAGCTGGAGAAGTGAGGTCTGTTGCAACACACTCAGGCTGATAAGTACCATGACCCTCATTTGGGGAGATGCTAAGAAAATCGTACCAATCAACTAGGAGCCAAGCTACGGTATATGCCAACATGCAAAACTTGTGGCTATTTGATGAAGTGAAGGATGATGGAGATGGGAGTGTAGTCAGGAAATTTAAGGACAAACCAACTGAAGAAAGGTTAGACACTGAGGTTCAAGATTAGCAAAACCGAACTGGAAGTCGAAGATAAGAGGTCAAAAACAGAACTAATTCTTAAAGAATTTTCTTTTTATACTTTAGAAACTGAATTGTCGAGCGTTGCCTTTCTTGCATTGCATTTTAATCAAGTACGGACACCCTTAATGTGCAACTTGAACTTAAATATTTGAGAGCCATGATGTCACATGTTGTGTGGTAGAAAACACACGTCCCTAGCAGCAGGTAGTGTTAGAGCAACCAGCACACGAAAAGATGACACCTAAAAGCAAATAACAATAACAGAAATTATAAAATTGATTCTGGTGTAGACAGGGTGAAATTTGGCTTTCACTAGAACTTTTTTTGCAGGCCAGTAAATGGTTTCAAATTGAAGCCCTAACAGACGCTATATTATATTACATTATTACCGTTTTGCTTCCAGCGAATGTTTTCTAGTGGTGTAATGGCGCCAACACCATGGAGATCTCCATGTCCACCTTCTTCATGACAATAAGTAGTGTCGACAGCTGTTTGTCACACGCAGGGAGGAGGCAAGAAGGGGGTGCCCAGGGACCCTCCACTAATAAAGCAAGCAGGCAGGCAGGCAGTGGAAGAGGGGGAGGGATATAGGAGCTTTCTTTTGAGTTATTTATTTTACATTGAAGGTTGTTTTTTTTTCCCAGATTCCACTTTTCACAGCTTTATTGGTGAAAGCAGAAAAACAGAAGGCGGCTTGATCGATACCTAGAGTCTAGCAGACAGGAACATGGTAAATTTCCAGCAGAAAGAGGCAAGCATTGCCACTTTACATCCTCTTAACCAGAACAAATTGGATTCTTAAAGAGACTCCAGCAGAATATCAATGAAGCCCAGTCCGAGTAAACGGGCTTGTTTTGAAAACCTCTTCTAACGCCGGGAATGTATTTCATTCAGAAGGCTGCTTAGTTCCTATCATCAAACCCATCTGCAACATATTTGTTTTAATTTCTTTTTAAAATGTTCTGCTCGAGAGATTATTGCTTGATTTACTGTTATGTGAAGCTGCGCTCCGCTGCTATATTAACTCTGCTTTTATGTATGTTGAATGCATCATTTGAGCCCTTTGTTTTGCAACACAAACGTTGTTCTCAATTGCTTTGTAATATGTCCTATGACCATGCTAAGCGTGGTGGGTACCACACAAAACAAAAAGATACATTAATCACACTCCATTAATGGTGGGCAGTGCAGGTGAAGCTGCTGCCTCACCACTGCTGTGACCTGGGTTCAAATTCCGGCCCAGTCGCCATCTGGGTCAAGTTTTTCCATTCTCCATGTGAAACTCTGGTGATATCTCAAAGGTGCTTGGAAATGGTTAGGGACCTGAAGCGCATCTGTCTTGAGATCTCACCTGGAGTAGGCAGTGAAACCTCCAAAATGGGCTGTGATCCTGTACTGGAATAAGGAGGATATGTAACTGGATTAACAGATGGAGGTCTTGCTAGCATTCACTATGAGAAAGGATAAATAAAATAAACACTTATGCTATGACTAAAAAAAGCACTATTTAACAATGTCCATGACAGGTGCAACTACTGCACCATTTGCAGGAAATATAGCAGTTTTAGTGCAGCACTTTACGATAGCCACTCGTTCATCCAGTACTGAGCCAAGGACACAGGGGCATATTTTATATATTATATATAAAAATGAGTGCTGCTGGGGTGCTGTTGGAGATTCACAGCAATCTCAGAGAGCAATTACTTGCCCGGGTGGGATGCCATCATAAAAGAAAACAGAAGGACAGGCTCTCTTACTGGATGGGAACAAGAATCCTTACCCAGGGAGGCCAGTCTTTTATTGGGAGGACCAGAAAAGACACCAGCATCTGGGTACTATGTCCCCTGATATGCTAGAGGGAAATGTCCCTGCGATTTGGGCCCCCTTCAAATACCCACATGGTATCATGGGAATTGGAGTTCTGAAAAAAAAAAAAAAAACAGCCCTGTTGCTTTCCATGGGCACCACTGCAGAGGGATATAGCATAGACACAGAATTACTAGACGCCGCATGACCAGCAGAATTGTACGGCAACGTCGCCGCCATATTGCGAGTGGCACTGCTGTGGAGTGAAGTAATGGATAAAGATGCCTCATGCATGTGCTGCTTGGGATTGTACAAACTGCTGTACGCTCCAAACCAGAACCCGGGGGATTACATTTCATAGGTGAGGCTGAACAATTGTTTTGGTTATATTTGGCCATTAGAAAATCCCATTTTATAATCTTAGCACCTAAAGTCACCTTACAATAAAATTAAACAACATTAGTAAAATTAAAACAAGAGAATGATAAATCAAAAAGCAATAATTAGCAAACCAAAAAGATAACTACCAGTAACAGTGCAAAAATCCCAATTGGTATGCCAGTTTGAAAAGATACGTTTGGAGGGCAGTTTTAAAATGTGTTATTGAATCGAGCTGACGTATATGGGAGGGAAGAGGATTCCCGAGTTAAGGAGCACCATGAGAGACACTCGAGCTCCCATAGCACTGAGTTTGATGTGTGGAACAGAAAGTAGAGCTGAAGATGAGGATCTGAGTGAGCGAGAGGAGTGCAAGTCTGTAGGAGATCAGTGAGGTTGTGAAGAGCTTTAAATGTTCAGAGCGGTGTTTAGTATTGTATTTTGTAGTTAACAGGGAGCCAGTGAAGTTGAGAGAGAATAGGTGTAATATGTTCAGTGGATTTAGAACAGCAAGTTATTATCCTGGCAGCAGAATTCTGAAGAAGTTGTAAGCGATGGATACATTTTTGTGGGATGCCAGATAGAATAGCATTACAGTAATCTATATGTCAGGTGACTCGGGTATTAACCAATACTTCAGTACTGTGTTGCGCAAGAACAGGACAAAGTCTAGAAATGTTTCAGAGATGGAAGGCGGCAGTCCGAGAAATGTTACTTATATGGGAGGAATTATTTAATAATAATAATAATATTATTATTAAATAATTGCCATTATTATTGTATAAATGGATATAAATTATAGCATGTAAACGATCCGCCAAAATCCGTTGTATGTAAACGATACTGTTTTAAATGTTATTGTTTTTTATCAGAAAACCCGGTTTCCACGTCTACCTGTATTAGTTTAAATGGCACTTTTGCCACTCGCAGTATAGCGGATGCGCTGACTTATCATGTTGACTGGGCAACACAGTGAATACGGAGTCTACCTATATATGTCTATGGGATATAGTCCCTACTTTGTGTGGACTCACATCTGACCTGGAAGTGCTTCCTACGGATCATGTCCTAGCCCCTGAAGTACTGCCAGGAGCTGCGCCATCTTGACCAAGCAGTCAAAGTAGGAGGGAGGTGAAAGAGGCTTGATGGGAGGAGGGTGAAGGAGGATTGTTTTCTGGGCTGTTAATACGTTGGTTGTCTCAATCTATCTGTGAAGGTAATGTTTACTAATAAAAAGGGAATGATATTTGAACCTGTTACTGGTTTCGGTGTGATTGTGTCTGGAATTTTAGGCTCAGTGGTGGCCCCTGCTGGTTACTATATAAATACACACACACACACACTGAAATATTATACGTATATGTTATAGATATAATCTTTGTATGTGTGAGGCTGTACAATAAACAGACAGAAAAGGCACTATATAATAGATAGATGTGAAAGGCACTATATAATAGATAGATAGAGAGATTTGAAGGGAACTCTATGATAGATAAATAGATAGATAGATAGATAGATATCCACTTCATCTTTGTAAAGATTCATTCTTTTGCCATTTATTTTTGTTATACAGGCTCACAGATGCACCCCAGGCTCTTTCACGCGTCTGCTCCTTGTTTTGTAACATATATTAACAAGGGGTAATACCTTTAACTCTCATATGCTGCATTGTGGCAAACAGACATGATTGAAAGTTAGACCACCTAGAGAGCTGGCTTGAACAAGACTTTATGTGGCATAAGAACTTGTCTGGATGCTTCACAGAAGTTTGTATTTGCCATACAGTTGGACTGTGGGATGCTGGGGAGCCTCTTTCTAACATGGTGAAAAACTATTACACCCAAAATGAAAACTGCAAATTCTCATTAACCACTGACATGTCTCAAAGTAAGAAAATTAGAGTTTACAGCATCCTCTAAAAGCAAATAATCTGACGTGTTTAATAGATGACTTTCTCTAATAAAGCTGTGATTTTCACAGTCAAGTACTGCAGGTAATTATGCTACCATTATGAAGGACTTGGAAGAATCCAAGCCGGTTAAAAAATGTATATTCTCCTCTCCCAAGTGAGCTTCATTTTGGGGCGTGAATGTGCATAAAAGGCTCAATCTTTATCTGTGTGGAGCAGAATGCACTGGAACAATGACGTTCAAAATCGGTAGACATTCAGTGTTTTACAAGAGTGCCAAGCGTCACTTGGACCGAGTGATTTGTTGTTGTGTTATCACGTTCACAGACATGCATTCTGGCACACAGACCGATGGACATCACTTTGAAAGTGTTGAAAGCCTTGAAGTCCATTAAAAACTTAAAGGTGAAATTCTAATAAGGAAAGAGCCTTTGACAGCATTGAGAAGGCCTCCATTGTCATACTGGTTGACTTGGGTAGGCTCACATGCAGTCGAGAACAATGCAATTTCCTTGCTTTTTTTGTAAGAAGAGTGAGGAGGATGAGGTTATATCATGGAAGAGGTGGCCGTAGGCAGACCAGATTCCTCGGATTAAAGCTTCCCCAAATATTGTATATGCCTTTCCAACAGATGGTGCATCACAAACTTAAGTAGTAATGCATTTTGTGAAGTGCCATCTGTTGGAATGACAAATGCAATGATTTTAATACTATGTGCACTACAAAATACATTCCAACAGATGGTGTATTGTCAATTTTAACATGGAGGTCTACGGTGATTATTTAGATTTTAACCCAGTCTTAGATGGATAGTAACTGTGCCATTTTACTAAAGTAATAAATGTGATTTTCCCAGTATGTCATGAAAATTTAAAGCATTTTCTTTAGAAGCTAAAATATGCATTATAAATAGGGTTTCCACAGGAAACAAATGCTATATAGCAGAATCTTTGGGGTTAACAGCCAGTCATGAAAGGAGCTGGTGCAGTGCGCCACTCACCTGCAAGCATTTAGCAGGAGCTTTTTTAAAATCCACATGCCTGGGTATGTGCCAATCGGTAAGACTCCTGAAAGATCTTGGTTTGTTCACTTAATGGAGTTGGGGTGCACTGCCACAACAGGGGAACAAGGCAGTTTTTAATAAGAACAGATTGCAATTAGTCAAAAGCCTAATCAAAATCATAACAACCTGCCATCAATTCTAATACAAAACCCAACAATCAAAGTATTCAATGCACGAAGTCCACTGCCAGTAAAGTGCTAACCAAATCTCTACTCACCCAAAACTGAAGTTTCTATCTGCATTCTTGGATAATCAGCAAGTATTAAGCATTTTATACTGAATCAACAATGACATCACAGGTCACGACCTATGAAACTGCACTCCCCCAACAATGAGTCAACTCATCACAGTAAATTGTGGCATCCATAAAAACAAAGTGACGTAAGGGAAGACACAAAATATTTCAACACATAAACATAATTGATTCAGGAAAAACATGATTAGCAAAATTAAAAGAACAAAATAAAAAAAAACAACATTAAAACAAAACCAAAGTAAGGCTAATGATGTTGCTTCTAAATCCAAATAAGGTGTGAAGTGCAGCCAATACAGTGAATGTGTAAGCAGTGTATGAGGCAGATGAGAGAACATGGAAGGGGCTGTGGAATATCAGGATTGCAGGAGCCACCGAGGAGAGACATGTCAGATTCAGCCATAGATTAAACATTGCAATTAGTCCCTAAGGTTGTTACAATACGCAGCCATATTCCTCCTATGGTACATCAGCCTCTGATCCTGAAGTTTATAATAAGAAACTAAAAGCGCACCTACAAGGGTAGCTGAGACATCACTGTATGCAGGCGCATACACTCAGCAGTCTGTGTAGCTTGTCACATGAGGGCGACTTACCAACAGCAGCCTTCAAGATCATCCACAAGACCAGTGTCAGCAAAGGATTTTTTAAAATTTGTAACGTTGTGCTACTCAGACAGTGTTCCAGGGTAAGTATTTAGCATGTGGAAGAAAGCATTCTTTTTCCTTTTTACTGGTTTGTTTGCTCTGTCGCTTTTCTTTTAGTCTTTACAAGCTTCTGAGATTGGCCTGATAAGAAGCATCTTCTGCCACTGCTGCAAGTGGCAGCAGAGATGACGTATACGAGGTGATAAAATGGCTGGAGGTTAACAGATGCAGTGATCTATAGGAAAAAGTTTAAATTGCACCCTACATTTATTTAATAATAAATAAATTATATATATTATTAAATAAATGTAGGGTGCAATTTAAGCTTTTTCCTGTAGATCACTGCATCTCTTAACCTCCTATACATATATGAGGCTTTTCCACAGCTTTTGTAGGGCCAAGGGCAGACCCTTGAAGGTGATGGGCAGGTGGTCCCACCTCTTGGTAATCAGCCACAAGGCACATGGTAGACAGACAAAATTACCCAGACATACAGGCACTAAAATGATCAACAATATTAACATAAAAAATAATGATAAAAGATCATTTGAGCCCTGTGGGGGACTGTGGCTGAAACACAGTTATTAAGCTTGTTTATTATGTTTAGCTATTTATTTTTGGAGATTTTTTCAATGTTAATGTTTGTGTTCCTTGCTAGTTTCTTCTATCATTGTTAGTTTCCAAGTTATTTTAATTTCTGTTAGTCCTATTAAGTTATGTTCTTTGTTTCTTTTCTACTAAGCCTAAGGGTGTGGGCCCCTCTGACTGCTCTTAGCCTTTATAAGAAGACCAGAAGCTTCAAGACATGAGTTTGAGATACACTTAGTTGGATCTCTCAATTAGCAATGTGCATGGAGAGTAATTAGAAACATTTGAACAGTCTAGACGAGAAGAGGCCATTCAGCCCAACAAAGCTCCCAAGTCCTATCCAATTACTTTTTTCCAAAATAACATCAACTCAAGTTTTAAAAGTCCCTAAAGTCAAACTGTCTACCACACTACTTGGTCACTTATCCCAAGTGTCTATGTTCCTCTGTGTAAAGAAAAACCTTCCTAATGTTTCTGCAAAATTTACCCGTAACAAGTTCCCAACTGTGTCCAAGTTTTCTTGATGAGCTCATTTTGAAATAACAGTCGATCCGCTGCACTAATTCCCATAAATGCTTCAATCGTGAATCCTGTTAATATCCTTTTACTTAAGCTGAAAAGGCTCAGTTCTTTTAATCTTTCTTCATAATTCATCCCCTGTAGCTCTGGAATCAGCCTAATCGCTCTTCTCTGGACCTTTTCTAGCGCTGCTACGTCCTTTTTGTAGCCTGGAGACCAAAACTGCACACAGTACTCAAGATGAGGCTTCACCGGTATGTTATAAAGCTTAAAAGAACGTCCTTGGACTTATATTCCACACATCAGGGCGCTATATAACTTAACATTAATGTTGCCTTCTTAATGGCTTCTGGACACTGTATGGCAGTTGATAGTTTTGACTCCTAAATCCTTCTCATAAAGGCGTCCTTTTGGTTTTCAGACCTCCCATTGTGTAATGACTTCATGAGGAGCTTCATCAAGACGTGCACATCACCCAGAATGGACAACCAAGTCGATGGACACCTTAATGAGGGCTGACTCTGTACTATGGTGTAATTTGAAACCTGACTGACAGGCCTCAAAAACATAACTTAGGATTAAAATAGCAATTATAAAAGACATAAGAGAAGTCTAGGGATGCCTCCCTACATAAGCAGCCCCAATACCGTGCCAAACCAACAACACACCAACTCACACAACAGCACTTTCTATGGTGCAGAGATGCCCTCTCAGAAAGCACAAAGAAGGGAATCTATAATGAAGCTGCATTCACCTTTCTTGTTACTCAGCCTAATAAGTTGCAGAAGGTCGAGACAGGCAAGATTACTCAGCACATTATTCAACAAAGCTACTAAATCATAAATGATAGGCTGAAAAATATTCACAAGGTGTTTGCATTTAAATACAGATTCATGGTACAAAGCTTACAACATTAAGTAGACAGATCTTTCAACAATGAGACTGGAGCAACATTGTTATTAAGCTGACATCTCGAAGCACGACAGACCGAATGAGCTGCATTTCACCATCTCTCAAGCTTGGGCAGGCCTGTCGCAGCTGTTTGGCAGTTAGCTTTGCTCCCGCGCAGCTCTTTCTATGAAAAATTTATAAAATAAAAAAAAATAAAAAAAGAATGGAAGCTTGTTACATCACTCCTCTGAGAGCTGCGAAAATAAAGCCAAAATGTGACTCTCTGCCCATTCAGTTATGTTGTGTATTATTTATTTATTTTATTCTACACATGCATGCCAGTCCATTGAAGGACACCTTCATGCAAACAGCAACACCAGACTCATTTCTACTCTGTCTGTCCTGCTTGTGGGGGGGTTCTAGTTTACCTATCCATCCATCCATCCATTTTAGCCAGCAGTCTAATCAAAGATGCCCAGATCACTATATCCAGCTCCACTGGGCACATACCCAGACATACCCAGGTCAGCTAAGACGCATCTCTCCTGGGCCTGCCCGGAGGTCTCCTTCTGGTTGGATATGCCAAAAACATCTCCGCAGCAAGGCATCCATGAGCCCAGACCACCTCAGTTGGTTCTTTTCAATGGATGGGAACGGCATCTTCTCTTTAGCTCCTACCAAACGTCTGTGCTCCTTACCCTTTCTCTAAGTCTTGTGTCCAGACACCTGCAAAGGAAACTCATTTCTGTAGCTTATATCTGGAATTTAGATCTTTCAGTCACTACTCAAAACTCATGACCATAGGTGAGGGCAGGAACGCAGATCTAATGGTAAGTTGAAAGCTTTGCCTTGACCGACCAGTACAATGTTGGATATCACTCTGATCTGCCTGTCAATCTCCTGCTTCCTTCATCTCTCACTTGTTAATAAGATGCTGAGATACTTAGGCCGGGTTTATACTTAACACAATGCATGCATCTGTGGACACTACTGCTACGCAAGCATTGTACTATTTATACTTGCATGCATACTTTACGTAAATCTGGAAGATTCCACCAGATGGCAGTGTGAGATATCATCACTGTGAGAAAACGTTCGGCTTTACTGTGTTGTCAATTGCCTGAAACATCCATTAAATTATGAGGACACCTTGCTACAATATCTCTTAAAAGGATGTTTAATGATTACTGCCATCAATCCAGGGATGCCCCCATTCCAGCAAGCATCGGGTGCGAGACAGAAACAAAATCCCTGGATGGGTGCATCAGCTCATCGCAAGCTGAACACAAGCACAGACATACACTAGAGTCATTTTAACATCACCAAATCCCCAAACCTTCATGGCTTTGGAAGGAAACCGGAGCACACTGTGGAAACTCAGCAGGAAAACATGCAAACTCCAGGCAGGGAACACCAAGGACGTGACTCCCTGCCACTGTGCTGCCCCACCTGTCTAATTATTAACAGTATTCATTATTTAAATGAAGTTAACAATTTATCTCAAAAATGTAATATACATAGTTTAATGCATTTCATCATGAAAATGATATCAAGTATAAATCTAAGGATTCTAAATGTGCAGAGAGGTGGAATATCATAGATTTAATGTGTTCTGTGTGGAGATTGCTGCTTGCCACTGCTGTCAGTTCAGGAGGAAGCCCCTGAAGCACATAGCGATTAACAACTGGCTCCTTTTTAAGATAATGTTTATGACGGTCTATTTTAATGATATAATAAATTACGAGTTTAAAGTGGACATTGAGAGTAAAGCTGAAATTTCCACTTTAATCACAAAATGCACGTTTTCATTGTGTCCCTAACTTCTTTTTCTCAGTGGGGGGAAAAAAAAAGAAGAAGACAGCACAGAAGAAGTATGTGAGACTTTTAAAATGTATCGTGTCAATTACGTTGGTGAATATGCTACGCTTGAATATAAAGCACCACAAATGCATTTGTATGTCTGCATATTGCTTCACCACATTGAACCATTCATTAAACATCGAAGCACGCACATATATCCTTTAGGATCCGCAAACAGAGACTCCGACGTCACATTCCAACTTGATCACACTATGCACCCCTGATCTCTTTGCTGGCACTGCAGCTTGCGCATGCATCCCGTTAATTTTTGAGGATGTGCTCAGAGGACATGTCAAATTAACGCCGGGAATGCGTGGCAGCCATGTTGCGTGCACATACGCATTCTGAGCGTGAAGTATAAACTGGCCCTTAAACTGCTCCGTTTGAGGTAGCACCTCATCCTCAATCTGGTTGAAACCCCTCAGAAATCTAATTAAGGACAATCCCAACTACTTGATTATGATGCATTAATTACATTTATTCCTGGCTATGCCCCTCTTTAAATTCTCCCACCTGAAAATCGCATAGTAAAAGCATCCATATAAACTACATGTCCCAATGGTGATTAGTACTTATGGGCAGATCCTTCCTATACTCATCCCTCTTCTGTTTCTATAACACGTTGTACTCACTCTCATAAAATAATCTCTTTCTTTTTTCCGGATCTGGAAGTGCCTCGTGCGAGTCATTAGCTAACCTAATAGCCCATCACGTTTGATCAAATGGAGATCATACAACTGAGTGTCCTTAACTTACTTTCGAAAATCCTGCAAAGTTTCTCAGCATGAGAAATTTAGTAATTATGTCCCAAGGCACTGGCTCAGCACCGTATTGTACAATCATGGTAAGTACAGTTGCACTTTTGAGCACTTTGAGGCTATGCCGCTGCTGACGTTACGCAACAGAAATGGGCTCAAATAACATAAATGAACCCCTGAGCAAACTATCAACTGTTCGAGACTCTGATATCCCAAGTAAAAGAAATGAAATGTGCTATTAAATAACACATGGAAGTTCCCCTTATAGCATGTAGAATAAGATTTACAATACTTCTAAATGTGCTGCACTTCTCATCATTAGGATTCATTTATTTATGTGACCTTCTACCATCACCACCAGAAAACTTGACGGAGCTCCAACACGTCCAGCAGTCTGCTCTCTGCTCCAGCGCTCACCCTAATCATGCCAGGTCAGGGCACTTCATTGCTTTGAAATGAGCAAAGCTCCACTGTGCCCCTCGCACGCTCGCCTGCATTTGACATTAGAAAGTCAAATGGAGACACAACACAAAATGAGGGTTATGAAAAACGTAGGACGGAGCAGCCAGAAAAACCTCCCATTCACAGTAACTGATTACTCATTGAAGCCAACAGGATGCAGGTGAAAGATCATTTTTCATTTAAGTGAAATCATGGATTGCCGGCTGGACAGAGATATTGCTTTTGGCCTCTGAGGACCGTTCACCTCTGACACCACAAGGCGGTTAAAGGGTAGCTAGGCTGGAGGAAAAATGCTGCCAGAGAAGGGCAGGAGTAAATGAAGCTGGCTGAGCAGCGGTTCACTGAAGTGTGGGTGCGAAAGATCAGCTCTTCAACTTTGCCACCTCGGAGTTTGTGCAGATTATCAACACACCCTGCATGACTATGGCCGAAATACAGGCTCTGGTTTTGTATTGTGTCAAAGAGATGGAGCCTGAAAGAGTAGTTAGGGTACCAGCCATTTTTGATTCTCCAAGAAATGTAAAAGATCGGAGAGTGAAAACAGGTGGCAGGGACATGGTAGACAACAAACACCATGTCCGCAATAGAATTGAGCCAATCAAATTGCACCCAGCCGACAAGGTTTAGCTACCTGTGCGTTATACAGCTGTCATGTTACATGAAACACCCATTCATTTGTGTCTATCTCTACTCCTCTCATTGCAATGCGTACCTCGCAAATTGTTCTCATAAATCCCCTTTACATCATGGTTCAGGTTAGGGTTGGGGAAGTAGTTACCTTGCTCACAAGTAATAATGACTATCAAATAGGCGTGTTGTGTTGTAAGAGTGTCAGGTAGTGCAGCAGGTCATGGCTCGACTCTTCTTGGAGTTTTCGCTATGTAAATCACGGCATATAAACATGCAATATGATTAGTTGAATCGCAGCACTTTGGAGGTCTACAGCTAGATCCTTCTCAAAGTGCAGCAAATAACTATGCACGAACCCGCTACAACCCATCACCTCACCTCTCATTCTTGCCTAATTAGCTCAAATGAAGGTTTCATGGGCATTCCCAGGTCACATTTCCACAATATCTCCTCAAACGTCCTTGGTGATTGCAAACCACTTGTGCATAGAAAGCTAAAAACTGTCACAGCAGATGTAACTAGATATAAAGAGGCCTTATGAATGAGCATCTACAACTACAACCCAAAGATGAAACTTAAATAATGTACAAGGTTTGGCTTCTTTCTCATGGTCGGAGACATAGACACAAAATTCAGGTTTAAATTCATCTTGTTTTGAAGGCCAAAGATAGGAAGACCTAATAAACTGGCAGCTTAGTGTATTGCACGTCAGTTGTAAACAGAGCACAAAAATTATGTTTAGTCTCAAAACACTGCCTAGACACACAGTCAATGAACTAAACAGTTTTATCAGCCTATAGCTGAATCTGCTCTTCATTCTGACCAGGAAGTCACAGATGTGCTCTGAGATGTTGTCTATGACAGACAGTAATTTGGACACCTTTCTCCTCTCAGGCATCTCTGCTGGTGCACACACAAAAACAGATTGCATTATACAATCTGCTGGCGTCACCTGCTCTAATGCCAACATCCCACCATATCAAAAGTGGTGATCTCCCTCACAGACTGATTAAACCTAAGAAGACCCAATACCAAGTGAGCTTGATCAAATGATTGGCCTTGCCTGCTCTAATACAGATACCCCATCATCCCACCACAAAAACAATGATGGTTGCTCACACAGATTAATAAAAAGTAAGAAGACCCAATAACAGATTAACTTGTCCCATCTATTGTTTTTGCCTCCCTGAATCCCAATACTTCATAATGCCACCACAAAAAAAATGGTGGTCACTCCCACAAACTGATAAAACATAAGACCCTATGAACTTGTTCAATCTACTGGCACCACTCGCTCTAATCCCAACATCCCACCATACTATCACATCAAAACAGGTGGTTGTCTATACAGACTGATTAAACCTAAGACCACCCAATCACAAGTGAACTTGTTCAAACTATTGGCCTTACCTGCTCTAAAACCAACAACTCCATCATTCCACCACATAGATGATGGCAATGGTGAACATGGATTGATAGAACCTAAGAAGAAAGAAACACAAATCTGCTCTAATACCAACACCCCTTCATACCACCAATGATAATTAGTGGTTGCTCATATAGACTAATAAGAACACCCAATAATGGGTGAACGTGTACGATCTATTGGCATTGCCTCCTCAAATCCCAATACTCCATATACTACCACATAGAACATGGTGGTCACTCCCACAAACTAATAAAACATCAGAAGACCCAATAACAAGTGAGCTTCAATCTACTGGAATCACTTGCTCTAATCCCAACACCACATCATACTACCACATGGAATATGGCAGTCACTCACACAGACCAATAGAACCCGAGAAGCCTGCATAGCAAGTCAGCTTGTTCAACATGCTGGCCTTGCTTGTTTTAATCCCACTCATTCCTATTACCACAGAGAAAATGGTGGTCACTCCTTAAGAGTGATCAAGCATAAGAAGACCCAGTAACAGCTTGTTCTATCTATTGGCATTGCCTGCTCTAATCTCAGCATGCCACCACATCGACAATGGTGGTCACCCACAGCCAGTAATAGAAATATATGAAGACCTAATAACAGATAAACCTGTCCTATCTATTGGCCTTGCTTGCTCAAACACCCATCATACCACTACATGCACAATGGTGGTTCCTCTCAAATTCTGATAAAACACAAAAAGACTCAAACACAAGCCTGTTCTAATACCACCATCCCATCATACCACCACACAGACAATGGTGGTAGCCCACAAAAGAAGACCCCATAATAGATGCACCTGTCCCATCTATTGGCATTGCCTCCTCTAATCCCAGTACTCCATTATACCACCACATTGAAAAGGTGGCCACCCTCAGATATTGATAAAACCTAAAAAGACCCACACCCAAGCCTGCTCTAATACCAATGACCCATCATACCACCAAATAGACAATGGTGGTAACTCACACAGATTTACACAAAGAAGAAGACCCAATAACAGGTGAGCTTTCTCAAATCCCAACATCCCGTAATACTATCAAACAGAAAGTGGCAGTCGCTCCCACAGAGTTAGAGAAGATAAGAAGGACCTTATAACATACTATTGAGGCGGCTCAGGCCCCATATAAAGTCAGCTCTGGTCCTAGATGGTCCCAGTATTGTTAGTCCATATCATGCTGTCATCTTTGTTAACACCAAGATGCTTATATCTCCATCCCACTCCATCTTCTTGCTTTTATTTGGAGTACAAGTAGAATAAAATTTTGAAATGCAGATGAACATACTATATTTCATTCCACATTGGTTTTGATTTATTGAATTACACTCACATTATTGGTCTACCTCTTTTCTCCATTATAATCTGGAGGACTGGTGGATCCTAACCTGCCAATAATTGGAACCAAGCCTGAATGGGAGGCTAGTCCACCCTCTCCAACTGAAAGTAATCACTTGCCTAACCACATCTGTGGGCGGAAATTGATCTGAACACAAGGAGAACATTCCAATACCACAAAAAAGGCACCCCAGCTAGAACTGACCCTGAAGGACCTGCGGAAGCAGTTACATGCAATTATCAGGAATTTTAGTGGTCAAAAAGTGCACCTTATAACAAGGACTTTCACCTTGCACTATGTTTTGAGTATCAGCTTTGGGCACTTCCATTATTACATACTTGGACCAGTTACGCTCTGCATATGCTAACGAGGAAATTAAATAACTTCAAAGTGTATCCAATCATGCAATTAGAAGCCCTACAGCTATTCCTATGAAATTCTTGTGGAACTGAATTCATTTGAAGCAAGTCGCACTGAATATAGGTACAGTTAAATTAAGCGTAATTACTTTATAGGGTAGAGGCAATGTGTATTTGACATGTACACAATTACTAGGAAATCAAAGTACATCAAAGTATAACCATATCACATAATTAGACGTCTGACAGTGGCGGCCATGTAAATACTACACAAATGACCTTCACGCTATATTGAGCTGAATCCAATCAAGGTAACGTTTTCAGATACAGGCACATGAATTTAATTGCTGTCATTTAATACCTGCCGAGTACACTACCCATTATCTGTTTTACATGAAATTGTTTCAATTGTGCATGATTGCACAAATATCCATCCATATTGTCATGGGCAGCTGTAAGCTGTCACAGTACAGCCATTTTATATATGGGACACCACTGCCACAGGGTCATTTTTGAGCCAACCATCAATGGATTGTGGGGTTAAATTCAGGTGATCCAAACAAAACTTGCAACTTCCACACAGTAAGTGATGGCAATAAAAATGTCACCCACTTTGCTGGAACTGTGAGCTACTAGTGCTAAGCACTGTGCTGCACACACTCAGAAACACAAATCATCATTTAACCTAACAAGTACATCTTTGAACCCAGGTCTCTGGAAGTGTTAGGCAGCAGCACTTATGGCTGTTCCATTGTAAACCTCAAGACAGTTAAAGGTAACATTAAACTGACTACCATTACAATGTGTGCCATATTACACACATCTGAAAGTGAAAACAAGGAAATTCGATAAGGTACAGCCTCAAAATTTTGACAACCTACAGCTAGTTGTATGCAGTTCCAGGGGATGGCCATCTGGACTTGAAGTCAACCCTTTCTAAGGATCAGCGTCCAATTTAGGCTGTCTTGTACACATGACCAGAATTTCAATGGGACTTCAATGACATGACGGATTGTTTGATGAATTCCATTCATACATTTTTGGTGATCTGCCTTTCACAAATAAGAAAGGATTGGTTTAACAATAAATGATTTTAAAATTAGAAAAACAACATTTATTTATATAGCACATTTTCATACAAATAATGTAGCTCAAAGTGAAAAACAAAACAAACAACAAACAAACAAACAAAATTGCTACCTTCAGATAACATCAGGAGACAGATAGGAGCCAAATGAAGACAGAACGTCAGTTAATTCATTAATTGATCATTTAATGACATCCTGCCAATATCTAATCACTGCATCCGATTCCAGATTAGGGTGGGATCAGAGTCTCCTGGGAACAGTGAAGGCGAGGCACTAACCAATCTTAATCAATCCATCAAATATCAAAACCACTAACACCAATTGAGGAAACTCCATCTAATAGCAGTTTTTGATGCAAGACAGGAGTCGACTCGGAACTGGATGGCAGTTAATTAATTGATTAACTTAAACAGTCCATCAATTGACTGCTGATGCTTGTTAATTGTTAAAGCTGCAGACTCCAAATGAAGATCATGGGGGCGCATAGCAAATTTGGGTACAGGACAGGTACCAGCCCCAGACTGGATGTGCTCTAATCAGTGAACAGATTGAATGTTCAGTCAATTCATTGCATTAATTAATTTTTACAGTTGCTGGCTCCAGTTTAAGGCAATGTTGTGCACAGTATAACCAGAATTTAGGCTCTGATGCTCGTCAATCTGTGCTACCTGTCCGAATTGTGCAGAACTTCCTGCACATGCACTCTTGATCACAGGTTCAAGGCAGGAACCAGGGCCAGACAGGGTGCCAGTTAATTCATTAATAAATTAATTCCATGTTTAATCAGATAATTAATTGCATCCATCCATGTTCAGATCAATAAATCCAATTCAGAATTACAGAGTGACAGAGTCCTTTGAAGTATTGGATATTGGTATTAATCTACTATGGACAGCTCATTTTTTAAAATTAATTAATCAAGCAATCAGTCAATCAAATTAAGTAATCTCATCCACCCATTTTCAAATTCCAGTTTAGAATTACAGAGGAGCAGAGTCATCAGAAACGCTAGACGTGAGGCATTCTCTCACCCTGGACAAGCCATTTCTTTACTAATTAATCAAGTAATCAATCAATTAATTAAACCTTTAATGAATTTATTTTTCAAATTGCTAAATCCAAATCAGGATTTCAGGGGAAGAGGGCTGGCCTTCTGGAAGCATTAGATGTGAGGTATTAACTTGAACCCTGAGCTGGTCATTTCTTAATCAATCAATCAAATCATTTATATTCAGTCATTTTCAAACTGCTAAATCAAATTTAGAATTACAGGAAAACAAATTATTTACAAAGTATTGGGCACAAAGCATTAACCCACCCCGGGAAGGTCATTTCTTAATTAACTGATCAATCATTCAATCAATCAAGCCATTAGTTATTTAATGAATTACTTGCATCCATCCATTTTCCAACTTGCCAAATCATATTTAGAATTACAGGAGAACAGATTATTTTGAAGTTTTTGGGTACAAGGCATTAGCCCACCCTGGACAGATTGTTTCTCAATTAATTAATCGATCAATCAAGCCATTAATTTAATTAAGTGACTGGAACCGTCCATTTTCATATTACTGAATCCAGTTTAGGGTTACAGGGGAACAGATTATTCTGATATATTGGATACAAAGCATTAGCCCACCCTGGGCAGGTCATTTCTTAATCAATCAATTAATTAAATGGAGTCATTTTCAAATTGCTAAATCAAATTTAGGGTTACAGGGGAGCAGGATTTTTGGGAGCAGAATACTAGACAGGTGATTTTTTAATTAATCAATCCATAATTAATAAGTGTCCATCCATTTTCAGATCAATAAATCAAATTCAGGGTCACAGGGGAACAGAACCTTCTGCAAGCATTGGATGTCAGGCATTAAGTAACCCTGGAGACATCATTTCTTAATTAATCAGTCAATCAATCCAGCCATTGCACTGCTTCCTCGCATTAAGGAGATCAGGGTTTGTTTCTGGGATCCTCCCTGCTTGGAGTTTGCACATGTTCTCCACGTGTCTGCCTGGGTTTCTACTAGGTGCTTCTGTCCAAAGACATGCAGGTTAGGTCAGATGGCAATCCTAAATTGGTCCGCGTGCGTGTGTGTGTTTTCCCTGGGATGGACTGGCACCCTTTCCATGGTTTGTTCCTGCCTTGCACCCTGTGCCAACTGGGATAGGCTCCAGCACCCCCTGCAACCCTATTCAGGACCAAGCAGATTAGAAAATGACTGACTGATGATTTGCATTCATCCATTTTCAAATCACGGAATTCAATTCCCAATCATAGCCTCACAGAGCCCTCAAGAAGGATTGGATGTAAGGCATTAACTCACCCTGGACAGGTCCTTTGTTAATTAATTATTAATGTACGTAGCTAACGCCTTTATCCAAGGTGACTCATAACATTTGAGATACACATAGTTACTCTTTTCTTTGGTTTTCCAATTTGAGCAAAGGCAGGGGCACAGTGTCAGTAGTGGGATTTGAACCTCAGAGTTTGCAGTCCAAAGTCTTAATCACTGCACTGCCTGCCTAATAATGAATTCATTGCTGACATCCAACCATGTTCAAGTCACTGTGATCCAAACGAAGGGCGGTAGGGAATTAACAAGCCCAAGGCAAGAGTCCGCTCTGGACAGGAAGCGGTTTAATTGACCAATCAAGTCACTGACCAATTCATTACATCCGTTCATTTCCAAATTCCTCAAAACAATTGGGTGGTCTTGGGGGACTTGAGCCTGCTGGAATCATTGGACACTTGGCAGAAAAAAAGGCTCCAGTGAATTCATTAACTAATGAGCTTATTAATTACTTTAACGTCGCTGTAAGCTAAGCAGAGCCTTTTGGCAGCCTTGGGCGCAAGGTGGGAACCAGCTATGGAATTAATAAAAGAATTCATTAATTAACTAATAAAATGTATTCACAGATTTTTCCACCGTTTTCTGAATTTAATCCTGGGTCATGGAGGACCAGAACAACAGATACAAGACAGGAACCGACCCTAGATAGAGTTGCTAATTAATTGATTGATTAATTGATTGGATTGATTGACTGGTTTAAATTCAATCAACTGCTTCTATCAATCAAATTTCAAAACCGGTCAAATGGAAACACAGTTTTGGACGAAAGGCAGGAACCAATTCTGGACTTTGTACCAGTTAATTGATCAATTAACTGCTGTATTAGGTAATCAATTAATAA
>JANRMT010062840.1:34777237-34799734 GCA_026402145.1 Polypterus bichir lapradei
TGGCTCACAGACAAATACAGAAAGTCCAGGCACAAGGCAGGAACCAACTCTGGACTGGGTGCCAGTTAAGTAATTAATCAATTGAGTAAGAGAATGTTTAATTAGTCAATTACAATTGTTAATTTTTGGAACTGGTCACTCTAGTGTAAGGTCACAGAGGAATATAGTAAGTCTGGGCACAAGGCAGGAAACAACCCCAGACAGGATACAATATAATTAGTCAACTGATTCATTTAATTACTAATTAATTATAGCCAATTATTTTCAAATTTGTATGACTGCAGTTTAAGGTAATGGGAAACACAGCCTAATATTCGTTATGGTGCAAAGTAACAACCAAGCCTGGACTGGATGCCTGTTAATTAAGTGATTGATTATTTAATTATTAGTCAATTAATCAATCAATCAGTTAATTACATTTATTAAAGCTGTTAACTCCAATTTAAAGTCATAGGGGAAAATTGCAACTTTGAGCACAAGGCAGAAACCAACACTGGACTGGGTGCGAGTCAATTGATTAATCCAATGTTTTATTAGTCAATCAATTAATTACATTTGTTAATTTGTAATACTGGTAAGTTCAATGTTTGGTCATAGCACAATATACCAAATCTGGGCACAAGGCAGAAACCAAGCCCAGAGAGGTTGCAATTTAATTAATGAATAAATATTCAAGTGACCAGTTGGGTTCAGGACATGTGTCTAACTACATATTCATTTCAGCAAAGCTGCACATAGGGGGTACAATAGAGGGTATCTAAAGGTGGAGTAGGGGTATCACATAGGGGGTATCTAAAGGCGGTGTTATACTTTTGCGTTGAGCCTGCACCTTACCTACCATGTTGCCTGACATGCATATCCTCAAAAATGTGACTACATCTCACACCAACACGGACCCCTATGATTCTGATTGGCCAGTTTGGTAAATAGGTATTTCCTGAAACACGCTTCCACTCGTCCTCTGCTATTCTGAAGCAAACATGGAGCAGATAGAGGAGAGATGTGTCGAAGAAGTTAGGAAATGCACACATTGCAATGATAACTTATCACAACACCACAAAGACAATGAGATGGCGGCTAATTTGTGACGCAAAGTATCAGCTAACATCGGTTTGGAAATTGTCAAATATATGAAAAAGTGAAAAAATGTGAGGGACAAACACATTTACCTATAGAAGAAAATGTATAGCAAGAAGAGCGGTGATCCTGGAGGGTAAAATCTGCCTGCATTTTATGTTTTTCTCTCCTGGCTGGCACCACAATTGAAACACAGAGACCAAGTCAAACACTGCCAACTAGTGTACAGGTATGGTCCTGCAATGCAGTGCGACAGAAGTATAAACTCCTGTTGACGTCATAGCCCACAGTGTAGGCTCAACACAGAAGTATAAATCTCGGGTAAGGTGACACCTAAAACCCAAGCGCCGGAGAGATGCTAGCCACTAATGCCTCCTACCGTTTCATCCACAGATTAGAGCATGAGTGCCAAGATGAACTCTGACATCACCTTCAGGTTTCACCCGAAGGTCCCACCTCTTCCACACTATACCAATTTAAGGAGCTCCTTAATTCAAGAAGAATGAATCTCCAGGAGGAGTAATGCCTAACTGAGCAAAAGAGCCAGCAAGCGTAGCCTGTAAATGGATGACAGAAGCCCTGTATTTTCCGTTGGACTTTGCTTTCCCTTTCTGGCTTCATTTTGTTCCGTCCCTTTGCAATCTCCATTTCACTTCTTGTTTAACAATTTGTACATTCCATGACGTTCTTACTGTTGGCGTTAAAGAAGTTTAAGTGAACTACTCAGGCTGTGAGTTGAACGGGCATCCTCCTTGGCACTAGGCTACCCAACCTGCCTGTACTGAAGTGCATTGAGCAGACCTCACACTTGAACGTCTGTGTGCCTTTTCTGAAGAATGTGAGCCCGACTGTATACTAATAAACTACTATAAAATGATAACAGATTTCTATGTATCCTTATTTAATTCTTTGCTAACTCTTTATTTTATGGATGAGATTAAATAACCCTAAATATTCGAGTGACCAATGGGGTTCAGGACATGTGCCTAACTACATGTTCATTTCTGCAAAGCTTTCACCCTAACTATGCCAGTTTCAGTTTCAAGCCCTTTGTTATTGAGAACGGCGTTGAGTAACAGAACAGCGCAGGTTTTTTTGGCTAAAGAATAACACTTCAAAAATAAAAAAGACAAGGTGATCACAGCTGTAAAAATATCAAATGGCACCCTATTCAAAAGGCTGTAATCATAGTCTTGGCAGCCAACCGATGCACTGGTATTACATCGGGGTCCCCCCAGGTGACTGCTGCACATTTTCTTCTATTTGACGTTTAGTAGATCTCACACTCTAAGACAATTTCTCTTTTTCTGTTTGATCAGTGTCGTTAAATATTTTTAATTGATTCGTGTTTTCAATTTATCAACTGAATGATTTTGCAGGGGAATGACAACCAACACTAAACTATATCCATTTGTACACCGAAGATGCTTTGTTCAGTCCAACTGTATCAAATAAAAATTTGCTATGGTACAAAGAATACAGCATTAATAACAAACATGAATAATTCAATATACAGTAGCACCGTGCAAATGTATCCCATAAAATTACTTTAATGTGTCAGGGGTTAAGCGCCACACAGACTGCACTAAATGTATAGCAGTTCCGCGGGTAAACAAATGGTTTAAACCCAATTAGACAGATGGCAGAGCAAAGAAAGATTATGGCGGGCACTGCTTGAAACCTGATAAACTATCGTCTCCCTCCGGAGTCCGGTGGTGGCTTCAGAGATGGAGTGGGAGGCTTGTCTCCTCCAGCTAAAGGAATACTTCTGAGACCTGTGACTCCAAAGCGCCAAATGATATCACACATCTCTTCACTTGACAACCTCTTGAATTAGCTCTGGTTGGAGCTTCCAGTAATTATCTCGGCCAGCTTGGATTATAAGGAATGCCGCTTAAAACTGTTAAGTGTATGGGAGCATGCCACCAAATCTTATAGTTACTATCCTGTACAGCAGTTCCAGTATTTTAAAAATGTGTGCCCATTTTGGTATCCTCCCAGTCCAGGGACCTCTAAATGTCAGAGTTCAACTCATCCTTATTCAGCAAACTTTAACAGATACGACATAAAATGAAGACTTATAATGAGATGACAGCACAAAAGCTGGGGAGAACCTCTGAAGCGCCCTCTTTTAATGGCATTAAAATAACTGTTGCTATTAGTCTTTTTGTGATCACCTCATAGCTGCACCCATGTACCATTTGAAACCTCTGCACCACCACCTACTCCATCAAAGAAGACCTCAATCAGTACATGCAATCTTTGCTCCTAGAAAGCACCAGTGGTTAACCGCCTGGTGAGGTGGCGTAGTCATACTGGTAATGCCAAAGATTTTCTTTATTGCACCTATGGGAAATACTCCGTAGTAACCAGGGGTCCCGTTTCTGCTCATTGTTGTCCAAACACTGGAATCCTAAGCTGCATTCACATGCTGTCGAAGTATTCAGAGCTCTGAATTGTGACTATTCACCTTCTCACTTCAATGCAGTCACATGAATTTCTGGTCAGGCTATTTGGAGATTTGTTACCTGATCTGTAAAGAAAGCAATTCAAGGTAAACTGTGCATTTTTTGTGAAAATAAAGGGCAAACTAAATGTATTAAGCATATCGCTTCACTCAAAACATAAATGTCATTTTTTTATGGGTGAATTGCATTTGATTTTATACTATAGAATAAGGAGAAAAATTCTGCATTACGTCACAACCTAGATAGTTCAGATAGCTTTATTTTCTCCAATTATCCAAATTGTTCATAGAGTGTTCACATGGAATAACTGATAGCAAGTGAAAGCAGCATTACTCTGGCACTATGGAATCTATCCACTTTAATAAAAGGATGTGTCTGTGTATCTGTCTAGTTGATAGGTCTCTGTCATTCCAACAGATGGTGCAGCGTGAACATTAACACTGCTTTTACAAATTCCATACCAAATGACATGAAACAAAGACATAGGCATTGCATTTGACATTCCAACAGAGGGTGCATCACAAACACTTGTAGTAATAAAATGCATTGCATTAGTTATTTAAACAGATGGCAGATCACAAACATTAACACTGCTTTTACAAACCTTGTACCAAATGACATAACAAATACATATGCTTTTAAAATTGTTATTCCTACAGATGGGGCATCACAAACATTTGTAGTAATAAATTACATTGCATGTATCATTCCAACAAATGGTGCATCACAAACATTTGTAGTAATGAAATGTATTGCATTAGTCATTTAAACAGAGGGCACATCACAAACATTAACGCTGCTCTTACAAATCCCACACCAAATAGCATAAAACAGAGACCAACGCATTGCAATTGTCATTCCTACAGATGGGGCATCACAGAAACTTGTAGTAATAAAATGCATTCCAACAGATGACACAAACATTTGTATTAATAATATACAATTATAGAAATGTTTGTAGTATTATTTTGTATTTGTAATTCCAACAGATGGCACATCACAAAATTTGTATAAATGCATTTTATTACTACAAATGTTTGTGATGTGCCATCAGTTGGAATGACATATGCAAGATATTCTATTACTACATGCATTACAAAATACATTCCAATAAGTAGTGCATTGTAAAACATTAATGTTGAGGCCTACATTGATTATTTAGATTTCAACCCATCTTAGATGGGTAGCAAATTAGTATATAATAAATCAACTCTGGAGAATGTGGTTACTTAGGATATACAGTATGCATGTCTTACGTAGGTGAATCACATCATATATAGATATGCACTCTGCACCAAAATCCCACACCATCCTGTTTGCAGAAGCATCAAGCAAAACATCCATTTTTTGTGACAAATGTACACTTATTGTAGGTGTTATTTGAGAACACTGATCTAGTCAAGTAACTGTGCTAAGGGCTTCCTCCCATCAATCCCTACAAATTCCTGTTGGCTTGTGGGAATTGAAGTCTAATTGGTAAGCTGGGCCAGAGGTTCATCACTATGACAGCCTTATCCTCATACAGACATAATGTCCTCAAGTAAACTTTGTCGCCCTAATCCATCCTGTCCAGCTGATTGGCCAATGAGGAGTACATGGAGTTAAATAAAGAGCTGTGGAAATGATCCCTACAGGGCCGAGCTAGAAGATGCCTGAATGCATAGACAGATACTGTAACCTAGTGTACATTCTGACTGTCAGTAATTTATAAGTCTGGATTAATTTTTCAGATAACCACATGAGTTTTGACAAATGTCATTAGACATTAATTAAAAAAATGTATATTTATTTTATAATTATCAATTTCAAGCAGGCTTACTAGTCTTATTTTGTGCTGGTAAAAAAACAGGTGGGATGGTGGTTTGGCACCCATATATTACACCATTTTAATCCATAATATGAAACCTTCATCCATAGAAGCCAAATTCATAACCATAGGAATCCACGATTTCACCCGTCTACTTATGTCTTTTTTGGATAGTCCTGAGAGGAGTGCATCACAGTAATCTAGTCGACTGAAAACAAAAGTGTGAACTAATTTCTCACCATCTTTCAATGATATAAGAGGTCTAACTTTTGCTGTGTTTCTTAAGTGAAAAAATTCTGTCCTAGTCTGAGTAATTTTGCTAACACACTAATGCAGTATTTAGCACAACTGCACAGAGACATTTTATTAAAAAAAAATAAATCTACTCCAGTATTAGAGTTCTGTGCATAAGCCAACCCATCATTTGGTTAAGCAAATGAGACCGGAGAACATCTATGCAGCCATTGAATGGGATAACTAGCATCATGCCCACTACAGACCAGCCTGCACTTAGAAACCTAACTCGGCCATTCCAGTCCCGGATACCACTGTCCAATACTTTCAATAATCACATATTCAAAACTAATGATACATGCATCACATTCCACCATTTCAGATCTATTAAAATGGAAACCAAACTCAAGCACCTTAGTCCAGTAGCAACTGGTGAACATAATCACAGCCATCCCAGTCTAGAATACTGAGGTTTTGACAAATGTAAGTCAGCTACTCAGGCTTTTCCAAATTAACATCTGAGTTCACATATCGTGGAAACCAACTAACCATCCATTCTAGATCAGTATCTGAACCGTCTGTTCAAGGAAACCACTATTCTAGTCCCATACCCATGATCTAAACAACCACACCACAATTCTGCATACACTGAGAACCATCTACAGTCAATGGAAGTCATTGGTCACATTTAGCTTTTATTACAATGAGTTTTTAACAATTACATTCTACTGGGGCACCATATTCTTTTCTTATTGGTGCAGTTATTTCCGTTGAAGGTTGCTAAACCATTTCAAATCAAGACGACCAGTAGCACACAATTCAAGATGTAAATAATTTGATTGTATAACTGAACAGTGGCGCACTGGGTAGCGCTGCTGCCTCGCAGTTAGGAGACCCGGGTTCATTTCCAGGATACTCCCTGCATGCAGTTTGAATGTTTTTCCCCGTGTCTGTATGGGTTTCCTCCGGGCACTCCGGTTTCCTCCCACAGTCCAAAGACATGAAGGTTTGGTGCATTGGTGATTCTAAATTGTCCCTAGTGTGTGCTTGGGGTGTGAACCCCCTGCCCCGGGTTTGTTTCCTGCCTTGTGTCCTGTGTTGTCTGGGATTGACTCCAGCAGACCCCCCGTGACCCTGTAGTTAGGATATAGTGGGTTGGATAATGGATGGATGGATGTATAAATGAATTATTTACAAAATAAAATGCTGATTCTTGGTTTATTATTATTATTATTTTGGTTTCTGAAGACGTTCATTTCTATTACAATTTTATTTAGAAAGATGTCTTGATATTTTCACTGCCATTTTGAGCAGCCATTGTCATGCTGGAGGTGTGCTGTCATTCCTGTGACATCCTGACATTCCTGGCTCATCATTTTCCTGATCCTCAATTAGTCTTTCATTTTTTGTGTTTCGACAAGACATAACAGTCTATGATTTTCAGATCCTTCCAAGAAAAGCCTTTAGCGATCATTATTGTTAGTTTTTGTTTGTTGTCTGGTTACAGAAATCTCATCTGTTCTTTGACTATGTCTATGTGTCTCCTTTTGACTATAAAACCCTGCACAGCTTCTCGACTTTGACTCTTGGTTCACATCCAGAACTTTGTTTTTTTTTTCATATCACATCTTCATAATCATTACCTTCAGCTTGTTATTTTAACTGTGTCCTCCTGATTTCTCTTTCAATGAAAACCTGCTGCTACGCAGTACAGTCTCTACAGGGAGTGGGAAAACTTGAAACCCCTGGTAAGCACTAACAAAACAGAGTTTCTTAGCATATTTAAAAATGTATTACAAAGCATTCTCAAAAAGTTTAAAACAAGAACAAAAGGAGTCAAAAATGTTTGCCAGTAGGCATACCAAAAACTTCATAATCCTGGAGCCAGAAAGCAAAAGCCCAAAGCGAAGGTTTAATAATTAAGAATACCAAAGAAGTACTTAAATCAATCAAATGCAAAAAAATATGGAAAACAAGAAAGAGCCAAACAAACATTAGGGAACGCCAATGTCTTAGCACTAACCCCGGAGGCTTTCCTGAATTTATAGAGCCCTGCGGGTGGTCCTACAGCTGCTGTGTCAGGAGGCCCCGCCTCCCTGTGCTTAATTCACAAAATACAAGGAACATAAAAGACACACAATGAAGAAATACGTTAACATAACACAATAACATAAAAGAAGTAATGAAGAAAACAATAGGAAAACAAAAGTAATACTCAAAAATATTACGTTTAAAAACTAACTTGCTTCAGAGACGTAACTGACCATAGCATTGTTATAAACGGAGTTTTGTTTACATTTGTACGTTCTTATTCCTGATCTTTTGCTACAAGGTTTTGACTTCAAGGAATTTAGAGATGACATTTACTTTTTAACTTGACCTGGTTTTCTTCATTACAAATTCATTTCAAAACTGGATCCCCTGGTGCCGGGGTCTTAGTGCCCAGTTTCTAGGACGCGGACCACAGATTGAAGGGAGTGCAGTATCAGTGGCCACACAAGTGATGTCACCAGTGCCGTGTTCTGCCTCAGCAAGAGACAATGAAAAGTTTCAAACAAAAGGATCAGAAGATGAAACATAGTCAGAAGAACAAACAGGAGTCAAAAATAAATACTGTAAATCAAAATGACTTGTCATGAACTTAAAAAAAATGTCATTCAAATATTAAAGACCGTGATGGCAAAATGATGTTTGTTAATCAGGAAAAGTTTTATTGCAGAGATTCACACACCAAACACTCGGATAAACTGGGAATGCATACTCCAATACACCTGGTCTTGAGGAGGTCATGTGTGACACACAGCCAGAGCCATATCTGATGCAATCACTACAAAATGACGGCTCCCATAAACAAGATAGGGCTGCGGGATAACGCTACAAATTTACAAGTCTACCAGAAAAACAACCTTACTAAAATACGCCTCAAAAAAAAAAAAAAACACTTTCCTTGGCTTTGTGTTTTTGTTTATTTTTTTGCAGTTTCCCTTAAGCTTAAAAAAAATTATCTTTACATCAACTCTGGGGTTTTCTTACCCAGATAATATATAAGAGATATAATAGTTGTTAAGTAAATAGTGTTATTTTTGACAGTGTCTTGTCTTGGTAATAGGTCTCTGTTTTGAGGGCTTTGCATCACACATTGCCTCCTTAATACTCCCATCATGCACCGGGAGTATGCATCAATGATGCAATTCAGAGCAACATTATAGGTCTCCGTCTCTCATTTTTATTTTGGTATTTTATCCCTGCTTGAAATAAGCTGATGCTTCAGACATGTCTTTATCCAAGCTTACGGATAACAAACTAAAGTAGTCTTTGATTGTGTGTGTGCTATTGACTTACTGTCACAAACTTTAGCAATTACCCCCCCCCCCCCCAAATTACAATTTAGGATTATTTTATTTAGACAAAAGAGCTTGCGGATTTATGATTAATGATTCTTGACATTTGTTCTCCTGGCCAATTCATTCAAAAATCTTTGTCTTCTATGTAAATGAGACAGACTAAGAGTAACAGTCCAGCACCTGAGATATAATCAAACGGAAACTGGAAATTGCTCCGTGTCCCACCCACTCTCCATTGCATATTCTCACAAGGATGGTCACAAACCTGAGGCCATGGAAAATGGCAGCTTGTCCAGAAGTGGACAACTGAGCTTCCGAGTTTTAAAATGCAAGTGGGAGGATATCATATTATTGCCGCAGGCTCTCTCAGCTCTCCCTACACTCATTGGCAAGAAATCATACAGGCATCTGCTCCTCTCTGTTTCACATCTCGATCCAGAGAGGTTTTCCCTAAAAATAAGGACCCCTGGAAAAGACAACTCATCCAGTTGAGCTAAAGTAGAGCTTGCAGATTGAAGGCCCAGGTTTATGGAAAAACAAAAAGGAGCCGGACACTTAGTGGTTTCCCAGTCCAGTATCTGAAGTTCTGGGAAATGGAAATCTGCTTTTTCTAGTCTAGCATCTGAGGTTGATTCACATAGCAGGTGGATATCAGACCATACCTCTCAAAGAAAACAAATTTGGCTCTCATATTCCAGCACCTTTGACCTGAAAACTGGACAGCAATTTCACCCTCATTTCAATTACGTGTCTGTTGTTACACATGAAAGATCATTTCACGTTCTAGCCTTTGAGGTCAGCTTAATCAACGGCAAATGGAATCCTTCCTCTTAACCCCAAGTGTCCATGCGGTCTCCAAAAGTAACCTGACCAGTCAATCCAAACTACTCACCATGACACATGTAGAGGGCAATGAATCTCACAGATTGCATAACATTTAGAATATTTAGTATTTAGCACAACATTTGCATGCTTTATTTGTTACCGCAGGAAGTATCTTACATTAATCCCCATGGAAGGCTGCCTAATTGACTAACTGAGTGAAGAGCAGGCGTGAAACACCGTTCTCAGGTTCTTTTTTTATCATAATTAGTGCTTCATGTGCTCGGAGTAGTGCTTCTGAAGAGGTCGCCTCAGGTCGGTCGCACCCATTAAGGGTCCGCCTAATGTTGTCAGATCTCCCTCTCACACATGCCATACGAAACATAAGGTGGTGTTAAGAACGGATTGACCCGACTTGTGCCCGGATTTTAGTTCTCATTCACCCTCACTCTTTTTGGAACTGGTGTGAGATCGGTGAATACTTGGGCTTCTCGTAACTCAACTTTGTGACTGACAGTCACTCCTCAGTTAATCAAATTGCTGCTGTTGTGCACTCGTAATGAAATTATTTCAAAGTCACAGTGTCAAAAACTGTTGTTGTCAACCCCAGTCATGCGTATCACGTCAAGCGTCTACCTTCACACGGTCAAAAACCCAGACCCGCGACTGTAGGACCATCTACAGAGAGAGATGACTGCAGCCACACAACTCCCATATGCGTTTAAACGCCGGGGTCTGTTGCAACTCCTATTTGTGTTTAGCACAGAAAATGGTGACAATTGGTGTTTGATTCACTTTTTGAAAGCTCTTAGACTCCCCACAAGTACCTGCATGTAGGCCATCGCGATTCTCACACCTCACAAAGCCGGCTGCATGGAATAAAACGAAGTACTGCTTTATTTATTCATGGTGGAAGTAAAAGAAGAGGCTATAAAAAAGGTAATTCACCGCCTTCCAAGCGTCCTTACCGCCAAGCATCAATCACCCGTTTATTAACATCATGATGAGTGACAAATAACTTGAGAAGCTTGAGCGACTAAAAATCATCTGCACCTTTGTCTGAGTTTATGTGCGCCGATTACAAAGTGAACCGATAATTCACACACTTTCTGTGTACTTTGCCAAAGACGTGACTCTATTAAGCATTTACCGGCTGCCTGGCTTGATTTATGTAAGGCATGTATATTGCATTTCAAGGTGCCGCTGAGAGGACCTGCTTGAGTGAGCAAGTGTGATCATGAGGCGTGCCCGAGTGTGATACGGTCCACTGAGGGGACCAGTGTGCTCAAATGGGGTCTGTCATTTTTCAGGGAATCTTGCAGGTGAAAGGCACTATATGCAGAGACAGACAGAGATAAAAGGGTACTGTATAATAGATATGAAAGTCACTATGAGATAGATAGATAGATAGATAGACCTCCAGAGAGCACAGCAGCACCCCAAACCCTTGACACAACAATCATCACAGGTATAAACACAACAATATTTACTCTTTCCAGTACCTTCACAGGCCTTTCTAAAATCATCCCACACAGCACACCATAACATAAAGAATAAAAGTCTCCTCCTTACGCATCCTATTCCTCTTCCTCCAAGCAAGTATTTACCTCTGCCTCCAAACTTGGACTCCTTTGATTTAGGAGCCTGGAGTACTTCTGGCATTAGGGTTTGTTGGAAGCAATTTCAGGTCATGTGGGAATCGCACACAGTGAGGTTCACAGATCTTTGCAGCAAACCCTGATGGCACCCATGGAACCCAACAGAGCCATCCTGCCGGACTACAGATCCCAGCATGCCCTGTGGGTGCCCCTACATTTGTGGGACTCTGGTGACTTGTGTCTTGAGGGAGCAAATAGTTCATATATTTTATCTCTCCCTGTCCTTCCAGCATAATGGCCTCCCACCTGGGCAAGGGTCCTTGTCTGAGCCCTTCCAGGATGTCAGCATCTCTGCTGCATCATTGGCATTTTCTGCCCATCTCTTGTCTGAGGCAGAGAATGTCCTGCCTTTGATCCTGTCTCAGTATTAGATTGGCTTCCTATCTGGGTTGCCAGCCCATGCTTGCCATCCTTTACAGTACAACAGATAGAAGGATATGTAGGACAATATCTGATAAATATATATGAAAGTCACTAGATTATCAAGAGATAGATAGATGGATATTTGAAAGTCTCTATATAATAGACAGATAGATATGAAAGGCATTATACTGTATAATAAAGAGAAAAGGCATTGTATATTAGACAGATATTAAAGCCACTATAGAATAGATATGAAAATCACTATAGATAGATAGATACTTATCTATTGATATTTAGCAATAATTGATATAGTCATCTTTAGGTGGCAAATTCATTACATTTTAGTGATCACTAGATGTTTTATTTCATCCATCCATTTTCTAATACACATATCCAGTGCAGGGTCCTAGTGAGCCAGTGTACTGAGCACATAACACCCATATCAGGATAACGTTCAGTAACTATAACTCTGATGTCTACACCATTGTGCCTTCCAGCGTAGTGCTGAAGCTCCGAGACTCTGGTCTGAGCAGCTCCCGCTCTGGCTGGGTGTTTGACTTCCTGGCAGATAGACCCTAGTGAACTCCACACTGTTCAGCAGTAATGGCATTCTGCAAGCATGCTGCCTTGGCCCACTGCTATACAGACTGTTCATCTATGACTGTGTAGCAAAGCTTAAGGACAACAGCATCAAAAGGTTTGTGGACGACACCACCATGAATGGCTTCATTGGTGACAATGATGCTGCTGCTTACAGGAAGTGGTTAAAAGAAATGGTTCAACAACAACCTCTCTCCAAATGTCAACAAAACAAAGGAGATCATTGTTAACTTTAGAAAAAAACAATAGCAGTCATACTCCACTCCATATCAACATCTCTCCCCCCTGTCCAGAAGGTTACCAGCTTCAGGTTCTTGGGTGTCCAGATCATCAACTGCTTTTCATGGTCTATCAATATCTCCTGCATCCTCAAAAAGGCTCAATCAGTGGAAGAGGATGAAGAGTTTTCAAGTGGGAATCAAAACACTAGAGAACCTCAACTACAGCACTACTGAGAGTATCCTGACCAGATGAATCATTGGTGTGGTTTGGTAACCTGTCTTGCCAGGGTCAATGGTCTGAAACCACTGGGGGTAACGTTCCACAGCTTGACGCCATCTATTCCACCCGATGATGACCCTCTGGTTAGCCTACACCACACAATTTCCACCTACTGACCGCTTCTTCTGCCAGGCCATAAGGCCACTGAACTCTTGGTAACCTCATCTTACTTGCCCTGGATTATGTGGAATTCTACTGTACGTTACTTCTGTACTGCCATCATTTTCTTCTACCGTTTAATAAACTCTGTATGTCTGTACAGTTCTGTTCTGCACTGCACTGCACTATGCACATTTGGTCATTCTCTTTCCACTCTTATTTATTTAGATATTAGCTTATTGTTTTATTGCCCATTCTTCCAGGCACCCAAGCTCCCACAACTGTGACACAGGAATGTCACTATGCTGTCACAATGTATGTGACAAATAAAGCCTCTAATCTAATCAATCAGCCCTAAATGGGATGCCAGTCCATCAGAGGGCACTCCCATGCACACAACCACCATGGTACACACATGCACATTTCTATAAAGAATGCAGGAGCTGAATGCAGGAATACTTGAACCCCGGATTCTGAAGTGGTGGCGCTGTGCCATGCTACCCATGCTGGCATTGTGCCACCCTTGCTATACATTAAAATGAAATTCTTTAAATGCAGCCTTCTATTGTGCTTTTTCCTTCAGTTTTCTTCATTTTTGCCCGATTGTCTTAGCACTTGCTTTCACATTCTAATTTCCCCTCACTGACTCTTCCAGATACTGTAAATACTGTTCTGCGTCTTTTGCATTCCTACACGGATTTATTGATTTTCTGCTGCCTTTAACATACTGTACAGACTTTTTTTTTTCAACTCTCGCTAACTCAAAAGTGTATTCTAGCAGTGAAGAGAAAAAAAAAAATCATCTTTCGCTTTTCGAGAATCAATTATTGAAAAGGGCTTAAGAAGCTTTAAAATATATGACTTTTTGTGCCAGAGGTGTCTTATTTTTTTTAGAAGTGTCAAGAGAGATGAAGAACCATATTTTTTTTCTCCTGCTGATGTATATCTCCATCTCCGAAAGGGAAGAATTTCAAAGCATTTGATGGGAAAAAAAATAAAAAATACAAAAATTTCCATTCTGGAAACCTTCACTGGAGCCCCACTTACTAACGGAGGAACATTTCTCTGGTTCCTCTCCGGTCTGACAGTGCCATCTGATCACCTCCGTGGACCTGAATATGCAACAAAAAACGCATCCCGGGTGCTGCCGTAGCCTGCCAGTCACTCAGCCATGTTCTTAACTGTCTTCCTCTACCTCCAAGAGTCACCCATTCTGGATGCAGTGCTCATAGAGCAGAAGGAAGGTCCTGGGTGGGACACACTTAAGAGTGGTACTGAACGAGTGGCATGGCAACTGGGGTAAGGAGGGCATCAGGTGAGCGATTTTCTGTTTACTAATAAATGAATTGGGGTTCTGTATTTTAATATATTCTCTTTGATGGTGGTGATGTGTTGGTAGGGCATGCGAATGAGAACATCCCTGTACTCCGATAAACAAGACCGGACTAATACTACTGCCTAGAGATGTTGACCAATTTAAAATGTATTTGCACACATCTTATCACTTTGGATTACTATTAGGGACATTTCACCGAGTTTCAAAACCAGCAGACGTGGAGAAATGTCACAGAGACATGCAGAGAACAGCAAGCTCCTCATATATAATGACCAGGATGCTGTCACTCATTGGTTTTTCAGTTGTTAGCTCTGTGGAGAAAACCCACGCTGGATGGGACGCCAGTCCACTGGAACAGTAAGGTGCCCTCACACTCATAGTTTAGAGCTGCCAATTGACCAAGCTGTCATGTGCTTGGACTATAGGGGCATAACAGAGGACCAAAGGAGACGATACACAATCATCTAGATAGTGGCCAGTCTCCTGGAGCTTCAGGGCAGCCATGCTAACCTCTGTGCCATGGTGCCACTCGTCATCCAAGCTTTACAGTGGAATCAGAAATGTATTAGGGCTCCTTCCACTTTCTATGCTGTAGATTTAATTCTCAATGGATACATTTGCCATCTTTTTCCATCAATTAGCACTCAATAACCCATCATGACAAAGTGAAAACATCATTGCAGAAAGGTTTGCAAATTTATTAGAAATCAAAAGCTGAACTCTTTCATTTCGATAAGCATTCAGACCCTTAACTCAGAACTTTGCAGAAGCCACTTTGGCAGCATTTCCATCTTTGAGACTTGCAACTCCTCTCATTCTTCCTGGCAGATCCTCTCAAGCACCATTAGATTGGATGAGAAGTGCAAACTGCCATCTTCAGGTCTGTCCACACATGTTCTAATGGGCTTTGACTGAACCAGTCAAGGACAGTCAGGGACCTCTCTCAAAGCCACTGCAGCGAATGCAGACTTCAGGTCACTGTCATGCTGAAAGGTGGTCATCCTGGTCTGAAGATGCATGCCCTTTGGAGCACTTCTTTCTGAATGTCAGCACACTCATCCTTCCCTCAGTTCTGACAAGTCTCCCGGTCTTTGCAACCCTAATACTTGATGCTGCCACCATCGTGCTTAACCACAGAAATGGTCTTAAGCAGACATGGTGCTTGGTGTTCTGTTTTTGTCTCATCCAACCATCCTCATGCTATAAAAGCCCCCAAAACTGTCATAAGAAGAGTGGCTCCACTCAATGATGGAGTGCTGCTGAGATGGTCACTCTTCTAACAAGTTCTCCCATCTCCGCAGAGGACTTCTGCAGTTGTATCAGAGGGACCATTGGGTTCTCGGTCATCTCCCTGACCAAGACCCTTCTTGCCTGGTGACTCAATTTGGTGCTTCCAAACTTCTGATGGAGGCCACTAGGAACACAAAACGATTGAGAAATGGTTTTATCTCCTTGCCCTGATCTATGCCTCAACATGGAAGACTACAGAGATTTCCTTGAACTGCATGGCTTGGTTTTCAACCAAACACACAGTGCAAATTGTGGGACATTCTATTCACAGATGTGTCCCTTCCTAAAGGACATCCAGTCAATTCAGCTTCCCACAGGTGGGCTCCAATCACATCCCAAGGAGAACAGGATGCACCTGACCACAATCTTGAGTGTCTCACTAAAAGGGTCGGAACACTTTTTTTGATTTTTAATAAGTTCTCGTTTAATTATGGCTTACTGAATGTAGACTGATGGGCACAAACGAGTAAATGTATCATTCAAAATGAAGGGTGCAGAAGGTGAAGGGCTCAGGAGTCTTTCTGGATCCACTTCATGTAGATGTCCTTTCTCAGTGAACGGTTTCAAAGCTCTCTACACCTCTATCAGTCCTTGTATGGTGTACACAATAATGAATTCCAACCTTGATCTGTATCTACCAGGCTACAGCAAAGTACCCAGACATAGCCATGAATGAATAAATATATTTATGTGAATGAATAATGTTGTTGGAATGCAATCTCATTCAAGGTAATGTGAAATCACAAAAATGTAATCACATTTTTATTAAAAACAATAAGCCCACCATCACGGCTACCAAATGGCACGGGTGTTATCTTCATCAGATGTAGGACAGCTGGATGTAGAAAGTCCCTGTGCTGCTATTAGTGATATTTTTACATTTATATTTATTGTCAAATGTCACATCTAAGTAAATTTATGTAACAAGAGCCCTATAAGGGCGTCATAAATATTCCATAGCTATAGCCTGTGATGACAGCCATTTACTCATAACTTGAATGTCCTTAGTAAAAGCACTTTGGTTTCCTATTAGTGACATTTCAGTGCATTTTAATTTGCTGCTTTCTGATATTTATTGGGACGCTCGTGAGCAGACAGGACTCGAGCTCTGGCTTTTGTTTGGTTTCTTTCCTTTTGCTTTTTCTCCGCACAATGAATGAAGAATGACAAGTCACAAAATGATAGCCTGGTCAGGCCGATCACATCTGTGACCACAGCAAAGAAAATGCTCTCCCCGGCACATTTTTCTTCATGACACTCTCTTAATATTGTTATCATTAGCAAACGTACACGAACATGAGAGGAAACCTAATGATAATAAAGTGCTCTTTGGGCAGCCCAATCGAAAAGGCGGTACCACCTCAAAGTGCCCCTCATTCAATCATATCATTCTGTAAATAAGGGCTGGACGGCACGGCCATTTACAACAAATATGAAGGATCCCAGCCTAAAGCAATTCAGCCAATCCATTTTGTGCATTAAAAATACCCTTCGTAGTAAAGAACGGCAGCTTTGAGAAAAATCAATATGGAGAAAATACACACACACACACACACACAGAGACACATAGGCAGAAAAACACAATTGATTTCTGTAATGGAGACAGCTATGATCTGTGATATTTTCAGTTCTTCCAAAATCAAGGCAGAAAAAAAAAAAAAAATCAATCATGAAAGTTTTTTTCTCCCCATCCCAACCCCCCAAATATGCTAGAGAAAGAGCGTCAAGCTGTCAGAGTGCTCGATCTCCAGAACTCAATGTCCAATATCTCACAGGCTTATCTCGCTTCAATCAGCTATGCGTTTTCAAAATTCTGCTGGCGTGTGTGCCTGTTTATCTGTGTACTGTAGGTGTGAAATGTCACAGGAATACCACAGAATATGTTGACCCAGTCATCCGAGCTCTCATAATAATAATTATAAAATTTGTATGGTGCCTTTCCCCATGCTCAAGTTGCTTCATAAATTAAAAGAATAGGACTTTATCTCTGCAAGTCCTGGGTGAGTTATAACCCCGTTACAATCTTAAGTTATAGAAAGCATGATTCATAAATATCAGCTTGTATGGTGTGGAAGATCCATGTGGGAACTTTAAAAATCCTATTTTTCAGAATTGTACTTGGACATTAATGCTTCATGTAAAAGGAAAGTTGGAAAGAACAGAGTGCCGATGTGAATTTTACCTACACTCATAAAAAAAAAAAAATATTAAAAATGTGCCAGAGTGGTTGTTCAGAGCGACACCATAGGGGAAGCAAAACTGTCCACTGTGGAGGTTCCAGAAAGCATCTTAATATTATTTAGATTAATAACAGGCTCCATAAACTGATAACAGTCCTTTTAAAAGGACTTGAACTACTCTCTTAAGAATCTTGGTTCTTCATTGGGTTGGGTGGTTCCTTGTTGAACCTTTGCTTGACAAAACACTATTTCATTCTGGGAAGGGTTCTGAGCACGCGAGGCTGGTTCTTTGTGCTTTGTAAAACTTCCTAGTATGTAGTCAAAACTGAACTCTTCCATGTGTGGTAGCAGGATGCCGCCAAGTTAAGAAAACCTGTGTTATTGAATGCAACCAGAATCCTTTTTAATCCTGACCCATTGGTATTTCACAAATCTGTTACCATCTAGTCATAGTTACTTACTGTGTAGAGCCTGTTATGGATCTCAATAAATAAAGATTTTTTCTGGAACCTTCATGAGGAGGGGTCTTTTGGGAACCAATTTTTTTTCCTTCAGGGCATTCAATAATACAGAGTAAGTTCAGGCTTTCTTGATCTGACAGTATCCTGAGAGATCTCCTACTAGATATAAAAGACTTCTTACTTTTCCACATATTTATTCAAAAGGACCAGTTGCATACATGTAAATGCAATTCCTTTACAGAATGAAATGGTTCTTGGCACTTCACAGGAGTGTGGCAATTACTGAACCAGTATATTCTAAGAATTTTTTTTTTTTTTTGCAATATTTATAAAATGCACACTTTAAAAGAATATCCACAAAAGGAAAGTGTGTGATTCTGCAGAGGAGATCTTTCAAGGCAGACTTGGGAATTTTAATGAAAGAAGATAGTCTGGCTGAACTGAAAAGCATACAGGAAAACGGGATATCTAATGAATGAGGTGCAGTTTACAGGAAATCCTGCTGCAGAATGTGCTGTTCATTGATTAGGTTTTAATATTTAAACAGCCATATGTCTATAAATATGAGCACACTCATGCTACACTCAGGTGCCAAAGCAGTTCTTCAGAATCATGCTATAGGGGAACCACTTTTGGTTCCCAAATGACCCATCCTCATGAGGGTTCCAGAAAGAAACTTTATTTAGTTCTAGAACAGGCTCCATATAGTACTTCAGATAACCGTTAATAGATAATAACAGAATTGAGAAATAGTGGCTCGTGAATTTAAAAAGGACTATCACGACATGCATACAATAACACAGGCTTTCCTAATCTATTGGTGTCCTGCTAGGCAGCCTACCATACATTAAAGATTTTAGTTTTGACTATAGGAAGTTTTTCAAAGCACAAAGAACACTTCCCAGAATGTAATGGTGCTTTGTCAAGCAAAAGTTCAACGAGAAATCATACAAACTGCACCATTATTTTTAACAATGCTAAGGCTTGCGAACCTTCATGCATTGTGTGTTTGCACTTTCGTATTCGAACACAACAGCTTATTATTTTAACAATGCATAATCTGCATAAAATAAATCATTTCACACTTGTCTCATATGTAAACACCTGTCAGTACACTTTTGCTTTGTATTCCAATGACCACACGATGAAACTCTAAAGATGCATGATTAACAAATTAAATCAGGCACTGCAGATAGAATAGAATCATCTCACTAACATTCACCTAACTCCATTAAAACTTAAATTAGCAGTATTGTCTTCTTTCCTTTCTCCATCCCAGAATCTTGTGCTATACTGCACTAGAGCGCCTGTTACCTTTCCGGTGTAATTTCGAGTAGACAATACAGTGCATTCTGCGGCGTGCTCTATCCAAGGTGCTGAAAATATTCACACCCCCATTCATTCATTCATTCATTCATTCAATCAATCATTCAATGCTTGTGAAAATTATTCAATTATTTCGTTGTTGGCTTAGGGATTTTCTATTTTGCCAATTTATTTTTCCATCTAAATGTATCAATGCGTGTGTGCGTCGGTTTTAATTACCAATAATTAAAATTTTGGCTAGAGAGGTTTTATAATAACGTTCTCCTCCGGATTGGTATGCATTTATTAATGAGAAGCCAGTTTTAAGGGATGTCTGGAAATCTTCTTGGTCCTGGACGTTTTAAAATATTTATTTATTCTAAGAAGTTGTAGGGATTCCCGATTGAGATATTGTACATGTTTGCTGGAGACCCGGCATTAGGTTTCAATTTGCGCTTCATTGGCTACGTGTAACTTCTGCCTGCCACGCAGAGAGCACTTGCCCCAAGTGTTACACTCGCAACCCCCATAATAACCTTTAAGAGACATAATAGAGAGATGTCTTACCTTCTAATTCATCTTCCGGGATGTTAACCGGGGTCTTATACGACAGAATATCTGGTATCGTACAGATCCCTCTGTACATTAACGTTGAGGTCACTGGATGAAGAGGCATGTTGATAATCCAAAGACCAAAACCGAACGGCGATCCTCATAGGAAAAAAAGGGGTTCACTACTCGTGCGGGGTGTCACTTTTCTCTTATCAACGTTAAACTCGGTGAATCGGGGGAGAAACGCGGAGATGTCATACGGCCGTTTACGCTGAAGGGCTACAGCTTTTGCCAATGTAGACTGAAGGAAGCCAACAAGTAGATGATATTCCCGGATCCCGGGGATCTTGTGACGTGAGCGGAGGAGCCAGCTCGGAGATAATGAAGTGTACACTCCAGCTGTACCGGCGATTTCGAGGGGTGCGTGCCTCACTCCAACGATTGGAATTGTCGAGGGGTGCGCGCTTCACTCCAGCATAGAGCGAGTGAGAGAGAAAGAGAGAGAGAGGCGCCGAGTGATGTACTCCTCGCTCAAGCGATGTCCGCCACAGATGGTTACAAAGCAGCTGCCCACCCTGGCACCATGAAAACAATAAAGCGCATGTCGCGCAGCGTAGTCGCCGTAAGACAGAGGATACTCACTTCACTGAAACTTTGTACTGTCCATTCTTAAATCGATATTTGCAATTTGAGCAAGGTGTGGTGGCATACATGAATGATCTGCAAAGCCTACCACGTTCTAACATCTGCAGTGACAAACTCACTAAACAATCAACCTGCATGGAAGAACTGTTGAGTGGCTTTCCAGCGGCTCGTTTAGTCCTTAATTGTACAGCGGCCGCTCCTGCGTTTTACTGCGTCGCCTGCCATAATTTCCCAGCCGCAGCTTCGCTCAGATCCTACAGGTTTCAGTAGATGTACACCTGGGGACAGGATCGCTGGAGACAGCCTGTCGCTCCATGCGCTTGGAACTTTCCCGTCAGTCCACGAGTGGCTTCCTCTGACTTCCACGGACAATGTTAACTACACAAACGTTATCTTTTCAGGTCGATGTAATCCGTGAAATATTGCAGTGGAAATCACGAATATTTGCTTAAGTTCCTTCCCGTGAAGAAAAAAACCGAATCTCATCTTCAAGGAACCGAGTACCTCGATGGATCTTCTACAGTGCTATTAGATCCTGAGACGAGATTTGCTAGTCTTCCCTTCCAAGCTCACCCCAGGTGCCGGTCAGCCCTGCGCCTTCGTCTTTCTCGCACCTCCTCGGAGCGCCGCGTTTTGCTCTCACTCGTGGGTCCCCTCCTTTAAATATTCAGAGAGGATTCCTAGACGCGAGCGAAAGCACCTCCCGAGAGGCAGCCAAGCGTGTCACCAGCTCTGCATGCGTACTTCATTTTGCGTGTCCCTTGTACGTTTAGTGGAGGCTACTAACTCAGAATGTAATGAAGTGTGCCCGAAAAAAACGCGCAGTTGAGGCACCGGAGGACCAGGCACTTCGGCAACTACACCCACAAATCAAATAAACACACAAAGAACGCGGGATTCATGTCATTAACGTTAATTAATCTCGGCGGTAAGCCACCCACTAAACATACACGGACACCTGACAGTCATTACAAATTATTTTAAATCATCAACAGACAATCTATAAGGCAACCCGAATAATCCTCTAGCGATGCGTGCCGTTAATTAACGGCAGCGACTACTGCATCGTCGTAGATCAAATGAAGAACGTTAAGAGGCTAAGAAAAAAGTACAGGGGGGTTCTGAAGCCATTCTTCAGTAATTATGCTGGGACCGCACGCTTACAGATTATGATCTATATTATTTATTAGTTAGATAGATAGATAGATTGTAAGCAGACCTTCATGTATCATTATAGTACAATTACAGTCATATGAACATACAAAACATTTACAACGCACAGCTTTCACATTTTACCAACAGACAGATACCTAACAAGGTTAAAATGAGTGATGAATTACTATACTGTTAGTGCAAAATAGCCATTTTTCAAGCATACATTATCTGTGTATTATATTGCTGTTTTCTTGCACTCTTCTCCATAAGAATGCAGGTTCATACTGTGTTAAATCATTTATTGGGAAAGGGCTTAAAGAAGCTTAAATCACTTTGTGGCAGGGATGTCTTATTTATTTAAAGATGCAGTGTCAGGAAAGATGAAGAAGGGGATGTTGTTGTCACCAGTAAGCAATATCTCAGTCTCAGAAAAGGAGGAGTACCTAAGCCTCTAACGGGAAAACAAATTACCATACCCCAGTTTATATAAGTAATAGAGAAACAGACAGAGTTACAGAGATAATATAGGTCAGTATCTATCTATCTATCTATCTATCTATCTATCTATCTATCTATCTATCTATCTATCTATCTATCTAT
>JANRMT010062840.1:34799744-34845704 GCA_026402145.1 Polypterus bichir lapradei
TATCTATCTATCTATCTATCTATCTATCTATCTATCTATCTATCTATGTTGTAGGAGGTGCATACTGGGGAGAAGTGATGGTAATAAAATTAATTCTAATATCTCAGACTTTTCTCTTAATTTTATGCAGGTAGTAGGGAGTGTGCACTGTAATGATGAAGCTGGAGGTGTCACACCTTTGCCCCTGGGGATCAGCTTCTGGGCTCTGCTGAGGTAAGCAGTTCCACTCCAGAACAAGAGGAGGCATTGTTGTTAATTGTTCACTCTCTTTCACATGCAGTTCTGAAAAGAAACCCAAAGAGGATGTCTAGCCACACCCCAGCTTCTAGACCAGGCTCCACCCCTTACATTATTAGACAACATAAAAGTAGGTGGTCCTTAGAACATGGCAGGTCAGTTTTGGACCCAGAACCTGACTTGAACAGAGCTCCCATGTTGTAAGCAGTCCTGATCTTGGCAAAATGTTTCACTTTAGTTGTGCCATTCTGCACCCTGTTGTTGCCTCAACAATCTGAAGGTACCTCTCTTACTTTGTTGAACGTGGACACAGAGGGATACAAATTTTGTTTTTGATGGATGTATATGATAATATACAGTATGTGTGTGATAAGAGGTGGGATGGATGGGTTTTAAAATTCAATTAAAAAATAGTATTGGAAAGGTATTTTTCTTTCCAAAACAAATATATGAATGTATGTTACCTGAATATATGAATGTTTTTGTAATTTTTGTTATTTGATTAAATTATCTATCTATCTATCTATCTATCATCTATCTATCTATCTATCTATCTAGCTATCTATCTATTTGTGTCTTATCTATCTATCTATCTATCTATCTATCTATCTATCTATCTTATAGTGTCTTTTCTATCTATCTATATGTATATAGAAAGAAAGAAACAAACAAAAAAACAATCAATCAATTAAATAAATAAATGAATAATCCAAACGGTTCTGCTCCTTTGTTTTCTTGCCGTCTGTTTTTTCCCAGAGTATCATAGCCTCTGGGACTGATGGGATAAAGATGTCTTTCATTGTGCTCTCTAAGATAACAAATGAGAGAAGAAAGCAGTGATGTGTTTGTGCTAGACTTTAATCTGAAGTTAATCGAGAAGAGGTAGCCCATTCATACTGGAGGCTGTGGGCTGAAGTCACCATTTCAGTTTCTGGTGTTAGTCTGCTGTCATCTTATAGCAGCTGCCAGTTCAAAGATGGAAAATCAAACTCCCATGTTATAATGCAAAGGGGTAAATTGGAAGAAAGAGAGTGCCTCCAATGAAATTGACAAAACGCCAGGCTGACAACCCCTGGAATGAGCTACTAGGGAGGACTAAAGGACATTCATCTTCTCAGTGTGATGAAGTAATCAAAAGTGGGAATGTAATCTTCATCACTGTTTTCTGAAAGTGTAAAGTGTATCAAGAAAGCGACTTGAACCTTCACCTGAATATGCCCCCATTTCAAGCAGAATGGGGGATCAGTACGGAGCCGTGACGAGAAGCCTATTTGCAGGCATTTGAAGCAGGCACTTAAGAAGATGAGAGCCAAAGAACTTTTGCCTGAATGACTTCTGCCAGCTCGTCCAGTTTTTTTTTTTACCCCACTGCGAAGGACATGTTACTGCATAACATAATATAAGTGACAAACAAAAGACTCTCGAGCCTCATCTCTATTCTCTGGTGTGCGTGAGGAGGAAACCGATAACCTGTGATAAGCTTAGTGCTGCTGCAGGTAACATGATTGCTTATCTTCTATCCCTCATGCGATTTCAATCTTTTGCTCTACTCAGGGTCTTCCTGTGGAATTTTAATTACTTCACCAGGTCTTCAAATGGGAATTCATCGTGGGGGACATAATTGGCTTCATCGGTGACAGTGTCCAGCAGTAATTAGTTTCTAAAGTCATGGACATATACTTGGTGAGCTGCTGTCACAGTTAGTAGGCAAGATCTGGATGGCCAGTAGTTTAGACCTATAAGATTTGGAGTTTCCCTTAGAAAATGGTCACAAAAGATGTATTTTCTTCAGATATCTTTGAATTATGAACTCTTAATTCCCTTTTCTGCAGAACCTTCCATAACACATATGAGGGGCACGTGTGTGTGTGGGTTTTTTTTTTTTAAATCTACAGACTGGGTTATCATACTTCCATGCACCCTCCAGTTACTGTGCCAGGATGTATTGTTTCACAGCCAGGACAGAATCCACATTATTCTTTCTGTATTATTGGCTCAACAATTCAATATATGAGTGCAATGAGTGTTGTGTCCAAGTACTGGCCATTAAGTGGACAAAACTCACGGTGGATGTCGGACTCCCTCAAGGTTGTGTCTTGTCACCACTGGTGTTTGTGGTCTTCATGGACAGGATATCAGTAAGCAGCTGAGGAGGTGAGGGTATCCAGTTGGTGAGGCTAGGGGTTGCACTGATACTTCATGCAGATGATGTTGTCCTTTTTTTCTCATCTGACTTCTGAAGGTGAAGTAGCTGAGGTGTGTGTCCGAACCTTCAAGTTTGAGGTCATCGTTCTCTCTTGGTCAAGATGGGCTTGGTCCCTCCTAGTGAGTGGAGAACAGCTGTTCCTAGTGTAGAAATACAAATATCTTAGTATCTTGTCTTGGTCATGAGTAATTAAAAATGGGAATGTGAGATCGATAAGCAGATTGGAGTGACGCCTGTTGTTCTGTGGGTGCTGTACCAATCTGTGGAGGTAAAGTGGGTGCTGAGTCCAAAGACAAAAGCTCCCAGTTTACCAGTCTATATCTTTGTCATCACCTATAGTCATTAGCTGTGGTTAGTGACCAAAAGAATTGAGGTCACAAGTACAAGCGGGCGGAAATAAGGTTTCTACATGGGATGGCTGGGCTGAAACTCCATGACAGAGTGAGAAGCTCAGTCTCGGTGTAGAGTCACTTCTCCTCTGGATTGAGAGGAGCCTGTTCAGGTGCTCTGAGCATGTCATAAGAATGCCCCCCAGGTGACTAGCCCTAGAGCTATTCTGTGCATGTCCCACTGTGTGAAGACCCTGCGTCAGACCATGGAAACACTGGATGGATTCTATCTCTCATTTGATTGGAACACCTGGAAATTCCTTAGGAATCCCTGGAATCTTTAACTGGGGACAGAGAAGTCTGAGCTCATCTGATTGGCCACCATGACCCTCACCAGGAAAGGCAGTTTCAGTAAATAAGAATGAGAATGACGTGATTTCCTTTCTTTAATCAGAACATCTCAACACATCTTGGAAAAAACATCCACAATGCCAACATGAAGCACTGTTCTAATCTGCATGGCCATCTTTAAGCACATGTTGTAGAGATGCATTAATAGTTAAAACTGAAAATCGTCAAGAGTAGCGGGATTCCACATCCAAAGGTATTCCTGCATGGTGGCAAGGCCACCTGAAATGATTGACAACCACATGTGAGCAAAATACCAATAAGTTACAATTCCTAGGTTACCAAACCATAGAGTCCTCAGGAGTTTCTTAAACACAGTAAGGGACTCAGAATGCCCAATGGAGATGGGTAGCTTGTCTAACCACCAAGGAGCTACACATGGAAAGAGTCTGAATTGGTATTTGATGCCATGGAGAGGAAGCATCACTAGGCGATGTTCAAGAGCAGACCTGAGTGGGTGAGAAGAAGCCCACAAGTGTCTCCATATATTTAGGTGCTGACCTGTTGACTACCCCGTAGTCAAGCATCAAGGATTTGAACTTAATTCTTGCCACTATAGGGAGCCAATGTTGTGATCTAAAAAAAAGGAGTGATGTGTGGCCACCTCAACATAAAAAAAATAAAATAAAATATATTTTAATAGGTCCCTAACAATTAGTACTGTAATATAAAAAAATGTGCAGAACCATTAACAGAAAAGCCAGATGATTATGATGAATATGATTAAATGGATAAGCAGACACTGACGCTGAAGAGAAGGACATATGCCTGCATTAAGTGCAGGAGGAGCAAAAAAAACCTGGAAATTCACCACAATAACTTAACATGTGGACACAAAGGCAGAGTCGGGGTTTATTCACTTTAATTTATATATATATACTGTATATATATATATATAGTGACAGATAGTGGGCGCTATTGCTCCCTTGAACCCTTGTCCAAGACGCCAGACACCAAGTAAAAGTCCAAATGTTGACTTTATTAACACAGCACAGTGCACAAAGCACCCTCTCCTCCACAATACTCATAAAACAAACCAATAGTCACAATAACAAATTCTCCACCACTCCCAGACGCATTGCCACCCTTCCACCCAGCTCAGCTCGCCGTCTGGGAGCTCCCACAGTCCTTTTATATTCCCTGACCCAGAAGTGTGATCTCCTATCACTTCCGGGTCAGATAAAAAGTTCTTTTCTTCACCCCGGAAGCACGTCGTTCCCCTTGTCCATGTGACTCGGACGTACTTCCGGGGCGTAAGGAAAATAGTCACTGCTCCTCCCTGCAGCGGCTTCTATCGGCCCCCATGGTATCCAGCAGGGCTGTAAAGGAAAACTCCAACGTCCATAATTCCCTGCTGGCATTCGGGGCCCCTCCATGTTGCAGGGAGGGCTCCACCTGGCGGCCTGGGGGTATTGGCCGGGATGAACGGCCGGCCATCTATCACAGTACTCTTCCCCCAGCGACGAATTATAATTCGGAGCGGCTTGCCCCGCGAGGGAAGTCTTTCTCCATGAGAACGTTCCGGTCGAGCCTTGACTGATCCTTATATCTTGTTCCCTGGAGAATCTAGGGGGAATATTAGTCCAATTCAACAGCTTGTCCCCCGCTCTCCAAGGACAGTTTCGCCAAATGTGGTCCAACCTTCGGCATCCGTAGCACTGCCTTCGTCCTCCTGTTATTCTCCCCCTGCGGGACTGACAACAATTGGGAAATGTTAGGTCTGCCCCTTGTCTTGCTGGGAAGGAAACCCCTGCCGCCTCTAACAGTTCTCTCTTGCCTTTTTCCAATTTGGATTGGAGACCCCCGTTTTTATTTTGGGATCTCCTATTTGCTTTGGGGGTTTTCCACAGTCTGAGTCTCTTTATTTAATAAAAAGAGACCCTTTCCTGTCTGCACCCCTCTAGACTTAATTTTTAAATGGTTTGGGGTCTTTAGGACCGACTCACTCCAAAAACCAGCACCATCCAGCTGCTCCGGATTGATCGGCCCTTCCCCCGACCACTCGGTCAACGATCCGGCCTCTCTTGTAGGGTACGCAGTGATTTGGCACCCACTATTTATTAAAAGCTGGCCCGGATCACACTGCGTCCCTATTTCATTATTTACGGTTTCGGCATTACTCACCTGTACCGCCACATCATGTAATACGGGAGGCTCCCGTCCGATTCTCTGAAGGTACTCCATTACCTTTTGGATGGACGCCTCAGCCGTTTCTCCTAGATCCCTAATGATCTTCTCAATTGCCTCGTACGGGCTTGATTAGTTCTTTGAGTTCCCGCACGTCAAAAGATTTAATTAATTCGGCCGGAAGTATACTCACTTCCTTGTTCTTCGTACCTACTGGCCGGGAGCCAATGAGCCCGTCCGCTGTCGGCACGTGCTCTGACGGGTCTCGTGGAGGCTTCTGGGAAATGTAGTTCTTTGGTACTGAGGACCAGGTTGCCTTCTTCAGCGGACTGCTGTCTGTCTTTATTACTTTATCAACATCCCAATCAGCCATTTCCTGGCCCTCCTTACCTTCTTTTCGTGCTTCGCTCGCCTCCCCCTTCCCCTTCGGAATGTCCAAGTCCGTATCTTCAGTTACGAAGGCGCAAACAGCGGGACGCGAACCTCCTCCTTCCCAGAAAACACCGGGGTTGATCACATGTCCCTCACTGCCACCGACATGCGGAAGTCTTCTTCCATGCTCTATGGCCCGAACAGGAGCGTGCCATTGTCTTCGGGTAAGTCACCTTTCTCCCTCGGAGCCTCCAGGTGATCATCTCCAAGGTACATGCACGGGACAAAGTGTGTTATTTCAAATGGATTATCGATGACGTTCCCGGCACATATCTCAGAGCGACCGTTGGTCCCTGGATGTTTCTCCGGACTTGTGAGGCCGCTCCGTAACTCCTCCCGAGTGTCGGCCATTACGAGCGTGGCTCTTCCGCAGGAGTTGTCGCTTGGTTTGCCCTTCTTCTTCCCTATACCGGACTTGGTTAAGGTAGGATCCTGTGTTGATGTTGCGTGCCTGAAAGTTGTCTTCTCAGGGTTCTCTGCTCAAGAAAATTTAGATACAGGCCCTCTGTAAATGACGCTAGAGAATCCTGCTGACTACGCCACTGTGACAGATAGGGGGCGCTATCGCTCCCTTGAACCCTTGTCCAATACGCCAGACACCAGATAAAAGTCCAAATATTTGACTTTTTATTAATCAACAGTGCACAAAGCACCCTCTCCTCCACTATACTCATCCAATACACAATAATAATCACAATAAACTCTCCACCACTCCCAGACACGTTGCCACCCTTCCACCCAGCTCAGCTCACCGTCTGGGAGCTCCCACAATCCTTTTATATTCCCTGACCCGGAAGTGTTCCAATCCCCAGTCCATGTGATCTCCTATCACTTCTGGGTCAGATAAAAAGTTCTTTTCTTCACCCCGGAAGCACGTCATTCTTCTTGTCCATGTGACTCGGACGTACTTCTAACCATTGTTCCTCCCTGCAGCATCTCCTAGTGGCCCCCAGGGTATCCAGCAGGGCTGTGTATAAAAACTCCAATGTCAATGATGCCCTGCTGGTCTTCGGGGAACCTCCATACTGCAGGGAGGGCTCCACCTGGCGGCTTGGGGGTATTGGCCGGGATGAACGGCCGGCCATACACCACAATATATATATATACAGTGGAACCCCGGTTTGCAAGCATAATTCATTCCGGAAATGTGCTCGCAGTCCAAAGCACTTGTATTTCAAAGTGATTTTCCCCATAAGAAATAATGGAAACTCAGATGATTCATTCCACAACCCAAAACTATTCATATAAAAATGATCAATACAACATATAAAGTAAAAATACATAAAACAAATTAACCTGCACTTTACCTTTGAAAATAATCATGGCTGGTGTGAGTGAGTTTCTAAACTCTTGTGGGATTCCACCCAACGGGACGACACACGGAAGAGCGTCCCAAAGCAATCGCAGTCTCCCAGCGCTGCAGCAGTTCGCCATAAAAGCGAATCCGAAAAGTTCGCAGACATGCTATAAACGTCTGCCATCGATGGGTGATAAAAGGAACAAGGAACATTATAAATGCACAGGGCACAGTACTGCTTGGGTACGACCCTACCTGACTGCTGTGTCTGTCTATAGGAGAGTGGCAGATCCCGCTACAATAAATAACCACGCTGTTGCTGTTTCAAGCTGAATAAAGCTGGTGTTATTAAAGTACTGAGACTCAGCTTCATGTTTTGGGGCACAAGACGGGTACTCGCACGTCACAGCACGCACACACACACACAAAGAGTCACAATGCTGTAGTAAACAGTATACGCTCATACGGATGTTGACTATATGAGTGAGGCACGCTGACTCAGATGGAGAATAGGAGATGATTGCCCACAAGAGAGATAGAGAGACACACACACACATGCAAGAGAGAGAGAGAGAGACACACACACACACATAAGCGCACGCGTGCGAGAAGAACCATCAGCTCATTTGTGATCACATGACGCTCAGCAGACAAAGCGTATCCATACTACTCGTATTGCAAGACCTCGCTCGTTTATCAAGTCAAAATTTATTAAAAATTTTAGCTTGTCTTGCAAAACACTTGTAAACCAAGTTACTCGCAAACCGAGGTTCCATATATATATATATATACGTTATATATATATATAATTATATATATATATACATTAACAGAGTTTCATAATAGTCTTTCACAGTATTTTGCACAACAGTGAACTGGAAAAGTAAAAAACGAAAATAAATGGATGGACATAGTGAGTCTACCAATAACTGAATAAATATAAAACTGTATTTTATATAACACCTTTTTACAGTGAACACTGCTACAAATGCAGCACATTCTGCATAGTTCTTTGCAGAAGAGATTTACACAAAGATGCACACTGGAATTTAAACCAGCAAGTCAATTGTCTTATCCACTACTCCTCATGGTTGACACCATTGGCAAAGTCAAGGTAGAAAATGGATATCATGAGACAGATGAGCTTCTGCTTACCCTCCTTCTGGCAAACAAATCCTTCATGCAGCCAATAAAAAACATCGCTTCTCATTGACCTTTTTAAATAGACTTGTTGTTTAACATGGACAACTGCAAATGGATCAGCAGTGCACTTCAGCTGATGGAAAGGCACCCCATAGAGCGACACGTGTTCTCCTCAAGTTTTACAGAGAAAACACTCTTTAAGAACACAAGACAAGACTTTGCCTCATCACTTTCAAAGGAAGTGGTCCTGTGGCCTCATGGCGCATGACAAAACTGAAAGATGAAGGTTTCAAAGCACTCTGCTCTTAGGCTAATCACAACCATCATTTCTATAGCCTTCATCACTTAACATCATATCTGCAAAACTCAGAAATATGATAAGAAATATGAGAAGAATCACTCATTCAATTTTGTCCTCATTAAAAAATAGACAGATAGATAGATAGATGGATGCCACATGGTCTGCACAGACATCCTGGCCAGAAGAGGGGATGGTTCCTTACCAAACAGGCAGATAGGCATCCCGGCTGGGGAGGAGAAAAGATCAGACCCAGAAGGAAGGACCGGAAGAGATGGACGGACAGCCCACTGAAAAGGAAAGATGCTGCTGGGGGCTTTTTTTCTCCCCCAGCACACTAGATGGCAGCAGCCCTGGATATATGTGCCCAGTGGGTAGCCAGCAGGGCATGCTGGGAAATGTAGTCCAGCAGGGCAGCCCTGCTGTGGTCACTGGGTGCCGTGAGAGGGCGCTGCAGGGAGAGAAGCTCCTTGTTATAATGGACTTCCACGTGACCCGGAAGTGCAGTCACCCTGGCACTGGAAGTACTCCCGGTCTATAATAAAAGGGATCGCACTCCCTTATCCAGGTGAGTCAGAGCTGGGAGGTAGAGAGGCAACATTTGACTGGAGGAGGGCAGTGTGGTGGAGAAAGAAATTGCAGTGGTGTGAATAGTGGAAAAAGAAAACCTGTTTTTGTACTTTTGTTACTGGTGGGAAGAGTTAAGGTGATTAAACCAACTTTTATTTGAACCTGGGACTCACTGTGTGTTTGTATTTAGGGGTTTGGGGCTCGCTGATGCCCCAGTTTCAATCACAATATATAGCTATGAATGGTGCTGTATAAAAGATACATATAAAAGGCAATATATGATAGATAGATAGATAGATAGATATGAAAGGCACTATATGATTGGGTCACAAGGAGGCAGGGCGCGTTTAGAAATATGTATCTTATTTATGTATAGCATTAACACAGAATGTTTTCTTCTATTCTAAAGGTAACAACACTCTAATAACATTACACATTAGACCCCGCATTTGCCAACTGAGACCTTGCCAAATTAGATAAGGCCCATCTGTGAGATATTGTATCTGATTCATCCGTAAACCTCAAGCACAGCAAACAAACGTGGCACAGGCTGACAGGAAGTCTTGCTTCATGCTGCTGTCTCCAAGTGTCTTTTTTAGGCTAATTGGGAGGCTACTGTCATAAAAGCCCTGTCACTGTTGCACGCTTGATGTATAATCTGGCCAGCATGTTCCATCAGACCCATATGTTTTCTCTTGACATGAGATCAATTTGGAATAAGTGCTAAGCGGGGACATATAGGATATAGGAGACTGGCTGGTTGGTGCTCTCCTGACGTACTTGAGTGTTTAGCAATTTCTTGGACTTTCCTTGACCACAGTCACCCCAGAACTCCCGGACAGTTGACACCTCTTGCTGTAGAGGTCATTGTCCTGCTGGCTTCTAATGGAAAATCAAAAACTGTAGGTGTTCACTGAATGCAATGCCCAGCTTCATCTGAAAGTTCCAGCCGTTTCCTGCAAGCAGAAGATAGAATGGTAACATAATCATTAGTGCTGCTGCTTCTCGGCTCCAGGACTTGAGTTCAGTTGCCAGTCTGTCTGTGTGGAGCCTGCACATGCATGGAGAAAGTTTGGTGAAATAAGCCATAGATGAGACAGTGACTTTCTTCTGCATAACGCCAGTGGCAAAACACATTAATGCATTTTCGTTTGCTGATACTGTTTATAATGCATGAAAGAAGGCTGGCATGGAAACGAGTCTTTTCAGAGGACACTCAGGTTCACACACAAATTGAGCAAATTTAATAGACATCAAACCTATGTCATATGAGAGGAAGTCAGGGTACCATGTCAAAACTTACAGTATACACATACAAGCATACTTTACCTAGATATGTAGAATGCTAAGGGTTGTGTCAGTCTGTAATGTGATTACTCGTGAACCTCTGGGGCTTGATCCTTAATCTTGGTCTTAATTCAAAGTTTATGCTGTGAAATATGCTGGTTGAGCCAAAAGTATGCCTGGCGACAAGTATTCAGGGTTTGCATCTTTTTTATAGAAAAACTGCTTGAGAAATTGACGTGGCAGAGAGGAAAAGAGCATTGGCAACATCTGCTGAGTAGGAAGCGCATTGCTGATTCCACTCATTTGAAGAAAAACAACAACAATTGTGCCATTTGCTGAGCATGAAGCACACTGCTGATTAAACTCATGGGAAAAATTAGTACAGTAGCGGCAATATCTGCTGAGCATGAAGTGCATTGCCGAGGTCGCTCATAGTGAGAAGAAGAACAGCATTACTTTCAGCTGAATGTGAAGTACATTGCTGATTACACTCATAAGAAGAAGAAAAAGAAAAACAGTGGCACCATCTGCTGAGTATGAAGCACATTGCTAAAGCAGCTCATAGAAAGAAGAAATAGAACAGCTGTGTTATCTAGTTAGCAGGAAGCACATTGCTGATTAAACACATAGGAAGAAGAAGAAGAACAGCAGCTGCATCTGCCGTGTATGAAGCGCATTGCAGATTCTACTTGTGGGAAGAAGAACAAGAACAGTGGCATCATCTTCTGAGCGTAAAACACATTGATTAGGCTGCTCATAGGAAGAAGAAGAAGAATGGCCAAGCCCTCTGCTGAATGTGAAACACATTGCTGATTAAACTCACAGGAAGAAGAAGAACAACAGGAATGTCTGCCCTAATGTGACTCTCCATTCATTTATCCATGTATTAAGCCAGTCATTATCTAACTGGATAATCCAGTACAGGGCTGCAGAGGCCCTACCATCCAAACCTTCATTAGTCAGTACTAAATATTAGACATTATGCATCTGAGCGTAAGGTGAAAAAATATGTAAAATATGAAGGTTATTGTAAATATGAAATTAGAAGAACAAAAACTCCAAAGTGTTAGACTTTACTAATTTATCATTGGGCAGCATTAGTAGCAAAATAGTTCAAAATGCTTCCTCACAATGTCATTCAGTGAACTGAAATGAACACTTGCATTGCATCCAATATTTGCTCAAATATATTGAAAGATCCGCAGACTGCACACCTCTCAAGTATCTGTGGACTTTCAGAAGGGATGGCGCCATGCAGAAAAGTCGGCCATAAAAGAGACATGTGCAGAGTGTGGAGAAGGAGGGCAGATAGAAACCATTTACCTGCAACACAGAAGCGCTTAAGAGATGCTTCTCCACTGCTAAACACCTTGTCAAGAAGTTCTTGGGGATCTACTAGCATGCACTGTCTCAAGGCAATGGAGAGAAAGCACCAGCTTTTATTTTGACCCCTCCTGTTTTCCTCTGGATTGGGCTTCCACAAGACTACGTGGGAACTGTCGTTCAATTGGGAAGTTCTTTTGTGGACCACCATGTCCACTGGAGGAACCTCTTTGGGGCTGGCATCCCTATCATGATCCATTTGATCAGGAAGTGCCTCTGGGTGTACTTATGACATATCAGAAGGTCGACCTTTAAGGAAGCCTCTGTTCCTTAGCCAGGACTGTAGTGGACGAAACCCACCTGTAGAAGAGAAATGAGGGGGAAATGGTGTTGATTATCATGTTAGGCTTTTTGTAAAAGAGCAGCATGTGTGAAGGTAAATCAAGAAAATATGGAGAGTCGTTTAAACCTGAGACTTATGCTGGTGTACTTGTGCTCTGGATATAGAATACAGAATGTCCCCTTAACATCCACAGTTCACATATATGTGTGTGTTTGTAATGTCCCAGCACTTGGGCCAAAGGCTGAACTGATGCTGGAGAGCCTTCTGTGTTGCCTTCCATTGTATTGCATGAATTTTATCCGGAGACCCCACATGTGCCTCACTGGAAATTCTAAGCTGGGCCCACCTGTGTCTGTCCTGCAGTGAATACAAATTGTGAGTAAAAACTGTGTGCAATTTCAGAGCCTTAAGTGCTAAGATAGGCTTCAGACATTCAGATGTCCACAACCCTGCATTATATAATGTACTGTAGCTCAGATAATAAGAAACGATCCAGAGATGGATGGAGATATGGAAGGATCTTCTGCATAAGACCAGGTCTGAGTGTTTTAGAGCCACTTTCTGGTATCAAAATCCTCAAGTACCTTATCGATTTCTGTGTGGCCTGATCTTTTGAAATCTCTAGAGAGTACAAGAGGTAAGGAGTGTCCATGCTAATGTGCCGCTGAGGTGGAAATGCAATGATTATGTTTGTGCAGCTGCCTGATTTGTCTCATTTGACGCTTGAATTTCAATCTGTGTAGTTTTTCATACACAACCCTCACAGTCCTTTTTCATTCTACCTGTTTTACAATTAGATCAAATGTATTGTGTATACTAAGCACCACGTTCACATTTCATTATTTAATAAAGAACTCATTTTACCAACGAGAGCTCAGGTCAAGGGAATAATTTAAAAAAGCTGAACTTTTGCCATATGTGTGTAAAACTGAAACCATGAGCATTATCTGGAAAATGGATGATGTGGAATGTATTAACTCAGTGCCTGCAATCACAAGGCGTGGAATATGAAGCAAATGAAAGCTAGCATGCAAGCCTTTAGCTCAGGAGCTGTCAGCAAACGCAACAAGAAAATTTGAAAAGACGATGACACATAGTGCGGTGGGTTGGCGCCCTGCCTGGAATTGGTTCCTGCCTTGCGCCCTGTGTTGGCTGGGATTGGCTCCAGCAGACCCCCGTGACCCTGTGTTTGGATTCAACGGGTTGGATAATGGATGGATGACACATAGGTGTTTTAATACGGACTTCTCCTACTTGATTAAGTGATTTTATATCTGTCCCTTATATAGGGTGGTCCAGATCTAATTATGAAATTTTCATTACGCTATAACTTATTAAGTTTATTACAAAGAATATCATCTGAAAACTCCCGGACCATCGAGAAGTGTGCGAACTGACGACATGAAGAATTGCCTTTGCACCAAATTGGAATCGTCCCACATAAATCAAAGTCATTCAGACGATCTGGATCTGCATAATTAGATCTGGACCACCCTATATAGCTCCTCTTATATCAGCTATGTAACTATCTCAAAGTGTTTTTCATATTTTATATAGCACCTTTCATATCTAGTTATCTTTTCAAAAATTGCCTTTTATATTCAAATGAAAAAGATATTTTCATTATTTAAAATACAGACATTAGTCTCAGTTTTTGCTTTATGTCCACACTACCCCAACGAGACTTTGGAGAGATATACTTCAGAAAAAAATAACTCAGCATTGTAATATGGATAGATGAAAATGTAAACTTTTAAAAACACATGCTTTTTTGTAGTTCTTTCCTGATTGGATCCAGCTTCATTACCACTTCTCATTCCCAGATTGGTCACCCTTGATAAAAGAAAAGCATATTCCAACTTAGCAGACATAGAAGAGTTGCTATCCCGGGCGCTTGTTGTGTTGCTCACCTGTATTCACTGTTTCAATGCTACATACACATGCAAAAGGCAAATAGATTACCAGTTGCTACACATTTTGTGATAAATCCCTTGGCCGCCAGCATTACTACCCCTTTCAGGATTTTCTACAGCAGTAAGCACCTATCTGATGTGGGCAAATGTTTCCATCATATCCATTTTTGTTCTTTTTAGTGTGGATGGAGATATTTTTGTAGTAGCACTACTTAAATGGCCTACAAATCCCAGCAGCCCCAGAGTGGTGCAGGGATTTTCTGGGAAGAACGCTAAAAAGATGCTGAGAGAATCAGGATCATCTGTATCAATTTGTTTCTACTCTTGACATCAATTGGATTATAAATACAACCACTACCTCCATGGGTTACAGTACTTCCTGGATTTATGTGCTGCTTGTTTGTGTGATTTCGTCTTGGTTGGATACGTCTTCACTCCCCAAACACGGCAAATCTACATGCAACAACTAGAACCTGGTAGGACAAAACCATACTTTTCATTCATAAGGGGGTTTGTGGTGGGGTTATCATTTCACTCGACATTATCACCCACTTCTGCTGTATGTATGTTGTAAGTGTTAATTGTTTAATCTGTAGCGCCCAGGTTTTCGTTCAGGTTCATTTTGTTCAGCATTATCACTACCGGGGAATTTGGGTGGGATTTTGCATACTTGTTATTTGTTTACTGACTGGTTTTTTTTTTTTTTTGCTTTCTCCATTTAGTTAATACATTCTTTACCTTTTCATTTTGACATATTTTATTATGTATCTCTGTTTGTCGGTCAAGGCTGGATTTGTTCCTGGGGTCCCTGAAATAAAATAAATAAATCACAATTTTCTAAATAGCAAGATTCTGAGTGGCTCATCCCGACCGCTAAAATTTCAGAAATGATATGAATACACATTTGGAAACGCTTGTGTGGATGTAGCCTTGGCTGACTCCTGCTTACTATGTAACAGCCAACTCACTCTCCAAAACTGGCAGCTACACCACCAAGACCCGTTGCCTGGCAAGTTGAGGACATTAGACCTGACAAGTAGTACTTCTTCCAAATAAACCCTGACATAACATTCAACCCCAAAAGTGTCCAGCAGAAAGTAACAATAAAAAGGATAAGTGTAATACACAATACAAACCTTCCTTTGACCCCACACTGAACATGAATTCAATAAGACACCCAGAAAGCACGAAGCACACATAAAAGTCCAGAAGATTTAACGAAAAATGAATAATGTATGTGAACCTGGTTCAGCTGGAAAAATTGTCCTACGGAAATTATACAGACGAAATTGATGTCTTGCTCCTCTCCCCAAACAGAAAGAAACAGCCTCACCATGCTTATCCTCATTGCGTGGCGTAATCCAGAACCCTGGGGTTTTGCGGTGCAGAGATGTTGTTGTCAGGCGTTGAAAGTGGCAGGTAGACAAAGGTGTGAATGATCCGAATCTGTGCTTTTTCCTGTCTCTGTAGTGAATTGGCGATCTAGTAGAATGGGATGTTTTTTTTCTTTCTGTCCTTCCGTTTAAATAGCGAATGAACAGATGCAGGTGATGGGATTGACATGACTAATTCTCATGCGGGACCACGGTTCCACAGTGTTATCCTTACAACGCTATGAAAGACAGAACTCAGCACAAAATACATTTATGACGACATTAATCATGTAGTATCACTACAACTATAGGACACTGCCTCAAAGTGACACCACCCAGGAATGATTCCAAAGTTGTACCTGGTCAGTCAGATTCCCACATCAGTCTTGGATGTTTCACTGGACAATGTGCTAGTTGGCTGAGCGAGATAACCGAGTGATATGTGTTTCCTAAACTTTCCTTTGTGAATGCCATGTAGGATGGACCAGCATCCCAACAAGGATGGTACCTGGCTATTTGCATGGAAGGGAGGCCATAATAGAAGGACAGCAATGGACTGGCATTCCAAACAAGATTGGAGCTAGCTTCTTGCAGGGAAGGAATGATGCATTAGAAGGACAGCAATGGACAGGCCTCCTTTCCCAGCAAAGAACCAGATCCAATCCTGTTCGGGACGCCAGTCCATCCCTGCCCTTTTATTATGGCTTCCCTTCCCTATAAGGATCCAGCTCCCATCCTGGTTGAGATGCCGGTCCACCCAGCATGGCACTCACATCTTATATTTGAAGAACTATGGGATCCCAGATGTTTCTGTTTCACGAGGATCAACATTATACTGCTCAGCATGTCTCTGTCGACACTAAAGCTGCGTACTCAGACTCCTAACTGATAGATTTTGTGTTTGCTGATTTATTTTGTAAGTCAAAGTCACAATAATGTGAAATTAGAATTGTGTTCTCTTTTTATGGGGATCAGAAGCATTGATGAAAAAGAAGCAAAAGACTCTAAGGAGGGTGCTAGAGGGTGATTTAAAGAGAAAGGGTTGGCCAAGTTTCAGCAACACTCCATGTGTAGCAATGCCTGAGATGTTAGTGCACCATGTTCGTCCTTGATAAATAAGTAATAAGATGGGAGTTAATGAAAATGAAATAGAGTTAATGGGCACTTCAGAAAGTGCAAAAGGAAATGTTATTTTGTGAGATACTTAAGTGTTTTCAAGGCACGCCTCACTGCTGCCTACTGCAAAGGAGGGCGATGTCTCCTTGAATGAAACAAAACAGCCTGTAAGGGTTCGGCCATTTTCTCATTTGGCTTGCTTGGGAGCATCTGACCTTATATGAGATTTTTGAGACCCCCATGGACTTTGAATGATGATAATGTAACCCTTCTTTTTTTTAATCCTAACTCCACTTTCTTTGTGCCTGTCTTTAGTTAAAGGGTGTTCACTACTACAACAATTTATTCCATGCATTGCCCAAAATCACACAAGGAATCCCTCAATGGGCTGGAACAGGCCCTGTTTTTTGACAGCCCCCTAGAAGACAATGAAAAAGTCCCATTCCATTTTTCCTATAACATTGGCATGGGCGGGTTGGACTAGTTATCTTTCTGATTGCCATTTCTGGTCTGGTAAGTAAAGTAATAATTGACACCAATCACCACTTTTAACCTTATTTTAATACCCACCATGCAATTTAATAATAAAGTAAGTGAAAACTGAAGTAGCTACTAAAGGTGGTGTTAGTGCCATGGTTGACGCTCCAGCATCCTGATTGGGATGGAAACTGGTCCCTTACCAGGAAGGGAACTGAGGCCAGAATGGAAGGACAGAGATAGACTGGCATCTTGACTGGGATGGAGCTGATTCCTTACCAAGAAGGGAGGCTGGAATGGATAGACAGAGATGGACGGTTGTCCTGACTGAGATGGGTGCTTGTACCTTTCCCAGAATGGAGGCCTGTTCGGAAGTACAGATGGTGGCTGCTCCCCAGCATCATGGTCTCCCTCAGTACACAAGATGGATACCCATTATCCATTTATAGTCCCGAGGGACAGCCCTGTCACGGTTCTTGAGTGCCACCAGGAAGAGTTTCAAAGGAGCACTATCTCTTCTTTGAAGGGCTTCTGACCTGACCATGAAGTGCTTCCAACATACACTACTGTGGGACTGGAACATCTACCGGTTTTTCAACCTCATGTGATGAGACTATATGGGAAGAAAAAGAGCTTGTGACTTAGTTATAACGTCTGAAAAGGAGGAAACTGGACACTTGTGACAATTTTGGCTTAAATCAAATGCCATCTGAACCATTTCCATCTGAAATTCTGCTGACTGATTTAGTGAGCTGTTTTTGATTGAGTTCATTATCAAAGATATCACATAAAATAAATATTAGCCAAATGATGAGCTTAGTTAAGTGTTGTTGCCAGCATTTGTTATATTGCAGGCAGTGCAAAATGAAGACTGATTGATTGATTGATTATGACTATCGCTGCTGCCAGCGCTCTGCCTGCATCCACGGATCCCAGGGTGGATACTCCAGACGAGAGCTTGACTTCTCTTTCATTTTTGTTTTCTTTTTATTGCCAGTATGGAATAAACAAGTTGGTCAGGCTTTCAAAGTAACACGGTGACGAGGCACCTTGTGCTTTTTCATTTTCATATTCACCATTGATTTCTGAGATGCCCTTAATCCCACAGGGATAAAATAAAAAAAGAGACTGTGAGTCAATGCCACCCCCGAGGAGTGCTTGAGACTAAAGTGTTGTTCTCCTCTATTCAGACACTTTATAGACAGGGAATAAGCAGGGGGTCCAGGAAGGTCAGAGGACTATTTATAGCTGTGGTTTTTAAGTTGAACCCACACTGTCTGCCAACTATTTATTTATTTATTTATTTAAGGTAAGATCAGACTTCGCAGGGTTAAAAGGATGCCACCCAGCGAGGCTTTTTGAAAGGCAAGCTCTGCAAAAGCTTTCATTTTATAGAGGCCAACTTGTGGTGTCTGTACATTTATATGAGCCCTCCAGACCCACAAGATCGATGTCAGGCGCCTGTGAGTTAGGAGGCGAGAGCAATCATGTCTCAGGGAACTTGCTTACAGTTCATATTTTAATTGACAATAAAGACCTTTCAGATTGGGTTGTGATGGGTTATCAGAGCTGGAGTAGTTACTCAAAGAAAATGCAAATTGCACTCTTGGAATTCTAAGTTGGTTCCTGGCAAAATAATTACACTACTAAATGCTTTACTTTTATGCAGTTCTCGAAAATGATGCAAATATTCACCTGTCATGTATCTGTTCAGAGTTATGTGTATATTATGTTTTATTTGTTTTTGTTATGATTTTGTAATGATGTACTGTCCCTTTAAATTTACTTTTGTTCCTTGGTCTTTGTGAGTGGTGCCCCAGGAGGCAGGGCCACCCTAACATCGCCCCTACTGAGACCTCCATCTGGTTATTAAATTTGGCTGAGAAGGATCAGGAGTTGGGAATCATTCACCACTTCTGAGTCTTTTTTTTCCAATCAGTCTGGGTGTACACCTTCTGTGTCTGCTGTTTTACCTGGCACTTTCACTTCTGCCTTCATTGTCCCTCCTGAGTTTGTTTCATTTCTAGTAATCAGAGTGGGGTTTCCTATTGTTTCCAGGAGGTGCTGCCAAAAGGTGTCTGGAGTGTCATTACTGCAGAAGATGAGTACAAACTTAAAAACAAACTCACCTCTTAGCTTGTCTGGTGTGGATCAGGAGATGGTCAACCCCTCCAGGAGATGGTCAATTCATCTCTGCTGGGAGGTGTCCTGACTACTGTCATGAATTAGGAGTCTCAAAGCACGTAGTCTCAAAAACACCTCCAAAAATGCCCACTGGAGGGGGATTTTACCATCAAACTATGGACAGTAATAAGGGCAAATGCTAAATCGTGATAAAATATTCTTCACAAAACTACTTGTTGTTTGTAATCAAAACTAAGCAGATACAAACAGTCAAGAATTGTCAAAACACAAAGATGAGGGTCTAAATCTAGCAATCCAACAAATGAAATAAACATACAGTAAACTCACCACTACCAGGCATGTTTGAAATGAACCACTTGGAACTGTGGGAGACCCTCCAGATTTATTGAGTGGCTGGTGGCCCCGGCTCTTGAGGGACCATCCACAAAACACATTAAACATAACACAGGCAAAGAAAATACAGCAGATAACTGCCAAAAGTAACATTAACGTAAATACTGTAAATGTTTAAAACAGAACAAAAGGACATAAAACAAGGCTTTGAACTCCAGTCAGGGAAGGAACCCTAGCCAAGGTATAAACCAGAAGATGAGCAGCAGAATCAAAAACCAAATATTTTATTCAAGTTGTATAGAATTCTGACCATTTTCTTCACAGCTTCTTGCAGTCAAAGTCCAGTTTTCAGTGAACAGACTAATGTAGTATTTTATTTGTGTGTTTCTGTCTGGTTTGGAGTTTTGGGATGTAAGGCTTTCACTTCTGACCTAAGTGTTTCGTTTGTTTGTGATTTCATAGGTGTCATTGTTTCATCATTGTTCTATTTTGTTCAGTGGGGGCTGGGCGGTCTTGTGGCCTTGGAACCCCTGCAGATTTTTTTTTTTTTTCTAAAGCCCCTGAAGTTTTTTATTTTCCTGGTGTTTTTTCTGTCCTCCTGGCCATCAGACCTTACCTTATTCTTTCTTACTCAGCATTGCCTAATCTTATTTTTATATTTTTTTCTTTTATTCTTCCTTCATCTTGTAAAGCACTTTCAGCTACATGATTTGTATGAAGATGTGCTATAGAAATAAATGTTGTTGTTATTTTGTTTATTGATGTGTCGCTATTTTGTCTAATTGACATTGTGTTCTTGTTCTTATTGTCAAGGGGACTGAGAGTGTGCTATAAATATGGTGTTGTGCGAAGGGTTCAGTGTCCCTCTGTGGTTTTACCCAAAGAACTTCAAAGAATTTCAGTAGTAGTTAGTTTCCTTTTCAAACCGGTCCTAGTGTTAGGTGTATGTTTTTGGATACGAGTAATTTTTCTACTGCTAGTTTGCTTAGCCATTTGGTTTTGATCGCTTAGTTCTATCTTTCTGCTCTTTCCGTGACCATGTCTGTTGATACCTATATCATCTCCATGGTTTAATTACCAGTTCTCAATAATTCTGGACATTCATCCAGTGTCCATAACAGCAACATTTTCATCTTATTAGATTGTTCGTCTAACTTTTCTTCTTGAACACTGAGTGCCACTAATTAACTTGACCAGTCACTTCCAGTATCCTACCTTGGACATCTGCAGTGAGTTTGCTCAGCTGCACAACATGCAACCCAGACTGATTTTGTCAGGGACATGACAAAAATGGAGTATGATGCCTCCAAAAGATGTGTAAAGCAGGCAAGGATCCGGAGAAGCTCATCTTAAATCAGCCTGTCCCCAATTAATACCTGCAGGCTTTGACCTATGCAGGCCCAAAAGGAGGCACAGGCTTTAAAAGTTCTAAATACAAGAAATATCTCAGAAATATATCAAAATGTCTTACAAGGGAGAGATCCAATGAAGAAAAATTTATGCACAAAATAGAAATAGAAATTTAAAAAGTGGATAAAAAAAACTTAAAAAATGGATTAAAAAAGTGGCTAAAAAATGAGTTGTTACAAAGACAATCCAAATCAACCAAATCCCATGTGCCTCCTATACAACTCTGATACCAAAAATCCAAAGATAGAGCAGAAAAATGTCTGAAAAAAACAATAAATCTACACAAAAAGCAACAGTTTCACATTTCAACGATATTCTGTTGGAATTCTCTTATTAAAGAGCCAGAGGGAGACCCCAGAAGCAGTGAAGTAGGGTGGCCCCGCCTCCTTGGGCACCCTTCACAAAGTACATAGATTGGCAGCACACCTAAAGCAGCAGTGCCTAATTACTAAATCTGTGTTCTTATGTTTTCTTATACCATAAATAACATAAAAACATGAAAAACTATAATTCAAAAATAACAATGCATCAATAAAATCAGAATTATTCCTAAATGCAAGCTGACACATAACCTGTACCATTGCTCCACAATGACGTCAGTTGTCATGGGTAGATGAAATACGCTATTGGCTTTAAACAACATCTTTCATCTCCACCAAGGAGAAAATTAAAGGAAATGGAGCAACATCACTTCAGTTGAGTTCATGATGTGTGATTCTGCAGCGTGATGGTCCAATATTTTATTCTGAGACATATCGATTGGCCACTTTTTCCCCACTGATACTACAACATTAAATTTCAAAATGGGTGGACTGCAGTCATCCTCTACAGATGGGTTCTTTTCATCTTGTGAGGCTAACCTGACCATCAAACATCCTTCATGTAGACTTTATATAAAATCTTCCTTTGATTTTGGCCAAGGGGGTGGCATGACAGAAAGGATGCTAATGGTTATATTAGATTAGATTAGATAAAATAAGATTAGATTAGATAAACTTTATTAATCGTATGGGGAAATTCAGAAGTGCTTCAAGGTCCTTAAGCGTCTCATTTGGTAGCTACAACTTAGGAATTAGATGCGATCCTAATATTTAGATGAGATGATATGACTCTCATTTCCTTTGGTGTGCTTGTTTGTTCTATAAGAAAATATCTTGTCTTATGGGCCTCATGGTCTGCACAAGTTGCTTTCAGTCTGCTCTCTGATGTTTCTATGACCCTTTTCGACATTAAATGAGTCTGGATGCTGAGAGAGTCTAGGAGAGATGGATGCCTTAACAGCGAAGAATAAAGAAGCAGCCACTTAAATTGAAGTAAATGAACTACCTACTTGCTCTCTGGTGTCCTCCTAACTCTCATCTCGGTGATTCTTAAAGGACAGAATGCCAATTACTCAATTGTGGAGCAGAAGCCATTTATTATATATTACTGTGGCCAAATGAAGGAGGGAATCTTTCTGTCTTTCAGGAGAGGGCAGGACGGCTGCATTTCATGTTTTATTGCCTATCATTAATAGTAACAATTGTGTGACACAGAATAGGGAGAAAGGACGAAGTACATTCAGAGGCGCCATCCCAGGAAACAAGGATCTTGGTAGATCCCGTTGACTCTTGGGTTGTCTTTTGAATCTGTCTTTTAAAGACTAAGAAACTAAGAAACGGTCCATCAGCCTGTCTGTTTAGTAAATCTGTTTACTCCAGTTCAGGGTCAAAGCAAGATGGAGCTGATCCTGGCAGCATCCAATGCCAGTCATGAAGATCCTTCTTTTTATATAACTCATTTCAGAGGGAACACCATTGCAGAGAACTTTACGTGGGAACAGGACAACAACAAGGTGCTTTTTGCTTGCCATTAATATTATTATTATTGCTATTATTATTAGATCCCTAGTGGAACACTGAAATGGTCTGGATGCACAATCTTCACTATGCTAATTATAATGAGAATCTTGTCGATCACAGACTATCGTCTGAAGTGGGCTGGTAGTCACTGGTACTCTGTACTGGCATTTCTACATTTTTCTGTTTGCAATAGCAGGAAATTTTCCCTGTTGGAAGGCAGCTGGTACTCACCAGAATGTAATATTTCTCACAATCTCACGTTACTATAATGGCACTCATGTATCCGGCTGCTATCTCTTGGGATTTGTAGCAACTCCCCCAGATCTACAAGCCCAAAATTTTTCTATCTTTAACCTTATATATGTATGAAGGGGACCCCCGTTTGCTAAAGATATCTTGTGAAGCAATCAAAGTGTGCATGAACTTGAGCATCTTGCTATTTTGCAGTAGTTGCTATTGGTACCATGAATCACATCTTTGTCCAATACAATTCACCAATTTGCTCATTGATCAAAAAGTGGAAGTTTATAAACATTAATTGGCATTTCAGCTGGGTAGTTGCACTCCATGGCAATATGTTGATAGATCTTCATTTTGTTTAATTTTTCTACAGCATTATTCGGCTGATGTTTTATCATCACTGCTGCTGGTAGGCCAACATATTGTGAGGTTTATCAGAGGCTGACTCCTTCCTCAGCCGCTACCTCCACTTGGATCTTCCACAGCTTCTTCCATGTGCCTCCATTGATTTATCCCATGCCTGCACACTCATGCCACCAACTCCATCTTATACAGCTCATTTGGTGGTTTGACACGACATTTTCTGCACTCACTATGCACCAACTCCATGAGCTGATCCAAACCAGGATCCTTCTTGAGGGTCACAAGCAGCCATTTACCCAGACCAATGAATTTAATCAGAGGTGTGAGTCTCATAAGTTCTGCTGTTATTGTGTGTGGACATTTCTCTCTCACACACACACCCTCTGCACACACACACGTCTGAGGATGGCTCCCTATTAGGTCTATGTCGGCCTACCAGAGCTTTAAATACCAAAACCCCATCAGCCAATAATATGGAGAAAAGCATATTTTTGGATCAGTTCCCACTTTAGATTTTGCCTTTTATGGTCAGTGGTATTTATAACATTTTATAATAGTTGAACTCTTGGTATAATAAATAGCCTTTGTTTTCAGTTATTATTTTGGTGCTTATATGTATGATATTGTATGGAGGTCTGAGAAGATGGTGCTTGCTGATAACTTTAATTAGCGTTGGAATGAATCTGTTGTCTCTAGTTACTGATCACTGATAGGTCTGTTTGTGCCCAGATAGATAGACTGGAACATGAAATGCACTATATTAGATAGATAGAAAGATAGATAGATAGATAGATAGATAGATAGATAGATAGATAGATAGATAGATAGATAGATAGATAGAATCAATTAGGGAATAACGAGGGGCCTCATGTATAAACGGTGCGTACGCACAAAAATGTTCTGTAAACTTAAAAGAAGTGGCGAGGCGGCCTTCTGCTGCTATGCACCTAAAATCTGGAATAGCCTGCCAATAGGAATTCGCCAGGCTAATACAGTAGAGCACTTTAAAACACTGCTGAAAACACATTACTTTAACATGGCCTTTCTATAACTTCAATTTAACTTAATTTAACTTAATCCTGATACTCTGTATGCTCAATTTCCTCATAATAACTATTCAGGGTAGCTCTACAATCCAAACTGACCCCTACTCTCTTTTCTGTTTCTTTTTCCGGTTTCTTTGTGGTGGTGGCCTGTGCCACCTCCACCTACTCAAGCTTCATGATGCTCCAACAATGATGGATGGACTAAAAGGCAGAATTCTACGTGACCATCATCATCAAGCCTTTCCGTGAGAACCCTAAATCCAAAGAGGACTGTTTCATTTATGTTAGGTAGAATGCCCAGAGGGGACTGGGCGGTCTCGTGGTCTGGAATCCCTACAGATTTTTTTTTTTTTTTTCTCCAGCCGTCTGGAGTTTTTTTTTGTTTTTTCTGTCCCCCCTGGCCATTGGATCTTACTCTTATTCGATGTTAATTAATGCTGATTTATTTTGTTTTCTTATTGTGTCTTTTATTTTTCTATTCTTTATTATGTAAAGCACTTTGAGCTACTGTTTGTATGAAAATGTGCTATATAAATAAATGTTGTTGTTGTTGTACGAACATTTCAATGCTCAAATTGCGATGTATAAAACCTAAACTTGGCATAAAACCACGCACATTTTCACAGTAGCTCAATCCATGGCGTACGCAACTTCTGCGCTCGGTTTTGCAAACTGGCGGCACCCAGCGTCAAAGCAGTGCTACTGTTCCTGTGTGGCTACCCTTTCTTTTTTAGATCCACATCCCTGACTCAGCTTTATAAATACACTGAAATTAACCGCATATTGTTTATTAGTTTAAGGCATCTGATTGTAATTAACCTGTAACAATATAATGGTCCAGGGAATAGCCAAACTATTCCAAATACCATCGCTGCTTTAGTGTTGTTCCTCTCACTGCACCTTCTTTTTCTTCTTTAATGTGCTACCATTAGGGGTTCCCACAGCGGATCATCGTTTTCCATATTACTCTCACTGCACCACTCGGAGTATTAATATCACAGCATCTGAGTGTGGAATCACAGATCTACAGTAGCTAATCGGAAAGAGAATTATCGGTATACAGCATCAAGCACACTCTGCCTCAGCCATGCTGTCTATTTGAATTGCTCTCATGCGGCAAACTCTTCAGAGCCTTTCCTGTACGGACCTCACAGTTCAGAAACAGTTTCATCCCAAGAATTATAAACGCACTCAATCAGTCCATCAAGTGCTCCTTGTAGAACTGTTTGTACTTATTAGTACAATCACCTCACTGATATTTAAGAATAAGGGGGATGTGCAGGGCTGCAGTAACTACAGGGGAATAAAACTGATGAGCCACAGCATGAAGTTATGGGAAAGAGTAGTGGAAGCTCGGTTAAGAAGTGAAGTGATGATTAGTGAGCAGCAGTATGGTTTCATGGCAAGAATGCTATGTTATATGGGTTAGAGACGGTGACACTGACCAGAAAGCAGGAGACAGAGCTGGAGGTGGCAGAGTTAAAGATGCTAAGATTTGCACTGGGTGTGACAAGGATGGACAGGTTTAGAAATGAGGACATTAGAGGGTCAGCTCAGGTTGGAGGGTTGGGAGACAAAGTCAGAGAGGCAAGATTGCGTTGGTTTGGACATGTGCAGAGGAGAGATGCTGGGTATATTGGTTAAAGGATGCTAAGGATAGAGTTGCCAGGGAAGAGGAAAAGAGGAGGGCCTAAGCAAAGGTTTATGGATGTGGTGAGAGAGGACATGCAGGTGAAGGGTGTAACAGAACAAGATACAGAGGAGAGAAAGATGTGGAAGAAAATGATCTGCTGTGGCGACCCCTAACGGGAGCAGCCAAAAGAAGAAGAAGTACAATCACCTCACTGTAAAGTTGCACTACAGTTATAATATTGCACAACCTGAGCCACTTTATAAAGCACGTATTTACATATGATGACGATATCATTTTTAAGATGAAATGCAGCAAAATATGTTTATTATATTATACAGATAAAACTTTAACTTAATTTAAATAATTTATATGGTTAATAATTAAACATGTGAGGTCACGGTGCCGCAGCGCTAGCAAGGAGCTGGCGCTTCGTTCACGGATTATTCCTGCCTCATGCTGTATTCTTGCTGGGCTGGTGCAACACTGGATGGATAGAATAATTAAACACTTACTACGAAGATATTTCATTGTTCCTTAAAAGTTCTGAAGAATCGGCGTTCTAAGCTTACAGATGGCTTAACGTCTATTACAGAGCTGATTGTGTGGCAATTGGGTATTTGGAGAAAGAAAATGAAGGACAGGAATTGGAGGTTAGTACGTTTGAAAGAGACAATGCTGCTACAATAAATGATTTCATCGAAGGTCGTGCACGGCGAAGCAAGCATCTTGCATGAGGCAGGAACAATCACTGCGCCACCGTGTTCCCATGTTTAATAACATGCTTTAACTCCTATCATCATGAAAATGATATCAAGTATACATCTCAGTATTTTAATTATTCAGAGAGCTGTAATATCACGAATGTAATGGATTCTGTGTCCTGTTGGAGGAAGAGAAAGCCCATTTAAGAAGCACGTAGTGATTCACACACATAGAGCACATAGAAGATCAAATACAATACTGAGCATTTAATGTGCTACTTTAGTTACGATGGGTTATTTGAGAAACTAGTAAATTAAACAATTTTAAGGTGAAGTTTATGATATTCTACTTTAATAACAAAATAAAATATGTGATTAAAGTGGAAATTTCGAGATTAAAGTTGACATTTCGTGCTTTTTTTCCCACTGTGTGCCTATTTTTTTTTTCTCTGTACCCTAATTAAGCTTTCATATGACACTCAGAAGGTGGGCTACGACTCGCCTTTTCACGCCGACTTTGATATCTGACAACGTTTTTTTTATTTCAAGCACTGTGCGACTTTGTAAACTTGAGCTTTTGAGTTTCTCCAACACACTCGATCAACTTTCTTTTGTTGTTTATACCACTGTTTAAACCAACAAATAGTACGTTTTTCCTTACCTCCACTTAGTATTTGCTGAAATTCTTCTATATCCCCCCGTGTTTTTGCAATTGTCTTTACACAGAACGCTGAGCTTAAGGGCCATTTATATTTATTTGCATATTTAAAGAGGCGTAATTCTGGGAGGAGATGGGGCGGGGCGGGACAGCAGGCGCATGCATGTATGTTAATTTTCATGCTGACCGGGATTTATGGAGCGGAGAACATGGAAGCTAACGTTCACACAGATGTATGCATCTGGATTTTTTGTGCATACGCACATTTCTGCTTTTGTCTGTACGCCATGTTATAATGTGAATTATACGCACAGCGTTATGCATGAGGCCCCAGGTCATTTTATCCATGTAATTCCATTTAGTAACAAAAGCTGTGCATGTTCAATAGTCAAGGTTATGATCATCATTTTCCCTCCAATGTTGTATGTAGAATGATCCTAGATTACTTTTCCCCCGATCCAAAAACTTAAAGTGAAACCAGAAAACTCGTTCAGGCTGCTGATCAGCCACACACTAGCACCTGGTTAATGGCAATCAGCCATCTTTGACACGTGAGGTGAGACCCAAAAGGACTGCTTCAGAGAGAGAGAAAAAAGGCAAACTTTCATCCAGGGCTAGCAGGGGAGACTGACGAGATGAGAAAGGTGGCAGGTCTTTCCAGTCGTCCATCAGTGATTTCCTGACAGTCAGATTCGCCTGATTAGAAACTCGCTCATGGCGGAGCCCTGGAGGGACTTGGACTTACTGTGCTCTTCAGGCTGCTCTTAAGCTTGCCTCGGGGTGTTAAGAAACTCCACAGAGGAAAAACAAAGGAGAGTATCTTTCTGCTCCCTCAGTTTCTTTAAAATTCCTGGCTGTGCTCACACAGATGCTAATGTGAGCCGCTCTGTTTGTGTGTACATATCGTGACCCGCAATGCAAATGATACAGAATTAAATATGTAGATTGAGAGTCTATGAGAACGGAATTTGGCAATAATGCGGCTGGCCCACACTAACGGAGGCGTCACTTAATTAGTGAATTAAAAGGCAATCTCTCAATAATGCAATCAAATCCGAGGCATAAAGGCCAACAATCCAGAAGGCGGCTGTTATTAGAGAGGGTAGGGAAAAGCCAACTGCAGCTGTGAGGCCTGCCAGATGTTACATTTTTCATTATGAAACTTTATAGTGAGGGGTGACAAAGCTTCAGTCCATCCGTACATTGGTCTGTGTGGAGCTATCAGTTGTAGGTTTAACTCCTTTACCTGACACAGTAATATCATCTTGCATACCTTGCAAAATTACACTGCTCTATAATCCATCAGAGAAGAACTTTATAAAAGAGCTATATTGTATAGCCTTGCTCTCCAGCCATTACCACTCCTTCCGGATGACCTTGCCCATCTAAAAAATAAACAGTCATAGAACAAATTTTAAAGAGGTGAGACTTAAATAGGCTCTAGCAAAATCACTTCCTTACATTTAATATCCAATATCACAGATTCTGCTGCACAATGGCATAAAGGAGAACCACTTTCTTATGATCTCTATCTAAGACTGAGGATATTAAACCTAAACCAGTGTGTTTGCTGCATTATTCAAAACAGCAGTATGGGATCAGGTAAGGGTCTAGGTCCCAAATAGATCTAAGAATACCTAACTGACTAAATCAAAAACTAATTTCCAAAATCAGTGATAACCAAAAAGATTGTGTTCATAAGAATTATTTGTAAACACACAGATCATATTTTCTGTCTTCCACCTCCTGGCTCCCTAGAAAATGTCCCGATATGACATACTGTTCAACTCATCCTGATATCTAGTTGAGGAAGATACTGAGCTTTTCAGGGTTCCCTCCTACCTATGTGTGGCCCTCTAGACCTGAAAAATCCTCATGTGTAAAGTATTTTTGGACTCTATTGTGTGCTGAAAATTACACCCTTATGATAAAGTGTGAACCAGTAGATGATCAGAAGGAATTGAAGTTTTGTATCAACCAACATCTAATTACTCTATTTCACACAACTTTGAAAAAATGGGAATCAGTAAAACAGGCAGGAGGGGGATTACTTTTATGCTATTTCAAGGTGGCTGATTACAAATATGATATTTGATATTTTATTCTTTGCTTGGGGTCCTATCCCCCTAAGAGCCACTCCAAAAAGGTTAAAAATGGCAAATGACCGTTTGTATTAACATTAATTCAGACTACTTCAAATAAAATGTGGTACTAGACAAGGCTGCCCCTTGTCACCACTGATTTTTGCAATTGCCATTGAACCACTTGCAGTTCATTTATGAAATGCTTATGAGATAAAGGGGATTATCAGAGAAGGACTTGAACAGAAAATTTCTCTGTATGCAGATGATATGGTATTATGTATATATCAGATCCACAGAATACTGTGCCTGCAGTCCTAACAGCACTAACAGAATTTCAAAAGTGTGCTCTTTCCAGTGTACTCTCCAGCACACAATATTAGATTGGACATCTTCCCTTTTATCATCACAGATCAGTTTAAATGCCTAGGGGTAAACATAAAGCTCTTTATCAATAAAATTTTGCTGTCTGCATAGAAAAAATTAAACAAGACTTTCATAAATGCTCTGCCCTTCATCTCACTTTAGCTGGAAGAATTAACATTGTTAAGATGAATATCCTTCCTAAGCTTCTTTTTCTATTTCAAAGCATTCCAATATACATCAACAAATCATTTTTTTAAGAAATTAGATTCAATCATAACCTCATTTATTTGGAATTCAAAACATCTATGCATCCAAAGGGCAACCCAACATAGACCTATGGCAGTAGGTGGCATGGCTCTACCTAACTTTCAGTTTTATTACTGGGCGACAAATATACAAGCTATAAAAACCTGGACATTGACACAAATAGATGAACACGCACAGGCTTGGTCAGCAATAAAAAATAAAATCCTGCAGTACTTCTTTATATTCCTTGCTTTGTACCCCAATAAGTACAAGTCATCACGGAATATACTAACAACCCTATTGTTCTTTACTCACTCAGAATATGGAACCAATGTAAGACGCATTTTAAGATAGAGACGCTTTTATCTGTGGCATCTCTGCACGATAACCACCTTTTTCAACCTTCTCAAATGTATGCAGTTTTTAGTCTCTGGAAAACATTTGCGATTAAATCACTTAGAGATCTGTACATAGACAATGTCTTCGCATCCTACGAACAATTACACTCCAAATTTAACTTTCCAGAAACACATTTCTTTCACTACCTTCAAATTAGAAACCTTGTTAAACAGAATATGCCCAATTTCCCTCTCCTCCCACCTACCTCTATTTCGGAAAAAATATTGATCAGTCTTGAGGACTCAGACAGCATTTCTGTAATATCTAAAAACATCTCAAAGTCCCTCCCTTTCAACGATCCAAGAGTACAGTGGGAAAAGGATGTCTCACTCAATATCTCAGAAAAGGAGTGGAAGGCAGCCATGCACAGAATTCACTCGCACTGCATAAGCGCAAAGCATTTAATTATTTAACTTAAAATCATCCAACGAGCACATCTGTCTCATTTAAAATTGTCCAAAATGTTTCCAGGGCAAGATCCAACCTGCAAACATTGCAATCAAGTTCCAGCCTCACTGGGTCACATTTTTTGGGCCTGCACTAAATTAACATAATTTTGGACCAAAATCTTGAAATGCCTTTTAGACAGCCTTGGTGTCACAATCCCTCCTAATCCACTCACAGCTGTGTTTAGGGTACTTCCAGATGGGGTTAAAGTGGAGAAGGACAAACAAACTGTAACTGCCTTTACTTCACTATTGGCACAAAGGCTTATCTTGCTCAACTGGAAGAATCCTAACCTATCCTTTTCAGTCAGTGGGTATCTGTTTTTATGTATTATTTGCAATTGAAAAAAATTTAATTCTCACTTAGAGGATATGTGCAAAACGTTTTCAAAACTTGGCAGGATCTAATCAATAAAATTTTAGAATAAGCGTTAAAATTGAGGAAGCGGATTTTTATTCATTTATTTACTTATTTTTATTCTTATTAAAGTTTTACTCTGGTGGCCTGGCTCTCTTTCTCATGGGCGGGGGTTGATTTGTTCTGAACCTAGTTTTGTTAAACTTGATTTGCTTGTACGGAATGCTATTTTGATATTAATAAGATCAATAAAATGTTAAAAAAACGGCAAATGTCAAACATAAACATGTGGGGTATCGTTTTAGACTATTTCAAGGTCAGTGATTATGAATATGAGGTTATTTTTGCTTTTGTACTCTTTAATGGGATCTAGCACCCTAAGGGCTTCCATCAGAGGGTAACAAATAACAAATTTCTATTATAAACAAGAATATTTAGAAGTTAAGTACTTAAACTGAAGCACACATTTTACAATAAAAAACATAAAAATTCACAAAATTAAATAGAAACCATCCAAAATAGCTACCAACATCCAGATTTGTTAGAAAGTGATGCACTCGGTATTATCACAGATTCTTGTGGGCTATTTAAGACACACAATGTTGTGGCATTCTTTCTTGTAACTGTTTATTTGGCTTTTTATTTTTTTGTGCTTCCCCTTCTTTGGAAGGCTAGCAGTATTTCATACTTTATGTGAAATTACATTTGAAGCAAACTTTCATGTTTTGCGTCACAGACAAAATTCTCAAAATGAATTGAGCTTAGCTTCCAGCAAAACTCATGCCTTAATGCCACAAGAAAGATGTTTAGTTCCTGTCAGGAATTGTTTACATGTTTAACTTGGCATGCAAATGAAAGATCACTGTGCTCATTTTCTGTTACATGGGCATTTTGTTGAGTCAGATGTGTTCTGGTGGTACGATGCCCACTTTGCCAAATAAAGTGAGAATCTCAGCCGATGCACTCCTAAGGATACATCAGGGGAAGAAAAGAAACTTGACGCTCCATGACGCTTGGAGGGTGCACTTCTTCAGCTTCTTCTGCAGGAACCAAGAAACAATAGAAGATGATTGCAAGGTAGCAGTCGAGAAGGTGAGTGTAGAAACTATTTGGCATGTTACATTTTTCAAAAACGCACAGGGCCCTCCTATGCTGATGAGAATGAGTGGTATAAATTGGTTTAAACTGAAGTGATTTTACTGGTGTATAACAGATTATATGCATTATGAAGTGGCAGAAAAAGAACAAAATTTTACACACATACAAATGGGAGACAGCTTATGGGCCCTTTTGACAGTAATCATCCACCAGCCCAGAGGCTGGCGCTGTTGCCTGATGCTTTTCTTCTTTCTCTCTCTACAGAACGGAAGGTTGACAGCCAGACCAGCTGTAATGTCACTTCCGTCATCCATCCTCATGTATCTTACTTCAGTTATACGAGGTCCCAAACCTTTATGACCTTCTTTTGTCGTATTTGTGAATGAGTCTTTAACGTACAGTACAACAGTCCTTGTTTTATTCACTCAAAAACACTATTAAAACCTCCAAAATGTTCCCATTTTGTGAGTTTTGTGTTTTGCAGTTGTGAAATTGCCTGAACTGTGGGTTTAGTTTTAGTTTTGTGAAATTGTTCACAAATTAAAACTTTCTTTTTTTTTTGCTCATCACTAGTTAGCAGTTTGGCTTTTGTCTCTTTTTTTATTACTTTTCAGATAAATATTTGGAATTATCTTCACTTATTTTCCTTATAGTTTTGAGACATTTTCTGGTTACATTAATGTATTATTACAAATCATTGTTTGAGTTTGTAATTTGGGATTTTGAATAACTGATTAAATTAATAAAAATAAATAAATAATTATGATTTGGTGCTTAACAAACATCTTTATTGATATGGTTGTTTCATTTGGGAGTAGATCATAACATGGTGTCCAGTACAGGAGAGCCCTACAGATGCATATGGAGTGACAGCATAAGCAATTCTTTCAGGGCACTTTGAGTTATTAGTTTCTTAATTTATTTTTTATTTTTTGCCAAATAATTTCAATGTATTTTAATACTAAAATCTGATCTGTAGCATCGATTTATTTTCTGAGTCTAAGAGTGAGCCGGGCTGTTATTCAGCCTCCACACAGACACATAAAACATTTAATTCCTACTAAATAAATACGAGCAGGGCACCGACTTCACTCAGCTCTGCGTGATGGTCAATGGAATATTTTACAGCTTGGTCACTCTCGTTTAAGAGTGGCTTTTGATTTTCCTGCAGTCTCAGTGATACAGCAAAACAAGAATCTAATCAAAGGGAATAAAAATCAGCAAGACGCCAGTACAGAGGGATGTGCGACTCTGCAGGGTGAGCATCTATAAAAGTCAAGCTTCATATTTAGCTAACATTCAAAAGAAGAAAAATAAAAAGTATAAAATTTAACATGCACTTTGCTTGAACAGTTCTTCTACAAAGCAAACGAGCAGAATAACAATCAAGTCAAGTCAAGTCAAGTGGCTTCACTGTCAGCCCATCCATACACCATATTGCAGCATATAGTATGACAAAATAAGGACCGCGGTGCGACATATGCATAAACAGAAGTGCGAGATACATAGAGAACTACACTATAAAAAAATAAATAATAAGTAAGTGAATATATAACAATGATTTAAAATAGATAGTAATAGATAGCTGTAGATAGGCAGCTAAAAGGACCAATAAAAGGTAATTCCATGCAAAGCAAGGGGGTGGCAGGGTGTGCTAAACCTTTCTTTGATATCCTTACAAACCAAATACGGGAAATTCTGTCTGGTTCCAGTCCCGATGACGTCACTTCTGGTCCCAGCCCTTATGACATCACTTCCGCAAACTAGCCATAAAAGCCAGACCATATCCTGCTTTTACTCAACTCTGTACACATCTGTACTTAATACTTGCCTTTTTGTAGCCTGGAGTTAAGTATACGGGTGGTTGCCTGTATAAATACATACACACACAAAGTTTATATTTATATATATATATATATATATAAATACATACACACACATACAGTATATATTATATATATACATATATATATATATATATATGGTTGAAATAGTTTACTGTCAAATAATGCAAAGAGTACGCAACACGTGTTTCGCCCTAATTCTAGGCTCATCAGGCATACACACTCACTGCACCCCCTTTCGGGAATCAAACCTCTGACGTCAGTGTCAGAGGCGAAGCCTCTTTACATTGCACCACGGCGTGTGGTTCATTTATTTGACAGTATGTAGATCGGGGTAATTACATTCATGGCATTCGTAGTCTGAATCACAATCTGATTGTATGGGTGGTTACCTACCAGGTAACGCTTGTGGTTGGTCAGCAGGTTCCGTCCGAGGTTCAGTACAGTGCAGTGAGTGTGTACGCCTGATGAGCCCAAAATTAGGGTGAAACACGAGTCGCGTACTCTTTTCATTATTTGACAGTAAACTATTCAACCATTCTATGATCTGCTTCTCGCAACTGAAAGAGGGCACCGTGGCGGATGTTAGCCGACTTGCTGACCAACCACAAGCGTTACCTGGTAGGTAATCACCCATACAATCAGATTGTGAGTCAGACTACGAATGGCATGAATATATATATATGGTCAACGAAAGCACTCATGTCATTTAATTCTGTCCAAAAAAATAATAAAAACCTTTCCATTGTGTGCACTCCAGTAAAATCAAACAAAACAAGATAGTTGACAGGCTAAGCAAACGTTGGGTTCTGGTCAGGGTGGAAGGAGCTCCATCTTGCGCTGCTGTTTGTTCCAAACTGAATGCCTCCTTTTTGCAGCGGCAGGCTTTATAGGCATGGGACCAGAAGGGGAAGAGTCTGTTGCCCTCACTGTCCATCTTCTCTGTACTGCGGAAGGAACAAAAGTGGATAAGGTTAGTGCCTGTGCCCACTCTCGACCCAGGGTAGTAGTAGTACCTACCTTTAATGAGTCGATGAGGGTGATCCACAGATATACGTATATATTTATATATGTCATGCTAACTATCAAAGATGTGTAATAGAATAATTTAATAATATTTGCTAAATCTTTCCCTACATGTACCTCCTGCTGCTTTCCTTGGTATTCGTGTGTTGTGTGGCTGTCTCTTCACCGGCGCTCTCTCTGTTGAGCATATTCCCATGAAGCCTGTCTCTGAGACTGTCATTATTTTTCGAGATGCCTTTCTTGCCTCCTGTCCAGTTTTATCCTTGCCATTTTTGAAGACGACTCTCAGTGTACTTCCTATGCCATTTCACCTCCTCATACGTCTCACACTCACACTTATTCTTTCAATTGCATCACCAAAGTCAAACTTACCAATCAGATTGCCCAGAGGATTTGGACACACAAACCTTAGTGTTTTATTATCTCTCTTGTATATTGAATGATAATCTCTGCGCTACTCTGCACTTGACAATGTGTACAGCATTTTAAGTCACCCTACCATGAAGGATTCTATAAAAGAATAAATTAAGTTGAATTTAGTCAGCCTTATTTTATTTTGTGACACAGAGCCCCAAGGTTAGAAGCTATCGTGATGCTCTGCATATTTTGTTCTCCTATTTCACTTGATAACATGAGCTGAATGTGAAAGATGTACATAAACAAAACATAGGGTTTCATGTTTGTTATATTTGTTTTCAGTGTTTCTAATATTTCTTTATTAATTCTTGGACAATTACCATCTTAATATAGCCATTACTATCGACAACATTCTCAGATTTGCTTTATCCAATTCATTAGCATGGCAGGGGTCCTGAGAGCAGTGGGCACAAAGCAGGTGTCATATATGTGCACTCGGGGGGTCATATTCTGGGCTTTGTCAAAGTAAACAGTACCAACCCGCCAATGAGAGGGGGCGCAATCGCTAACACTGTCCTCTTCAGGCAGCCCCAAGATGACGGCTAACGCCTGCCTTCAGTCCCGAGATGGCTCTGCCCCTTCCAGTCAGGACACTATAAAAATGAGCTGCCATGCACCGGGGAATCCAAATGGCAAAAGAGACAACACTCCCTTGAACACCCCATATTGTGTAGTTCTTTAAAGCTGGCCAATTTAGCCGTGAACTGAATTGCTTGTAAGCACAGTAGTGCTAAAATGTAGTTTTTCTTTATTATTTTCTTTGGCAAACACGGTAGCCCGGCTGATGTCTCAAATATTCTTGCGGGCTCTCTTGCCATCTGTCCACTGATCACACAGGACACCAGCCCAAACTCTCAGCTACCCAGCGCTGACCTTCACAGTGGACCAGATGAACAAAGAATCACAGAAACTCAGATAAAGCAAAGCTCCTGGTCCCTAAGGTACTGAAAGAGTGCCTTATGTATTGGGATGGTCAGTGCGAATGAGCTGGCCTCCCTGTTGGGATGAGTTCGGATCCCTTACCTGGCTGGGAGGCCATCACACTGAGTTGACATGAAGAAGAGCAAGATGTTTCCTGCCCTAGCCAGAAGACTCATAAAGCACTGAAATTTGCAGGTTAGCACGTTGGCTTCCCAGTAGGAATGGACTGAAGACCCTTACCGTGCCAGGAGGCCAGTAGGATGGAAGGGCAGCAGGAGACAACCTGGCCGAGTTACTTACTCCCCTGACACACTAGATGGCAGCCTCCCTGGGAGATGCTACCTGTGTGGACACCCGCAAGGCATGCTGGGAACTGGAGTCTGACAGGGCAGCCTTGTCGGTTTCTGTGGGTGTCGCCAGTAGGTGCTGCACGAATACGTGATCCCTACTCTATGGGACTTCCATTTGATCTGAAATTCCACGTGTGGAGGAATGGAGGAGAAGAAAAGTGAGAGAAGACAAAATGTATTGCGTTTATGTGATTTTTGGAACCTTTGTGTCAGGTAATTGTGAGAATAAGCCTTTTATTTAAACCAGGGTCTGAGAGGTTGTGTCTGGAGCTGAGCTGGGGGTACTGCAATGCCCCTTAGTATTCACACTATTTATCTATCTATCTGATATAGTGTCTTTCCTCTCTTTTATAGTGCCTGTCATATCTGCGTATCTTATATAGTGCCTTTTTATTTAGCTACCTATTATATAGTGCCTTTCATATTTATCTATTTCTCTATGCCGTGTGACATTCATGAACATAAACCAATTTTTGATTTGCAAATGACCCCAACACAAGTAAGTTTCTGGGATGTGGATGCAAAAGCCACAGAGACACAGGGAGAACATGCAAATTTCATAATAACCAGGCAAAAGATTCCAACTCAAGGCACTAAACACTATCTCAGTATGACTTTTTGTAATATTCTTGCCAAATGTTTCCTTGATAAGAGTTCATCAAGAAAGAAATTTTAAAAATGTAAGAGTAATGGCTAGAACCTTAGCAAAAGAGAGTGGCAATCCAGACAGCCAGCAGACAGATTAGCATCCCAACTCTAATCATGTCAGTCAGTCTCACTCCTTTTAGAATGCAGAGCACGGTGAAAAAACTGTCATCCTGGAAAATGGGGTTGCTTTGCCAGCTTTTGCCATTACATGGCTGCTAGTTTTGAATCCCCCTGTGAGATGACTTTTTTTTTGTCTTGCCACGGTGGGCCTTAAGGATCATTTTCTTTATTTAGGCTTCTCCCTTTTTAAAAGAGTTTCCTAAAAGACTTCCTGGAGCATTTTCAAAGTGATGCACTTCATCGTCGGGCTGTTCCTTTGCTTTACTTCCTCCATCTGTTTCCTAAAAGCAAATACTGCTCTGGCCTGTGATCAAAAGTCATGGAATCACATAAATGTGACAGTGACAACAGGATGACTTACACTGATATTAAAATGTGATGGATATTAGCTTTCTTAGATTTAAGTGCCTACCACAAAGCAGTTCAGGGTGCAGAATGAAACGTTCATCTGGTTTGTCACATTTTGTTTCTTAAGTATTGGGACAACATCACACCTGCAGGACACAGATGAGGCACTTGTTCCAAGTGTACCTCTGAATGACCGTCACACCAACGCCACTATACGTGCTGGTTCCATACTAAGAACATACACCATCACCCAATGGAAGTTCTCTCTGTCTGTTGTCCATCGCCATTGGACTTTGATATAGAAAATAGATGAAGAAGAGAGATGGCAGAAAGAGCCCTTGCAAAGGAGTTGTTGATATCCGTGGTAGTGAGGGTGTGCAGTTATCAATCTCAACACTTCACTTCCTGTCGGGAATCCACGTGGCAAGCCATAGACAGGACGATAAGGAATGTCAAAAGGTTGCACCACTTTGGATGGACCCTTGATGGGATGGGGGGTGATAGATGGGTCAACCTTTGTCGGGACCTCACTTCTGATCTTGCTGGTGTGGGTGGCCTTACCAGGAGTACACAACTCCCTAAGGCATAGCTCAGAGGATCATTAATCATGCAAGCCACTTCTGCCACATTAAGGCACCCTACTCATTGGAGAGTTGAAAATCATTAGCATAAATGGAACCTAGCAAAATTTGTCTATTATTAATTGCTGATCTATGGCCAGCTGGCAATGGAGGAGAGGAAAACAAAAACTCCAGTCAGCAACATCCCTGGACAAAATAAATATCTGAGGGGTCCACGGTCCAAATAACAGACGACAGAAATTTCACAGTCCTGGGGCCTCATGTATAACGTCGTACGTAGAATTCACACTATAACATTGCATAAGGACAAAAGCAGAAATGTGCGTATGCACAAAAAAATCCAGATGCATACATCTGTGTGAATGCCAGCTTCCACGTTCTTCCGCTCCATAAATCCCGGTCAAAGTGAAAAGTAACGTACATGTACGCGCCTGCTGTCCCGCCCCATCTCCTCCCAGAATTACGCCTCTTTAAATATGTAAATCAATATAAATAGCCCTTAAGCTCAGCATTCAGTGAAAAGACAATGGCAAAAGCATGGGGGAAAATAGAAAAAGTTCAGCGAATATCAAGGGGAGGCAAGGAAAAATGTACTATTTGTTGGTTTAAACAGTGGTCTAAACAACAAAAGGAAGTTGATCGAGTGACAGAGCGGCAGAGAATCCTGAAAGCTCAAGTTCACAAAGTCACACAGTGCCCGAAATAAGTCGGCGTAAAAAGGCAAGTCGTAGCTCACTGTCTGAGTGTCATATGAAAGATTATTAGGGTACAGAGAAAAGAAAAAAAAATAGGGACACAGTTTACAACTTTCTCAAAATTTCCACTTTAATCACGTATTTTATTTTGTCATTAAAGTAGAACATCATAAACTTCATCTTAAGAATGTTTAATTTACTAGTTTCTCAAATCCCATCGTAACTAAAGTAGCACGTTAAATGCTTTGTTTTGTATTTGATTTTCTATGTGCTCTATGTGTGTGAATCACTACGTGCTTCTTAAATGGGCTTTGTCTTCCATTACATTTGTGATATTACAGCAGTCTGAATAATTTAAATACTGAGATGTATACTTGATATCATTTTCATAATGGTAGGAATTAAAGCATGTTATTAAACATTGGAACATGGTGGCGCAGTGATAGTGATGAGCCGGCGCCCTGTCCAGAGATTGTTCCTGCCTCACACAAGATGCTTGCTGCGCCATGCATGACCTTCGGTGAAATAATTTATTGCAGCAGTACTGTCTCTTTCAAACGTACTAACCTCCAACTACTGTCCTTCCTTTTCTTTCTCCAAGTAACCAATCATCAATCAGCTCTGTAATAGACATTAAGCCATCTGTAAGCTGAGAACGCAGATTCTTCAAAACCTTTAAGGAACAATGAAATATCTTCATAGTACATGTTAAATTATTCTGTCCATCTATCCTTCCAGTGTCGCGCCAGCCCAGCAAGAATACAGCACGAGGCAGGAATAATCCCTGAACTTGCTAGCGCTGCGACACTGTGTTCTCACATGTTTAATTATTAAAAATATAGATTATTTAAATGAAGTTAAAGTTTTTTCTGTATAATATAATAAACATATTTTGCTGCATTTCATCTTAAAAATTATATCGTTATCATATGTAAATAAGTGGCTCAGGTTGTGCAATATTATAAGTGTATCACAAGTTTACAGTGAGGTAATTGTAGTAATAGGTATAAACTGTTCTACAAGGAGCACTTGGACTGATTTAGTGTGTTTAGAGTTCTTGGGATGAAACTGTTTCTGAACCGCGAGGTCCGTACAGGAAAGGCTCTGAAGCGTTTACCATATGAGAGCAGTTCAAATAGACAGCATGGCTGACTTGATGCTGTATACCGATAATTCTCTTTCCGATCAGCTGCTGTAGATTTGTGATTCCACACTCAGATACAGTGATATTAATACTCCGAGTGGTGCAGTGAGAGTAATATGGAAAAAGATGATCTGCTGTGGCAACCCCTAATGGGAGCAGCTGAAAGAAGAAGAAGAAGAAGTGGGTTGGAAATGACTGACTGAAAATTAAGTGAAAGTGTACTCAAGTTATCATGTTTACATACACACACAGACATAATTCCAAAAAAGGTATTTTCAGAATCAGGGAGGTCTAAAATGTCGAGATTCATCATAATCTCGAAATGGAATTTTTGGACGATTCCAATATGTTCCCTTTACTTTGTATATGAGAAAGTCAGGAAGGTCTAACAGGTTGAGATTCATCAAAGTCTCGATATCGAATTTTTTGACAATTACAATACTTTCCCTATACAGTGGTACCTTGAGATACGAGTTTAATTCATTCTGTGACCGAGCTCGTAAGTCAAAATGCTCGTATCTCAAATCAATTTTCCCCATTGAAATTAATTGAAATGAGATTAATTCATACCAGCCCCCAAAACACCACCCCAATTTTTTGTTAAATGTTTTCAACATAAGAAAAATGTATTTATAATGAACAAATATTGTATACAAACAAAATAAAACCTAATACATAAAAGAGAATATAAAGAAATAAACAGATGTTGGCTGGGGGCGATTAGTGTATTGTAATGTTTATTTCTTTCACTTCACGTTTGCTTAACTTAATTTTCTTCTTCACTAGTTTTTTTCTTTTTTTCCACGCTTTCATCACTTTCATTTGCAGGGCATTTCAATAGAAACCTGTCCAAGGAGCTTTGTTTCTTCCTCCCCTTTAGAATGTTTCTGAAATGAGTTAGGCAAGTGTCATTAAATAGCACCACTGCACGACCAGTTGCAACTTTTTCAGGGTGTTTCTTTTCAATAAAGTCTGAAACTTTTTCCCACATTGCCAACACTTCCTTTATCTCACTTGAAGAGATAACCTCCTACGCCTCTGGCTCCTCTGTGATACCGATCTCCCACAGAACCTCCGTATGTTGCAACACATCATGATTATTGTAATGCTTATATTTTTATTGAAATTGCTAAAGAACAGACATGTAATATGCACATTGCTCATGAGCAGCTCTAGTCAGGGTATGCTGGACAGAAGTTGTGAGAATTCAATGTGAAACTGAAGGGGCATCTTTAATAGAAGTAGGCAGATCATTCCAGATCTTTGGGACCCTAAAGACTCAACCTTCCACTGTTCTTGTGTCAATCCTCAGATCCTCTAGTAGGGTGACATCTTGAAACCTTAATGTTTGTAAGTAATGATAAGTTCAGATGGATAAACAGAGCCTTGGCCATTCAATGCTTTATATGTTAAAAGGAGAAGTTTGAAATCAGCTCTAAGCTTACCTGGAAGCAAGGACTTGAAAACTGGAGTTACATATTTTACAGCTTGTACTTCTTGCGGCAGCATTTTTAAACAACTGAAAGGATGAGTTGCACACCCCATGAATAACACATTGCAGAACTCAATCCTATTTTAAATAAACACAGTAATGCACAGATTTACTGCTGAATGACTTGAGGCGATTTGTACTTATGGTAGAGGGAGATAGGAAACAATAGGGTAATGATAATGTAGAACTTGTCAAAATCAGCTGCAATAATACATCTTTCATTGTTATTATTATTATTTCAAAGGGCCGCATACATTTTCTGACTCTTGGAGGGTCGTTTAAGGTTAATTTTGATCGGTGGTGCTCCATGTGGCTAATTCTTACGTTTTCAGCCCACACCACCTTCCTTACACCAGTGTTTCTCAACTTTTATGGCCCCACAACCCACTTTTGCCCTTTCACATCCATTGATGACTCACTAGGAACAAATGCAAACCACTCCCAAGGTGAAACAAGTGCAATCAGGGCTCCCCCTTGGGGAAACCAGTTCACTTAGAAATGGGGAAACATATTGTGCAGCACTGCATGTCGCTTAGCTGATTCACCGCACACACCACACAAACCAGTGATGGCAACCTGTGAGCCACTGGCAGCAGCCCCGGTTGTGACCTATTGGTTGAGAAACACTGGCTTAGGTGACCCCCTGCAAGCAATATACGACCCAATGGTTGAGAAATACTGGCTAAGATGACCCATTGTGACCCACTCGAGAACCAGTGATTGCAATCCACAACCCTGTGGTCGAGAAGCACTGCATTATACAAACTAAAGTCAAACACTAAACAACAAATAGTAACACAATGCATGAAACACAAAGTTCTGAATTAGACTAAGGAAAAACAAGTGGGAATAAGAAATACAGAAACACAAATTGTTAAATGGAAACCATGACCAATGAGCAAAGTTTGTGTAAGCTGATATGTAGGAATAGCATGGTAGATATTAAAGCACACATAACAAGGACTTTCTGTGAAAGAGAGTTTATCATTCAGTCCCATCACTTTTAGAAGACCCATTATATTTTGGAGGACAATAAAGAAGAATGAATAGTAAGAGATCTGATTTTGTTGTCTGTTTCATATTGAAACACTCAAAGGACTGCAGGCACTCACTCAGTGGCTGTTCTTCTGGTGTTCAGTTCAGATCTAACATCTGCAGCCGGACCGCCGCCCTGTTTTGAGCTGTGAGCCGCTGAAAAGTAAACAGAGCCAGCCAGTTTTGTCTCATCAATAGTTTTTGTCATATTTCTTATAAACTGTAATGTAGAGAGATAGTAATGGATTCAGAGAGCACAAGTGATTTACTTTTAATGAGCCTTGTATTAAGATTTGTAACAGTAGTTCATGTCAATAAAACGCACATTGGGCAAATCATCGCACTTGTGATCAGAATCTTACTCTAAATAGAGTGCTTCAGATCAAACAGTGCTGCCAAGGTTTTTATGAGTAGTCCACAGTGACATTTGCCCTTAACAGAGCATTAAATATAGTAGACTACTTCAGGACAAAGAAAATGCAACCCTTAGCTGACAAAACAGCAAGGTGGACGGAAGGACGGTATCAGTTCTGTAAGGCAAAGCAGCAGCTGAAAAAGAATGGCGGACTTGCATATGTATTCATATCTACATTGCTGAACTAATTGGCACAGATTCCTCATCTGTACAGGGGAAGGCTATAGGCTATGTTTCGTTCATAAATTTAGATGAAGTCCCCAATGCAGGCAGTGCCAGTTAGTGCCCCCAACCTGGGCAGCAACGCCTATCTTTGCTAGTTAATGATAAAGATTGAGATCTAGCAGTAATCTCTAAAAAGCTTATATCGACAGATGTGATTTCAGTGGCATTCTTGTACAAGCTGTAACAGTTAGATATGAAGTAATTAATCATAGACAGAGGAGTAGTCTTTAATAAGCCTGCATGTGTATTATTATATAACTATATAATAATATAATGATATATTACTATATAATATAGGGTATAAGAGTACTTTATGATGATCAAAATATAATAGATAGCATTCATCTCATTCTGACTGAAGACACTGTGCTATAGTGACAAGGGGATGTTGTTATGAAGACTAAGAACATTTAATCTAGTCCACCATCTTCCAACAAGAACCGTATAAAAGGCGCTATATAATGAAAATATCAAGTAGATAGATAGATGGATGAATGAGCAGGCCTCAGTTTGACTAAGGACACTGTGCAATAGTGACTAGGAGATGTTGCTATGGAGACTCACAACATTACAGCAAGTCCGCCATCACCCAGCAGGTACCCTAGGAAATGCTGCACATAATTGGCAAGGTGCCAGTGTAAAGAAAAAGGGGTCTCTGTTGCAGTGAGGAGGCTGAGGTACAAAATGAAAAGTGATGGATTGACCCGCATTATCCACCTGGAGGACAACGGCACCTGACAGTTGGGGCAGGTCCCTCCTCCCCTAAAAACAGAACAGCTCATCTGCAATCAGGTCAGATTACAACTAGCATAACTAAAGGATGTTTGTGAGGCCCTGGGTGTGTTCTTGCGATAACACAGTGTAGCTTTTGCTTCTTCTGAATCACATTTGCAGGCAAAAGCACTGGGCTTTTTTGGTCCTTGGAGAGACTGATCGATGTGCTGCAAACATGGACATCAAATGTGACCTTTCCGAAAATAATTGACTCTTGTGATTTTTCTTGTATAGCTGCCAATACAAACAAACAGAAAAGTGTTACTTTTTCCCTGTTGGATTTGTTCCCAGGATTTACATCTCTCATTTGAAGAGTGAAATGCATCCAAAATAGAGAGAGGAAGAAATCTCCTTGCCAATCACGGAATGATGAGATTAACTTTGACAACACATTAGCTGGGGGGCACTGAAGAGCGCTCGAAGAGAGGAGTGCTGGCATTGGGGCAGTATATCTCCTTTATCCCTAAAGAACAAATTGATCAAGCTGTTGGACAGGCTAACACACAATGGATCACGTTGCCCACCAAGGCCAGGATTCTGATCTGTTGGGTATCATGAGACCAAGCCTCTATAACTCAAGTATGTGTCATGGCCCGTATTCTGAATTTAAGAGTCAGCTTGAATTTGGATACACATATTGGAACTAACAGGGAGAAGGCACATGAATAAAGAAAAATGCATAATACTGAGAAAGAAGGGTGGATGTAGGATTTCAAGGTCGGGTAGTAGAATTTGTAACATAACACTATTTGACATACTTAATTCAATTCAAGATCTCAGGATGGAAACCTAGCCTGACGACAAAAGTAAAGAAGCAATCCTGGATGGAACACCAACTCAGAACTACCCTGTGGTTGTCTGGACACATGAGAGGAAAGATGGAGCACCAGGAGAAAAACCCATAGAGACACAGAAATGAAGTGCAGACTCCACACAGACAGCAACTAACAGACACCTACTGCTGCACCACCACTCTGACTTTCCTGTATGTACTTTATATGTATTCAGAATTATATGTTTTTTAAATGCATTTTGGAAAGCCTAGATGACTACTAGATCCATTATCTACTGTGTACACTTTTCAGACAGCTAAATTTCCCCCTTGAGACAAATAAAGTAAATCTATCTATCTATCTATCTATCTGTCTCTATGTCTGTCTAACTATCTATCTATTATAAAGTGCCTTTCATATCTATCTATCTATCTATCTATCTATCTATCTATCTATCTATTATCACACATGTGCACATAGAGGATACCTTTAAGGCTCTCAAAAGGTAAGTACTACCACCCTGAGACAAAAGGGGTTGATGTCACTAACAACCTTGTTTTTCAGTCTGTAGTGCTGAAAACTACAGCCAGATGACCTCTAAACACACCCCCTCAGACCTCACAAACCACACCCCTTCCAGGTTTGAAGCCATATAAACAGCAGCCCAACAGAAGTCAGCATCTTTTTAACTCAAGGGTGAGACAGAAGCAGTACAGGATTCTCTCCCGCTTAAGAACAAAACTTTGGTTTGTATAGTCCTTCTTTTGGTTCTGTTGCATTTAAATGGAGATTACCAGGATGGTACCTCAAATATTTTAACCCACATTCATCCTTCCTTTCCACATTATCTATCTATCTATCTATCTATCTATCTATCTATCTATCTATCTATCTATCTATCTATCTATC
>JANRMT010062840.1:34846343-34863373 GCA_026402145.1 Polypterus bichir lapradei
GATAGATAGATAGATAGATAGATAGATAGATAGATAGATAGATAGATAGATAGATAGATAGATATGACAGGCACTCTATAATAGATACATTAATTGATTGATAGAAAGCGTCGTGCATGTAAAGAACAGTTTAAGGGCTCTAGTGACAGTAATTCTCTGCCACTCCAAGGGTTGGCGCTGTTTGATAACACCTTTTCTTCATCTCCCTCTGCAGAACAGAAGATTGACAGCTTTTTCATTGCAGACGCAACTTCTGTAGTCTATCCATCTGGCCCCACCTCCAGTATCTTTCATAGCTGGATGAACTGCTATCTTTGGTAGTCGTAACCAGACTCCCATGTGAAAAGAGGCACATTAAGGATCTTACCTGCATTTTTTTTTTCTTTTTTGAGATATCAGTTTATATGTGTTTGCCTACAGATGCCCTAATACTTACTGCCTCTGTTTATTAAAATAGATAGACAGATGTGAAAAGCACTAAATAATAGATAGAAATTGATAATTAAGAGATTAAAACAACACATTCTGCTGTAGCAGTTTCTATCCAATATTGACAGACAGACAGACAGACAGAACAGACTGGCTGAGGACTGGGTTATATAGAGCCCTATGAGACAGATAAATACCAAAGGAAAAATATAAAATATGTATGAAAGGCACTATACAATAAAGATTTAAACAGAATCATACAGCTGTTTCAGACAGTGATTGGTAGATAGTATTTGAAGACAATATATCCTGAAGAGATTTATACAAATTTGCTCAGTTTCTGTAATACTGAAACTACAAATGGAGTGACTTATTAAAAACTGGTTGATTTATGTTGTGCCATGATAGATGAGTGGGACCATAGGCAGACCTCCTTATACAGTATATAGTGCACAGCTCTACCATAACAAGATGTGCATGAATACCTGCTTGTACCTCTGTCTAATAAGGGTCTGTAGTTAGACATGGAGCGACTGATGATGGGACACAAAGCACTGTAAGCCAGAGGGTATTAAAGAGGCCAGCCATTGAATCTGGAGTTCATGGTGTTACGAAATTCTTGTAGTCATCCCTAACACATTTGGGCTGATTTTTTTTCATTTAGATCTTTATCTGGTGTCCAGCATGCTGTAATCAGTGTGTGCTCCCAGTCTCCCCCGCAGGCTGCTTGCTGATCGTATCTTCTTTAGTAGCTGGGTTCTACATTGTTGAAGAAGACTCTAGTTATGATTGCAATGAGAAGACAGCAGAGTCTTTGAAAGAAGAGCTCAAATGCACCCGGAGAAGATGCTGCTTTCCTCAATGCCCTTATTAAAAGTGGGGTGACTGAGAGTCCAAACTAGAGGGGATGATTAAAGAGTTAATGCACCGTTACAAAATCCTGGAGATGGCTCAGCAGAAATTCAGCACCCATGTTCAAGTTTGCTTTCTTTAGTATTTGAAGTATCTGAATCCCAGCAAGAAAATATTATATCCAGTGACTGAGATGGATTTGCAGAATTGCAGCAAAGTGGAAATCAAACCAATAACTGAAGCAGCAAGGGATGCAGTGGCACAAAAGGTGAGCCAGCATCTTGGAGATGGCAGCTTGAGGGTAAGGTGACACAACAGATCAAAATCCAGAGACAGAAACAAAGGATGGAGGACCTCGAACAAAGAGAAGGGTCAAGAAGGAGAGGTGGCGACCTCAGACCATTGGTCTCTACACAGTGGGATGTGCCTCACACTTGATGACTAGAGCTTTGCAGATCAGTGGGCTGCTACAGCGCAAAATGTCAATGGCAAATCAAATAATAGGTTGATGCTGTAGCTGCACGGCCCTCGGGAGTGTGCAATCATTTCATATTCATTGCCGACACACTGGAGAAGTTTGCTGATTGCACATGCAAATTAGTTTTTGTTGGAAAGTGACATTCTCTCAGTAAATTGAAAAACAAACCCTGCAGTTCAAAAAACTGGAATTGTTTGGCAGCCAGGATTGCATCACAGGCCTCTTTTTATCCTTTCTCTCTCTCTCCATATTTCTAATTAAACCTGAAAATTAGGCTTACGGAACTAGAAAATGAAATTTTGATCAGGAATTTCTAGATAGATAGATAGATAGATAGATACTTTATTAATCCCAAGGGGAAATTCACATAATCCAGCAGCAGTATACTGATACAAAGAAACAATATTAAATTAAATAGTAATAAAATAAATAAATAAATAAATAAATAAATAAATAAATAAATAAATAAAAATAAAATGTTAGCATTTACTCCCCCGGGTGGAATTGAAGAGTCGCATAGTGTGGGGGAGGAACGATCTCCTCAGTCTGTCAGTGGAGCAGGACAGTGACAAAAGTCTGTCACTGAAGCTACTCCTCTGCCTGGAGATGACACTGTTCAGTGGATGCAGTGGATTCTTCATGATTGACAGGAGTTTGCTTAATGCCCGTCGCTCTGCCACAGATGTTAAACTATCCAACTTTACTCCTACAATAGAGCCTGCCTTCTTAACAAGTTTGTCCAGGCATGAGGCATCTTTCATCTTTATGCTGCCTCCCCAGCACACCACCGCGTAGAAGAGGGCACTCGCCACAACCGTCTGGTAGAACATCTGCAGCATCTTACTGCAGATGTTGAAGGATGCCAACCTTCTCAGAAAGTATAGTCTGCTCTGACCTTTCTTACATAGAGCATCAGTATTGGCAGTCCACTCCAATTTGTCATCCAGCTGCACTCCCAGATATTTATAGGTCTGCACCCTCTGCACACAGTCACCTCTGATGATCACAGGGTCCATGAGGGGCCTGGGCCTCCTAAAATCCACCACCAGCTCCTTGGTTTTGCTGGTGTTAAGATGTAAGTGGTTTGAGTCGCACCATTTAACAAAGTCTTTGATTAGCTTCCTGTACTCCTCCTCCTGCCCACTCCTGATGCAGCCCACAATAGCAGTGTCATCTGCGAACTTTTGCATGTGACAGGACTCTGAGTCATATTGGAAGTCTGATGTATATAGATTGAACAGGACCGGAGAAAGTACAGTCCCCTGCGGCGCCCCTGTATTGCTGAACACAATGTCAGACCTGCAGTTCCCAAGACGCACATATTGAGGTCTGTCTGTAAGATAGTCCACAATCCATGCCACCAGGTGTGAGTCTACTCCCATCTCAGTCAGCTTGTCTCTAAGGAGCAGAGGTTGGATGGTGTTGAAGGCGCTAGAGAAGTCCAAAAACATAATTCTTACAGCACCACTGCCTCTGTCCAGGTGGGAGAGGGATCGGTGTAGCATATAGATGATGGCATCCTCTGCTCCCACCTTCTCCTGGTATGCGAACTGCAGAGGGTCGAGGGTGTGGCAGACCTGTGGCCTCAGGTGGTGAAGCAGCAGCCGCTCCATGGTCTTCATCAGATGTGACGTCAGAGCAACTAACCGGAAGTCATTCAGCTCACTAGGACGTGATACCTTTGGGACTGGGGTGATACAAGATGTTTTCCAAAGCCTTGGGACTCTCCCCTGTTCCAGGCTCAGGTTGAAGATGCGCTGTAGAGGACTCCCCAGTTCCAACGCACAGGCCTTCAGCAGTCGTGGCGATACACCATCTGGACCCGATGCTTTGCTGGCACGAAGTCTTTTCAGCTCTCTGCTCACATGGGCTGCTGTAATTGTGGGTGGGGATGTCTCACCTATGCTGGTATCAGCAGAAGGATGGTTGGAGGATGCAGTACTCCAAGGTGAGAGTGGGTTAGGGTGATCAAACCTATTAAAGAAGTTGTTCATTTGGTTTGCTCTCTCCACGTCTGTCTCGATGGTGGCACCCTGCTTCGAGCTGCAGCCAGTGATAATCTTCATCCCATCCCACACTTCCTTCATGCTGTTGTTCTGCAACTTCTGCTCCAGCTTTCTCCTGTACTGCTCTTTCGCCAGCCTGAGTTGGACTCGGAGTTCCTTCTGCACGCGCTTGAGCTCATGCTGATCACCACCTTTAAAAGCCCTTTTCTTCTGGTTCAAAAGGCCTTTGATGTCACTTGTAACCCATGGCTTGTTGTTAGCATAGCAGCGTACTGTTCTTACTGGAACTACAATGTCCATACAGAAGTTGATATAATCAGTTGTGCATTCAACAGCATCTTTAATGTTCTCACTATGTGACCCCAGCAGTATATCCCAGTCTGTAGTTCCAAAGCAGTCTCTCAGAGCCTGCTCTGCCTCAGGGGACCACTTCCTGAATGAGCGTGTGGTTGTAGGTAGCGCCCTCACTCTTGGTTTGTATTGAGGCTGAAGCAGAACCAGGTTATGATCTGCTTTCCCAAGCGCAGGCAGCGGGGTGGCGCTGTATGCGTCTTTAACGTTTGCATACAGTAGGTCGATAGTCCTATTTCCCCTGGTGTTACAATCCACATACTGGGAGAAGGCAGGTAATGTTTTGTCCAGCGTTACATGGTTAAAGTCTCCAGCGATTAGCACAAGTGCCTCAGGGTGCTGCGTTTGTAACTTAGCAACTGTGGAATGGATGATGTCACTCGCTATCTCCGGTTTCGCTTGAGGGGGGATGTAAACAATAACAACAATCACGTGTCCAAACTCTCTGGGCAAGTAATAGGGACGCAGACTTACGGCCAACAGTTTGATGTCCCTGCAGCAATTGGAGATTTTAACGTTCACATGTCCTGAGTTGCACCATCTTGTATTGACATAGAGAGCGAGTCCTCCTCCTTTCTTCTTCCCGCAGGTACTTGCGTCTCTGTCCGCTCTAACTGTGCTAAACCCGGGTAGCTCCACGTTAGCATCTGGGATGGTAGTTGTTAGCCACGTTTCACTAAAACACAGCAAGCTGCATTCTCTGTAGGTTCTGACATTTTTCACCAGCACAGCCAGTTCGTCGATCTTATTTGGTAGTGAGTTCACATTTCCCAAGATCACAGAAGGCACCGACGGTTTATAACGCCATTTTCTCTCAAGTTGTCTCGATTTAATCTTATCTTTTATCTTTGCGCCGGCTCGGCTCCCCCGATATCGTCTTCTTACCTCATCAGGTAAATAAGGAACCACACTGGCATGAGCATTTCTTCTCAGTGCTTTAAGTTGACTACTTGAATAGGCGAGTCTCGGAGTGTAAAAATCCATGTCAAGTAGTAAAAATAGTAAAAAGTGTCCAGGGAGCAATTTCACATAAAAGAAAGTGGTAGAAGTGATCAGTGAAATAGAGAAAAATAGAGATAAAAAGGTAAAAAGATAAAGTCATATACGGAGCTGCTGGAAAAGGCTGCCACTCGGATGCGGCGCCGGAAATGCTTGAGACACAGAAAATTCTAAGACACAGTCCTGTCTTATCTCTCAATGAATTATCCTAAGAGGGAACATACTGTAGGTACAAAGTAGGCCGCTTTCATTATAGGGGAGTCAGCATTAAAAGACAGTATCATTTGCAAGAGGTGCATGTGATGCCCCATTGCCCCCAGCCATTGGCACTGACCCTTGTTGGGATAACTAGGATTTCATAATCAAGATGGACCAGAGCATGTGAGGAGGCCTTATTGTGCAAAAGTATGCAGAAGTTTATTCAATCCAGAACAAAGAATTAAAGTGTCACAGTGAAAATATAAATAAGCCATCTTTAAAAGTGTGCCTATAAATCAGCATCTTCGAGAATGCTCAATAATTATCGTAAAAAACAGATAAATACTGTTAAAAACAAATATTCATTCCGTGATAAATTCATTTTCCCATTTTAGGAAGCTAGGTGAAATCCATTCTGCATGACGGTCTGCCACCTCTGTCAGTACCCGCAGAACTTCCTGCAGTTAGTGCCACTTCCGTTGGTATCTGAAGATCCCTTGAGCTATATGCACTCTCTTCACCGATGCCAGCTACAATTATTTTCCAGAATTACATCCTGCATACCTACAGTACACAAGAGCGTATGCATTTTAAAGGTACATTATTTTCCTGAATCTGTGCTAACGCCTTTATGTACCCATCATTCTTCCTCTCAAAAATCAAAGCAAGGGCTCTATAGCACATGTCCTTACTACACTCTATCACTATCACTGTCAAAAATTTACCTGGGGACTCACCATTCTCCATTTGACTTCCTCACACAGAAAGACTTGATGCAAATCTTAGGGTTTCCGAATCAGATGCAAATACTAATCCAGCTTTGCTAACATGAAATTGCTCTCGCCTCAACAGCCAATCAAGTTTTTAACACCAAAGCGTCTTCAATATGTTGTGAGGCTCCACACCTCTTTCACTCTCCCCTTCCCTTCTCAGCTAACCATTCTCCTTGTGTTATGATTGGGGGGCTCTCCAAGTCGCAATTTTCCAGTGAGGACCAGAATCGACCTCAAGCTCAAGAAGCAGGCTTTTTGGCCTGTAAAGTCCAAGACAGGGGTAAAGACAGCTAAATCTGAAACAACCTCTGGCCCAAATGACAGCACAAAATTCCTTACTATAATTAGAGTTTGCCAACCAAAAAAATGAAAAGGCGATTTACAAAAAAAAAAGCAGAATTTTTACAGAAGTTAAGTAATTCCAAAAAATAACAAATCCCCAACCCAAAAAAAAAGTACCTTTAATGAGAGCAAGAAGTTCATTAACTGGAGAATCCATTAATAAACATCAAGAGATAGTAAGAACAACAACTATAGTCGAAACTAATGCCACAGCGTTAGCTCTTTATATATATCCTTCTTTCGGTTCTTGAGCGGGATTATTCTTGTGTAGACTAGAGAGCATGTTTTTCACAGTATAATTCAGCTCTTATATTTTCCACAATATGAGCACTGGCTACTTAAAGGACTCTGTAGTGTGGATTGAACTGACAACCTTCTGGTTGACATTCCAGTTCTTTACCTACTAAGTTACACTGCACAGAAATGATAAACCTTTGCTGCTTATGTCACAACTAACACCTGAAAAACATGACATGGCTTTCAGTGCCTTTATTTGCCTGAGGTTTTGCCATTCTCTACATTAAAATTAAAGTTATCTCACAAAGCAAGCTAGTGAAAATCTACAGCTCCTTTGTGGAACCTTCCCCGAGGATTGCCACATCACTGCATGTCGGCTCACAATATGCTTCAAACATCTGCCTGCCCAGCTGCTTTAATGATATCTAGTGCCCTGTGGCTCAACAGCTTTTTCAAAAATGTAATTTTGGGGGTGTTTCTGCTCATCGTTTATTGATTGGGTAGACATTCAGTTTTCAATTAAATAAAGCTCATGGTGTTTCATTGTTTTTTATTTGGAATACCCATTGACCAACCTCATCACTGTGAAGACAAAAATTCAGTATAGTGAGTTAATAGATGGTAATGAGATTTTTAAGACATAACTACGCCAGAGGTGCCCACCTGGATATGCCATTTTTGGCCCTCACCTTGCTCCCATATGGTCAATTTTTAGCTTCTGTTCTGCTTTGGAATTTGGTCCACTCCTGAAAGATGAGTTAATGGTGGGCCGACTCTACATGATATTACCTCTGATTTTCTAGTCATAGATACATTTTTGGGACCTGTCATGGTGAACAGAGAGATGAAAGGTAAAGCTCTCGATTTACTGGTTGATCTACGTTCCTACACACAGCTATGGTCACAACCTTTGGACAGTGACTGAAAGCACTAGATTGTGGATGCAAGCGGCAGAAATGAGCTTCCATTGCAGGGAGTCTGGGCTCAGCCGAAGAGTCCTCATGTACACCTGTTTCCACGCTCACATCGCGATGCATAAAAACTAAACTTGGCGTAAAGTCACGAACATTCTCACACCAGCCATAACTTGACTTTTCACGTGGACTTTGATATCTGACCACTTCTTTTTTATTTCGGGCACTGAAATTTCTGAAATTCACCTTTCGAGTTTGTGTATTACTCAACTAACTTCCTTTTGTTGTTTATACCACCAGAAATAAGTTTGAACCAACACAGAATTGTTATTCATGAAGTATTTCATACTGTTGAATATGTTTGAATGTTATTTTAATCTAATGAGTATTTTCTTATGTTTTAACCACTTTGCATCAACTTCTGCTGCTAATTATTGTCCTCTTTGACCCTACAGAAGTCCTGAGATGCCTCAGCTTATGGCTGAGTGAAGTAGTAGCTCCTGTTTGTATTGTTTATGCTATGTCTCATCCACAATCTTCTTCCTGCTAATTTCTATTTTTGGGTTTGTTTTGTCATTGTTGTACTTATCTAATGCTATGTTTTTTATTGTGTGTCATGATTTGGTAAGATTTTTAGTCCTCAAATGGCACCATTGTTTATTTCCATCAGTAGGTCCATCTTAAATGTGACCTCTGAGGTTGGGACCCATGTGTAATGAATGTGACAGGATAAAGAGACGAGTTCAAATCTTTATCCGATCTGCAGATACCAAATTTCTAAAGAATTCAGTTTATTATTGTGTTCTTTTCTCGCATGTGCCCTCTTGTTCTCTCCACCATGTTTATTGCCTTTCGCATTGAGCTTCAGTTTCATTTTACTGTCTACCCTTGTTTTTTTTTTCAGTTTTTGCTCAGAATGTTTATCTGCCAATTCATTGACAGAATATTTTATTTATTTTATAATTTTGTATTCTTTGAGCCTAAGGAGGCAGGGCCACCTACTTATACAGCTGGGCTACTGACCCTGGCAGGTATTTAAGTAAAAGTGTTCTCAATGCATCTTTAGCATTTACTATTGTGACTCCTGATTTTGAATTTTACGATTTTTTTTTCTTTTTTGGATTTCCTGGTTTTGACTTCCGCTTTGCTTTGTACTGTTTTTTGTTTGCTGCTATTTGCGTTCCTTTGCATTTTAGGTAAATTTTATTTTTCTGCCTTGCCTTATTTGGGCCTCCTTTTGTAAATATTTTTACAAAGTATTTGAGTTTTAATGGGTACATTGTGTTCCCCCTCTCCTTTTGAGATGTGTGACCTTGATAGCTTGTGCTACAATTTTTGGGCCTGTGCAGGCGTTTTCAGCTTGGAACTAGGCAAAATGCAGTCAGCTCATATCTGCAAAGTGGTCAGGTCTGGCTTTTGGTAGTTTTCAAGACCTACATTCATTTGTATAGGGTTTATTGTGGCAGGAATCATAATGGTTTGACACCCATTCTTCAGATTCCCCTTGTTTTTAATTGTTTAAGTTCTCATTTTGATTCCCTGTTGCTTCTTCTTTGATCTTCCACATTCTTCCACTTTATATTATTATTGGAAATTATTAGAGAACCTGTTTAGTTCTTTGTATCAGGGTGTTGCATTTCAGCCATGGTTTTGTCTCTGGTTTGTTTTTATTTGTTGTTTTTCTTTTTGAATTATTATTTTTCATATTATGTTTGTTTTATTTGTCATTATGTACTGTCTCTTTAAATGTTCAGACATTCCTTGTGCTTTGTGGATGGAGCCTTAGGAGGCGGGGCCATCCTGACATTACTTGCTTAGGCCTCCCCTGTTTTACTGAAGTTGTTGCAGTCTTTGCTTCTCCATACTGCCCACATATCCTATTCATTAACTTCAGCCCAAAAAAGTAACCTCGTTAAGTTTCATTCTGCTCAGCTTTCTTCTCGGTTGCTGAAATAAAACAGCAGTTCTGTGACTAACTTCCCACAAAATTAAAGGAGGTTTTTTTTTAATGTAGCATTGCCTTGCCTCATATTGTAAGAAGCATCAAAAGGCTTTATTAGGAGCAACTTGGTTGTCTTCCAGTCCATGCATCCCTCAACAAAATGCTGAAAATTGCTGCTCACTAATTAAGTTCCCTACCCGAGAGAAAACACAGCCCAAATTACCTCAATTAGAAGGCATCTCAGTTGTTTCTGTATTCCAGCAGGCAGAGTTCCAGATGTGCCTTTATTCCTCATGTGTGACCTCTTAGCAAATAAGAATTATCCTGGCTTTAGGGTGCCCACGACCATTTTTAAGAATTAACTCTGACCTTGATTAATTATAGGCTGAAGACAGAGACATTTTTTATCCTTTCTATTTTTTAATTACAAACACCAGGACAAGTTCCTGACCGGTGAAAAAGTCACTCAGAGGGGTCACCGTCAGATTTTGAAACACTGTATGGTAAACAGGGGACCCATTAGTGCTAAAGCATTGACCAAACACTGAAATCTTACTCTGGTACTATGGAGTGGAATTTTTTTACTGAAGAAAAGGATCAGCAGCAATCAGTTGGCCCATATTATATGTGGTTAAGAGATCAGAAGCACTCAGTAGGTCATTTTAACTGAAAAGGTGAGACCATGATCACCCAGTGGACGTATTTGAACAGAGGGTGACAGACCAGTAACACCTAGTGTGGACCTATTGTAACTGAAGATGTGAGACCAGTTGAACCCAGCAGCCATATTTTAACTGGGGATGATAGGCCTGCACCACCCAGCAGGCATACTGCAATTTGTATTAAGAGAACGGTAGCACCCAGTGGACATATTTTAACAGAGGATGAACAACTAGTACCACTCAGTACCCCTTCTTTAATTGGTATTGAAAGAAAACTGGGGGTGACAGACCAGTGACACTAAGTGAGCTTGTTTTAATTGAGGATAACAGACCTGTACCATCCTGGTGGCCTATTTTAACTGAGGGCAACAGAGCAGTAGCACCCAGTGGGCCTATTTTAACTGAAGATGTGAGACCAGTAGAACCCAGCAGGCATATGTTAACTGGGGAAGGTAGACCCATGTGAGCCAGTACGCATACTACAATTGGTATTAAGAGAACAGTAGTACCCAGGGGTAGAACCCAGTGGGCATATTCTACCTGGGGACAATAAATCTGTAACACCTAGTAGGCCTACTTTAATGGGTATTAAGAGAACAGTAGCACCCAGCTAGCATATTTTAACTGAGGATGACAGACCTATACCACCCAGTGGGCACTACTTTAATTGGTATTGAAAGACACATTTTCCCCAGGTAGCCTATTTTAACTAAGAGTGGCAGACCAGTATCCCCTCACCCAGATGAGATAACTAGGGATGATAGACCTGTACCACCCAGAGGACCTACTTTAATTGCTATTAAGAGAAGGTTAGCACCCAGCTGGCATATTTTAACTGGAAACAATAGATCTGTACCACCTAGTAGGCCTACTTTAATTATTATTAAGAGAACAGTAGCACCCAGCAGGCATGTTTTAACTGAGGATGATCGACCTGTATAACCAGCAGGCCTACTTGAATTGGTATTAAGAGAACTACAGCACAGAGTGGGCATATTTTAACTGAAGACAATAGACCTGTACCACCTAGTAGACCTACTTTAATTGATATTAAGAGAACAATAGCACCTGGTGGGCATATTTTAACTGAGGTTGATAGACCTGCACTACCCAGTGGGCCTCCTTTAATTGGTATTGAGAGACCCATGCTACCCAGTAGGCCCATTTTAATTGGCATCGGCAGACCCATTTTCCCCAGGCAGTCCATTTTAACTAAGGGTGGCAGACCAGTAACCCTTTGCCCAGAGCTCCCGCAGATCCTGGGGCCGTATACAGCTCAATCAAATGTCGGAACCCAGTTCTACCTAAGCAGAGGGCCAAGCACATCCCATTTTGAGTGTTCTGTGTTTCCCAGATGCTTTCTTCTTCTTTTTTTGTATACCACATCTCTGACCAAATATAAAAAGTGAGTGGAAATTAGACCACTAAGACTAACATAAGGAAACATTGAGGGGGAAGTCATTTTAATAAAGAGCGGTGAGCTGGAGGATCAGTCGGTTATTATCCCCCCTAAATCCTCAGCTCTTATTTTCTTCTTTCTCAGAGCGTCTGAAGTCTTTCTTTGGTGGCTTATCTAACCTCAATACAGACTGGTTGCTGCTGTGCTGCCCGTTTCGGCTTCTCTCTCAGTTTCTATCATCTCCTTGTGATCAGCTCGAGCAGATTCATTTTCTTTGTGGGAGCGCAAAATTGAAAAGCTACAGCTAGCCAGAGTGGAAACGATGCAAAGTCCCTCATCAACGCCCATCCTCCTCTGCCTGTCTCTCAGAATTATTTATAACTTATTTTTCTATTTTAATATTAAATAATATTATCTCAGGACACAGCTTTGATAATGAGCTTTAGCACTGAACTAATTGTAGTAAAATATTTCGCCACTATAAAAGAATTATTATTAACCTGGGCAAATAAATAAAACCGATGGCCGATTGAGAACATTCATTGAGACGTGGAGGTCTGCCCAGTGCTTAACAGAACAAAAACTGTAGTTCAGAGAGGTTTAACTCTTTCAGGGTGGATATCGGCTTTTTTTTTTAAATTTCAGGGGTAGAGGACAAAATTACCTGTAAATGGTGACAAAACTTGATTTGATCTCGATTCCATGCACATGCATGAGTAGCAAAGAGCTACTGACATTGACATTTGGCAAGAGACCAAAGCGAATGCGCAATGCAAAATACTCCATGGACGACATTTTGTATTATTATCTCTGACTTGTCAGACTCCAATTTTGATGCAAGTGATTTGGAGATGAAGATCGAAAACGAAAGTGAGGTCCTGACATCACCGGATCATGGTGCTGAACACATTTGTTGTAGCTGATGCACCTACGGCAATGCTAGCCTGGGAAGACCACCACTTATGATGACAAGGGGGACAAACCAGATTGTGTCACACTGCAACTGCCACCACCACCACCACCACCCACATGACATGTGAAAAAAATCAGGCAGCTGGCCTGCCATGCATTCCCACTGGCCGTCAAGCAAGAAATGGCGAACAGGTGCCAACAGCAACCACAATACGTTTTATGTTGATTAATATATGAAACCATATATCTTGGAAAAAATATTTAGCCCTCGAAGAGTTAAGGATGGAATATGGAAAAAGTAAAGGACCTCGCAACCCCTAAATGGAGGCAAATAGTAGACCAAGGTAGAGTCAGAATTTGACTTGTTTTCCATGGGAAATATGAAAATATGGGCGAAAGCTTTGAAATAGATCTCAGGTCAGTGCTGCTAGACTGGTGTGAAGGATCTGAGTTTAAATCCCTGCACATTTGTCCCAAAAAAGTGAATATGAAGGGACTCAGCTGGGCCAGCATTCTCCACAGTGTGAAACCAGTACCCTCCAAGTTTAACTCCACAATATGGCCTCTGTCACCAGGTGACAAGTCACTAACAGAGAAGCTGGCTTCTGAATCAGTAAGCAATGGCTAAAGGAGGACTCCTTCCACTCAGTTGAGCCTGCCGACTTGTCTTTAGACAGCGGAGGGCTCTCTCTCACAGCCTTGCTGCCCCCGCTACAACCCCCCCCATTTACCATTGTTCTTTCAACTGGAGACTTGAAGCAGAATTTTCCAAATTCAGCCAGCATCTCCTACTGCTGTAATGAGCAGCCCTACCAAGCACTGAGAACGTTTTTTGTCTTAAGTCATAGGTGGGGGGACTGAAATTGGCGTACCTGTAAAGTCTTCACACGGCCACCTGCTCCATCAATCTCCACATTGTTAACCATCAGTGTGTGATACTTTAGACATGTGAAACTGTGCTGGAAAATCAAATCTGACATACAGTACCACCCGATTTGTAGTCTGACATCCTTCGGCAATAAGTTCAGCATCTGTCATCTTCAGGTTTGACTTCTTCTCCAACCAGATGTCTCGCAATGTGGCATTGACTTCATTTAGCCTCACAAAGTCTATGTGTGGATGTAACTTGACATCATCAATATCTTTAGGCAAATCCTATGACAGCACAAGTCCCAAAATCACCATCTCCCAATATGCTCCCTGATGACATCATTATGGAAGGATGTGCAGCCGTGATCCATCCTACTGTATTCCTGAGTTACTTACACCACCAAATATGTCCCTGAGGGAAGTTATGAGCAAAACCAGTAGATTAAAGAGTAAAGCTTGGAGCATCCGAGTTCATGAAGTTACCTTTCAGAATAAACTGTATAAACATCTGAGGAAATCATAAGCTTTCCACCATTTCTTTAAAGTGTGTTGCATTTCCTGTTAGGTAAAGCATTTGAAACTAATCATCACCCAGTCCCTGCCAGTCACTACCTCCACCTGAGTTTTAAAGTCACCTTACCAAAGTTCTATCCACAACTCATCTCCAATTTCCAGTCCTTGGTCCCTGACCTCACCTCCTAGCAATCTTCTGTGGTGACCAAAGGTACTTTCAGCTCTGATCGCACATCAGCCTCCGGTGCCTCGTGTAACCAGTGGGACTGGGCACGTCCTAAACTCTTCACTTTCAATGAGCTACCCGCGGTTTCAGACGTGCAAAGCTCTCCGGAGCCGGCACCACAGGATTCTCCATCTGTTTGTCTATCATACGGCCTGAAAGTCACAGCCGGTCCGGAGTCGTTCAGTGCGTACCTCACGGAGGGAACTCATCCCTCCCACCTCCAGCCGTGAATTTCAAGGTGAACCACAAGGCTGGAAAAACAACAAGCAAACACAATTAAAGTAAATCCAATTAGGAAGAGAGTCTTGCTGAGGAACTGAGTGTGAAGACGCGAGACGGGCTTTGTTTAAGCAAGAAGTGATTTATGTGCTGGCAAAAACGATTTCATTAAACAAAAAAAGACACTTTTCACAGCTTAATAATGTGTAGAACATGTGACACTAGTTAGGGGTTTCTTCATACTTTTACATTGTTTGAATGTATTTATTTACTTTTACCTTCAAAGTCATCGGTAATCGTCTTATCAAATTCCGGACAACTTGATTGCTAAAGAGCCGATTTGATTAATTCTGTCCTCCATCCACCACAAGGTAACGTGAAGGACTACAGATGATCTACAGGAACGTCAGACTTGCCGAGACGCTTTCTCCCTCTACAGAATAGCAATTTTCTAGGTGGCGGAAGAGACTGTGTGTCTCCACCGGGGTGAGACAGTAAGGGAACGACAATCTGACATGGAGGTCAAGCCTCCTGGCTTTCAGAAACACTGGTTCAGAAAGGGGAGAGGCGGTGTTGTCCTCTGTTCAGGTGCCTCAGGAAACTCCGTGTGTCCTCACGTCCCGCCTTAAGGTGACCTCCTCGGAATTACTTTTCATTTTGCTTTAGGCAATCTGGGAGGTCGTAAGTGGGGGGGGGAATGGGGATTTAACTTAATCACACCACCCAAAGTCAATTATCTTCTGCTCCCTCGAGAGCAATCAATTTCTATGTACGGTGCTCTTGGATTTACTTCCTCTGCACCTAATGAGAGCCTTGATGGTTGTGGTTTCTGAAGTGCATTCAGATAAGCTTTGCTCTTCGGTGATGTCTAATGCCCCATATCACTTACTGACTCACTCCGGGCGACTTGCCCTGTACTACGGCATGTAAAGGTGACTTAAGTGCTTTCCGATTTACTGTTCTTCTGGCAGTTAACCTTGGCTGCTGCAAAATCCATTTAAGGGCATCAGAGAAAGAAAGAAAGAAAGAAAGAAAGAAAGAAAGAAAGAAAGAAAGAAAGAAAGAAAGAAACCACTCTTGTGGTTCAACTTGTCACAGGCACCATATCCAGAGATCCTCAATTTAGTTCTCCAGTGAACTAAATCATTTGAGCAGAACTTCTCAAACATTCTAATCATCGGCCCACTTTTCAATGGTCAGGACCACACAAAGAGTTTCCTTTTGTTGTTATCAAAATAAATATAGTGTAATATGAATAAATTGACATACGTGTCATACTGGTCTCGGGCCCGACTGCTTACTGCTGGACAAGACATCACATCTCCTTATTCACTGTCCAAAATGAAATGTAAATAAACGATGAGACCAGCAGTGAATGGGTCTTATGAGGAATCTGTTATTTTATTTAAAGTTGCTATCCCTGTATAGTAAATGTTCCCGTACAGGGACCTGTTTGTTTTACTGTGGGTATTTTCTTTACGTGATGCAGCTCATGCCTGTTTTTGTGTACTTGTCTTTTTACATGCTAATGTGTCTATTCACATGTTCCATTTGGACATTTACAGATACTTTTGTTTTCATACCCTTACTAAATAAATAAGGATTCAGATTAGTCAATGCAAAATATTTTACATGAAAAACAAAAGGAGAAATCATCACCATAATCCACAGACGAAAGTGATCACAGGGTCACTATCTCATTTGCACACAGTTCTCCTGCTCTCAGTTTGTTTGTTCATAGATGCATCTGCCCAGTGCATTCAGTTTCATAGGTTACTGCGGTTGCTATAAAACAGTGCTTCCTGGTGGCTTGCTGGCAAATTTCCCCCTCACTTTCTAGTTTTCTTTATATAAAAATCTATAGCACATGGAACTCTCGTTTTTGAAGGCCACAGTCGCATCTACAGCCCATGACCCGTAGCCTGCTTAGTCTCACCTTTCCTTTGGTTGATCCATTTCTTCCCCCAACTCCCTTCATCACCAGTCCCTAAATAACACGTGAAGTCTTTCCACTGCAGGCTCAGTCCTCACAGTGTGTCACCTTCATCTTAGTAAATGTCCTTGAAGAAGTGCCTGCAGAAAGGCTATGCCATCCTAATGTCCCAGTAATGGCTTCCAACACTTTGCTCAGTCTTGGCATCAATCTCTCAGATTCGGCCGGTGCATGCTGATCTTATCCTTCATTGTGCTGCAGCAAGGAGACACGCCGGAGTTCCACTCATAGCTCATTAAATTAGTCAGGTGCTTACTGAATTGAATTACGAGCCAAGCAAAGCTCAGAAATATATCAGTGGGATCATAAAAGTCATTTGTAACAATTCCCACATGGGGGAACTGGCCATCCTGACCCTGTGGGTGGGGGACATGAAGTCGGAAATTTCTGAATGGGAAACTGAAGTCACAGACTAACTGAGAGACAGGGGAACCGTAACCAATGTTATGGGCAGAAAGGGTAGCAAGAAATGTGGACTGAAAGTTGGAAAAGGTAGAATGAGGGCATTAAGATGTGGAATGAGAGATGGAAATGGACAAAAGAGGGCATACAGGTGTGGGCATTGAGATGTGAACCGAAGAACTCCAAATAGGATAATGTGGGCATAGAGGTGAGGGCACTGAGATGTGGACTGAGAGCTCTAAATGGGGAATGTGGGCACAGAGGTGAGGGCATTTAGAAGTGGACAGAGAGGTGGAAATGGAAGAATGTGGGC
>JANRMT010062840.1:34868373-34916708 GCA_026402145.1 Polypterus bichir lapradei
TTAAATATAGTGCTGTAGTGGTGATGTTCTTTATTAACATAAAAATACTCGCATATATAAGAACTGATATGCAAATTCATTATTTTCAATTCAAAAAGGCCCTTCAGATGTGCCTTTAGAGTTAAATGTTCCACCAATATGCTGTAAACCCGATGACCTTTTTGGGGACTTACAGTAACAGGTTCTTTAGCACAGTTTGCTTGGACTCGCTTCAGTGGCTTTTCAGATGCATAAAGAGCGGACTACCAGACATTCTCTCATCTTTGATGAAAATGAATTCTCTGACAAGAGTCTTTACTCCACTGTCACCTTGTTCCATTCGGTGACATGTCGACCTTGAGTCTCTGGCCGAATGCCCTTCCTTTTTCTTCCTCTGTGCCCACTTGACTGACCCTGGTCTTGTCAAAGATGATAAAGTCACAGTCACAATGATGTGCTAAAAGGGAACATCTTGTCTCAATTGTCTGCATGTATATTACGCCCTTAGTGACATTACTTAAAGGCAGGGTGGCACTGGTGTCTCACAAAGAAATAAAGATTGACCTCGGCTTGTAAGCAAGCATGAAGGTTACAGGCTTTATTCAATGTTAAGGGGCCATGTGCAGCTGTATGAACATGGAATATGGAAAGTTGAGGGGGCAGTAGGAGATGTTAGGAGGGGCTAATCAGAGCACTCATGCCAAAGATGCTTATGTGGATCCATGGGCACAGACATTTACATAAATGATAGTTGATTTCCAATCATGACAGATGCCACCTTCGCTTATGGTCACCAGCTTCTCTTTAGAAGAATTTAGAGGTCTGATTGCTTCAAGAAAATCTTGAAGTATAAGTGGGAGAGTAATACAATGGCCTGCACCTGGGGCTCCATGTATAAACGGTGCGTACGCACAAAAATATTGCGTACTTCCGTTTCCACACTCACATCGCGACATATAAAACCTAAATTTGGTGTAAAGCCATGCACATTTTCACGGTAGCTCAATCCCTGGCATATGTAAGTTATCTGCTTGGTTTTGCAAACAGGCAGCACTCAGTGTCAAATCAGTGCTTTTGTTCCAGTGTTGTTTCCCTTTCTCTTTTAGATCCACATCCCTGACGCAGCTTTATCAAATACATTGAAATTAACCGCATATTGCTTTTTAGTTTAAGGCATCTATCTGATTGTAATTAACCTGTAACAATATAGTGATCCACGGAATGGCCAAAGTATTCCAAATACCATAACTGCTTTAGCGTTGTTACTCTCACTGCACCACTCAGAGTATTTATCCCACTGTATCTGATTGTGGAATCACAGCTCTACAGCAGCTGATCAGAAAGAGAATTATCGGTATATAGCATCAAGCACACACTGCCTCAGGCATGCTGCCTATTTGAACTGCTCTCATGTGGCAAAAACTTCAGAGCCTTTCCTGTATGGAACTCGTGGTTCAGAAACAGTTTCATCCCAAGAACTCTAAACGCACTCAATCAGTCCATCAAGTGCTCCTTGTAGAACAGTTTGTACTTATTAGTACAATCACCTCACTATAAACTTGTGATACAGTTCTAATATCGCACAACCTGAGCCTCTTTATAAAGCATGTATTTAAATTAGATGACAATATCATTTTTAATATGAAATTCATCAAAATATGTTTTCTACATTATACAGATAAAATTTTAACATTATTTAAATAATCTATATTGTTAATAATTAAACATGTGAGGACACAGTGTCACAGCGTTAGGCAGTTCAGGGATTGTTCCTGCCTCGTGCTGTATTCTTGCTGGTGCTGGTGTGACACTGGAAGGATAGATGGATGGAATAATTAAACATGTACTATGAAGATATTTCAATGTTCCTTAAGGGTTTTGAAGAATCAGTGTTCTAAACTTACAGATGGTTTAACATCTATTACTGGGGTGATTGTGTGGCGATTGGGCATTTGGAGAAAGAAAAGGAAGGACAGGAATTGGAGGTTAGCACGTTTGAAAGAGACAGTACTGCTGCAATAAAGTATTTCATCGAAGGTCGCGCATGGCGCAGCTAGCATCTTGTGTGAGGCAGGAACAATCTCTGGACAGGGCACCACCTCATCACTATCACTGCACCACCATGTTCCCATGTTTAATAACATGCTTTAAGACCTATCATCATGAAAATGATATCAAGTATACATCTCAGTATTTTAATTATTCATAGAGCTGTAGTATCACGAATGTAATGGATTCTGTGTCCAGTCGAAGGAAGAGAAAGCCTGTTTAAGAAGCACGTAGTGATTCACACACATAGAGCACATAGAAGATCAAATACACAACAAAGCATTCAACGCACTACTTTAGTTACGATGGGATTTGAGAAACTAGTAAATTAAACAATTTTAAGATGAAGTTTATGATGTTCTGCTTTAATGACAAAATAAACTACATGACTAAAGTGGAAATTTCGAGATTAAAGTTGACATTCCGAGCTTTTTTTGCCACTGTATGCCTATTTTTTGTCTTTTATCTGTGCCTACAAAGCTTCCATGACTCTCAGACGGTGGGCTACGACACTCTATGTCACTCGGTCAACTTCCTTTTGTTGTTTATACCACTGTTTAAACCAACAAATAGTACGTGTTTCCTTGCCTCCACTTGGTATTCGCTGAAATTCTTCTATTTTCCCCCGTGATTTTGCCATTGTCTTTTCACAGAACAGTGAGCTTAAGGGCTATTTATATTGATTTGCGTATTCAAAAAGGCGTAATGCTGGGAGAAGTTGGGGGGTGGCAGCATTCGCATACACATGCGTTACTTTTCATGCTGACCGGGATTTACGGAGCAGAAGAACGTGGAAGTTGGCGAATGCATAGATTTATGCATCTAGATTTTTTTGTGCATACACACGTTTCTGCTTTTGTCCGTACACAATGTTTTAGTGTGAATTCTACGCACGGCGTTATGCATGAGGCCCCAGGACACTGAGTTAAGATCTCAGTCTGGCCAGTGCCTACATGGAACTTGCACCTTCTCCATGGCTGGGTGTGGATCTTCACCAGCATCTCAAATTCATTTAACTGACCCTAAATATCCATCCATTCATCCATCCATTATCCAACCCACTAGACCCTAAATAAATGAGTGTAAATGTGGCCAGTTCAGGGTGCATGCTGCTTTTGTGTCAAACCGAAATTCGCCTCCCTGCCCCTTTATTGGCCACTCACAATGAAAGGCGTAAATAAAATAACTTTTGAGATTTTGAAAGTGAGAAAAACAAACTGTGTGAGAATACTCCAAATAACTCCAGACCCTTATGAAAGGCACATATAAAAATGTAGCCCAGGTGCAAGTTCCTGCCTACAGCACTAAAACAGCTACACTGCAGTGCGAAAAGGCAAAACAAGATAAAGTACAAAATAGAATACACAAACAGCTACATGTCTCATTCAGAAAATGGAGCAAAATCTAACAAAAAATAACTGCAGACAAATGATGCAATTGGCTTATTCAGCATAATGGCATCATCATAAATTTTTCCACATTTTTATTCATCTATTTACAAGATTTTAAATATCTGGGCTTTTTTTTAGTTAAAGCCTGCTTTTGTTTCTGGGAGTTGTTTTCTCCTATTTTTTCCACCATTTTGTTTGTTTATTTGCCATTTTGGTCATCACATCCTTACTAAAAACAAAACCCCACCATCAAAATCGTTTGGGGAAGAAAACTCCCAAATTAAATGGAAATTTGCACTAAAAGTGCCAAAGAAAGTTGTAAAATATTAACTAACACATTTTGTGACAGACATGTCATTTACGGTAAGCACATCTATTGTCAAGTATGTAACCAAACACCAGTGTCACGTGCGGCATCACTGTGCCTGTTTAAGATGGCGCATAAACAATTCTCCGAAACCAAAATTCAAACAAATTATCTCACCAAATTCAAAGTGGTTAGGGAAATGATTCATTCAGTTGTCTTTAGGACCTTTCTGGTCGATTTTCAAACTTTGTTTTCAATTTCTTGATCGGTTTTCATGTACATGTGTTGGAATTAATTTAATTTTTAAATAAAAAAAAGAATTGAATGAATTAATTTTTAAATTTAAGTTTAATTTTAATTTAACAGAGTCGCTTAGGTGTACAGTGTAGGATTTAATTTCAGAGCCAAACTGAGAAGACGTTAGACAAAGTAAAAGAACAGAAGAGGAATTTGTAACTGGAGTAATCATAAAAATGAAACTAAAGGTTTTATATAAATGGAATCTGAAATCTCAGATGATCAAGGAAATGCACACGCAGTTGCATTCATGACATTGTGAATTAGTGCATTAAACTATTAAGAAGGATTATATTTCATGACCTTAAGTTGTATGTTAAGGTGTAAGTTTTTTTGAACACCAAAGACTTTGGCCAGCATTATCTATGACAGCTCCCAAAATATCCAGCTTGTATTGTTGATTTGCCAAATTCCTTCTGCTTTTGGCACATTAAGAATTTTTAAAAATGTAAAAGTTTATCTTTTGCTCCTCTTGCTTTCATTTAATATTTTCTCTATCTTGCCGCCTGGGGTATAAATGAATAAAGAGGAATGCCCTCTAATAGAAGAAGTAAAGTTTGGTAGCAGCCAGTTCTGGGTGCAGAAAACATTCATAGTGTGTTGTGGCTATGTGTGGCGTCAGCCAAGTGCAAGGCAGGAAAACATTTCCAAACACTTTGCAATAAAAATATAAAGTATATAACCAACGGATTCCTTGGTGTTCAAACACTGGAAATCATGTTGTAAAGAAAGGAGTAGTCACAAAAAATAAGTTTTGCCAGCCAAATCGTAGCATATAGCAGTCTACTTGAAGCCTGCCTAGAATGACTACTTGTATGTTTTCCCAGGTATCTCTAAGTACTCCAGTTTCTTTCCACATCAGACTGTTACAGATGAGAGGGTTTGATGACTCTAATTTGAGCCTATATCTATGAATGTGCCCTGCTGCGGACTGACACCCCTTCTAATGAACCCAATGTTTCTGGAAGAGTCTTTAACTTCTCCTGGGGCCTCATGTATAACGCCGTACGTAGAATTCGCACTATAACATGACATAAGCACAAAAGCTAAAATGTACTTACACACAAAAAAATCCAGATGCATAAATCTGTGCGTTTGCCAACTTCCACGTTCTTCCGCTACATAAATCCCTGTCAGCGTGAAAATTAACGTACGTGCACGCGCCTGCTGCCCCACCCCAACTCCTCCCAGAATTACACCTCTTTGAATATGCAAATCAATATAAATAGCCCTTAAGCTCAGTTTTCCATGAAAAGGCAATGGCAAAAGGAAAATAGAATTTCAGCAAATACCAAGTGGAGGCAAGGAAAACTTTACTATTTGTTGGTTTAAACAGTGGTATAAACAACAAAAGGAAGTTGATCGAGTGACATAATGTGTCGGAGAAACTCGAAAGCTCAAGTTCACAATGTCGCACAGTGCCCGAAATAAAAAAGTTGTCAGATATCAAAGTCGCCGTGAAAAGGCGAGTCGTAGCCCACCATCTGAGTGTCATATGAAAGCTTATTAGGGTACAGAGAAAAAAAAAGGCACACAGTAGGAAAAAACCATGAAATGTCAACTTTAATCTCGAAATTTCCACTTTAGTCATGTAGTTTATTTTGTCATTAAAGCAGAACATCATAAACTTCATCTTAAAATTGTTTATTAGTTTCTTAAATCCCATCGTAACTAAAGTAGCACATTAAATGCTTTGTTTTCTATTTGATCTTCTATGTGCTCTATGTGTGTGAATCACTATGTGCTTCCGGGCTTTCTCTTCCTCCGACAGGACACAGAATCCATTACATTCGTAATATTACAGCTCTCTGAATAATTAAAATACTGAGAAGTATACGTGATATCATTTTCATGATGATAGAGTTAAATCATGTTATTATACATGGGAACACGATGGCACAGTGATTGTTCATGTCTCACGCAAGATGCTTGCTGCACTATGCGCGACCTTCGATGAAATAATTTATTGCAGCAGTACTGTCTCTTTCACACGTACTAACCTCCAATTCCTGTCCTTCCTTTTCTTTCTCCAAATACCCAATCACCACACAATCAGCTCTGTAATAGACGTTAAGCCATCTGTAAGCTTAGAACACTGATTCTTCAAAACTTTTAAGGAACATTGAAATATCTTCATAGTACGTGTTTAATTATTCTATCCATCTATCCATCCAGTGTTGCACCAGCCCCAGCAAATATACAGTGCGAAGCAGGAACAATCCGTGAATGGATCCTGCGGCACCATGTCCTCACATGTTTAATTATTAACAATATAGATTATGTAAATAAAGTTAAAGTTTTATTTGTATAATATAATAAACATATTTTGCTGCATTTTATCTTAAAATGATATCATCATCATATGTAAATACGCGCTTTATAAAGTGGCACAGCTTGTGCAATATTATAACTGTATCGTAAGTTTACAGTGAGTTAATTGTACTAATAAGTACAAGCAGTTCTACAAGGAGCACTAGATGTACTGATTGAGTGCGTTTAGAGTCCTTGGGATGAAACTCTTTCTGAACAGCGAGGTCAGTACAGGAAAGGCTTTGAAACGTTTGCCATATGAGAACAGTTCAATAGACAGCATGGCTGAGGCAGTGTGTGCTTAATGATGTATACTGATAATTCTCTTTCCAATCAGTTGTTTTACAGCTGTGATTCACACTTAGATGCAGTAATATAAATACTCCGAGATGGTGCAGTGAGAGTAATATGGAAAAAGATGATCTGATTTGGCATTCCCTAACGGGAGCAGCTGAAAGAAGAAAAAGAAGGTGCAGTGAGAGTAACAATGCTAAAGCAGCTAAAGTTTTTGTATTAGTATGACCATTCTGTGGACCATTATATTTGTACAGGTTAATTACAATCAGATGCATTAAACTAATAAACAATATGCATTTAATTTCAGTGTATTTACAGTATAAAGCCACGTCAGGAATGTGGATCTAAGAAAGAAAGGGTAACCACACAGGAACAGTAGCACTGCTTTGATGCTGGGTGCCACCAGTCTGCAAAACCGAGTGCAGAACTTGCGTACGACAGAGTATGAGCTACAGTGGAAATGTGCGTGGCTTTACGCCAAGTTTAGGTTTTATACATCGCGATTTGAACGTGGAAACATTCTTACGCAACATTTTTGTGCGTACGCACCGTTTATACATGAGGCCCCAGGTCTTTGGATTGAGGTTTAGAAAATGAATGGACCATTGAAAGAGGTGCTGATTCACTTCACTGGCTTGTCTTTGCAATGCAGGAGGAATCCATGCAGAAAAGGAGATTGGGCAAAATAACAGGCTGCAGACCAATAGGAAAAATGTACTTCTGAAAGATTGATCTTTGATGGCTCATGAGATTTAACAGAGATTCTCACTTATGCTCCATTTTAGAGTCATCTTTGTCATAGATGTTTCTCCTACAATTCCTTAAGGAGAAATAGCCATAGAGAAAAAGGAGACATGAGATGCTCCTGTGGTACAAGGAGTCAAAATTGCAAATTTGGTTTCAAAAGCGTGGTATATTTCGTGAGATCCCTTCCTTGTTTTAAGACTTCATATCTTTTTACTTATTATTGGACTGATGTCTTTATCCTAGCTGACTTACAACATTTAAGAGATAATCAGTCACATTTGTTTTGTTTTTTCAGTTGAAGCGCAGGCAGATGAAGGGACTTTCTCGTGGCCACATGGTGCCAGTAGTGGGATTTGATTGCACAACCTCAGCCTAAGCTTTTAACCACCGTGCCACACTGCAGGCCTTTTCTTCTAGTATGAGTGTGTTTTAATTGCAGCACAGCAATGTAAATTAGAGAAACTCATCGTATTATTCAGACATCAAGGACTACAATTTTGTAATCACAGTAAAGAGTTTTATTACCCCAAACAACTGTAAATACATTTCACTAGATATTACTGAGCACACAATGCATATACTTTCAAATAGTAAAAAAGATGCCAAGACACAAGTTGGAAAACCTGAGCCCACTGTGTATCTTTGCTGAGATCTCAAGAGGAGACACTTGTGAGACGACTGGGGCATTTTATCTCAGGAGACAAATCCGAGAAATACATGGCAAAAGAACATGTCTCCATTTTATTTCTTTCTGATCTCATTGTTGTCTAGGAAAAAGCAAAAAGATATTGAGGAGATCTCTTTCTTGATTTTTTGTTCCTATGGGGATGTTCTGAGGCTGCAGGGCTAACCAGTGTGTCAGCTTCTGCCAATTACAATATACTATATAGCGTAAAAAAATACAATAGGGCTTTTCAGCAGCCCCTAAAAAAGACGGCGTACCTTGTCAGTGGAAGTCCTGTATTGCTGAGAGCTGGCACTCTTTGGCGGGGGGCCCAATCAGTATTCCCGTGGGGCCTGCAACAATTTGGTTAATTAGTGATGTGCCACTAATACGGGATACATGCAGTCTGCACTGCTCCGGCCTAAATAGCAGGCCTGTTAATAACAAATTGCTTTGTGCGGCTCCGCTTCACTGCAGGGTGACACTTTTCCAGCTTGTAGAATATTTTAATGACTGTGTCAAAGAAGCGAATTCCACGGATTTCGTGCTCAACGATCAGCTAAACACATCTTTCCTGTGAAGCAGAACTAAGAACGCCTTTGACGCTTACGATTGTATTAAATGAAAGCATCTCTGGTCTGTCACTCTGCGTGCAGGTTGGATGGCAGAAGACACAATTTTATTATAATTCTGGTGCAGCATTGTTGTGAGCAATGGGCAAAGGCAGCCATCTGTTGCAGGAAGGTTCGACTGACATGAAACAGCTTAGGCAGGATAGGAACAGTGGAAGATGAGCTCATGTAGACTGGCTGGGCATTCTCCTGTGAACCTTCCATAATCCTTGTGAGGGTAAAAAGCTGGTCTAGAATTCCAACACTATAGGATAAAATCCACATTGCTTCCTGAATACTGAATCCAAGATTTAACCAACAGTCGGGCATTCCTTTCCAGAACTCTGGCATGGGTCTTCCCAGGGAGGTTTAGGAATGTGATCCCCATAAAGTTGAAACACACCATCCTGTCCCCTTTCTTAAAGATGGGAACCACCACCCCAGTTTGCTAATTTTAGAAGCACTGTCCCCCACCTTCATGTAGTGTTTTGGTGCCAAGACAGCCCAATAACATCCAGAGCCTTCAAGAACTCAGGCCAAATACAGTGGTGTGAAAAACTATTTGCCCCCTTCCTGATTTCTTATTCTTTTGCATGTTTGTCACACAAAATGTTTCTGATCATCAAACACATGTAACCATTAGTCAAATATAACACAAGTAAACACAAAATGCAGTTTTTAAAGGATGGTTTTTATTATTTAGGGAGAAAAAAAATCCAAACCTACATGGCCCTGTGTGAAAAAGTAATTGCCCCCTTGTTAAAATATAACCTAACTGTGGTGTATCACACCTGAGTTCAATTTTCGTAGCCACCCCCAGGCCTGATTACTGCCACACCTGTTTCAATCAAGAAATCACTTAAATAGGAGCTGCCTGACCCAGAGAAGTAGACCAAAAGCACCTCAAAAGCTAGACATCATGCCAAGATCCAAAGAAATTCAGGAACAAATGAGAACAGAAGTAATTGAGATCTATCAGTCTGGTAAAGGTTACAAAGCCATTTCTAAAGCTTTGGGACTCCAGCGAACCACCGTGAGAGCCATTATCCACAAATGGCAAAAACATGGAACAGTGGTGAACCTTCCCAGGAGTGGCCGGCCGACCAAAATTACCCCAAGAGCGCAGAGACGACTCATCCGAGAGGTCACAAAAGACCCCAGGACAACGTCTAAAGAACTGCAGGCCTCACTTGCCTCAATTAAGGTCAGTGTTCACGACTCCACCATAAGAAAGAGACTGGGCAAAAACGGCCTGCATCAGCATAAAGCTCCAGCCGTCTGGAGTTTTTTTTTTTGTTTTTTTCTGTCCCCCCTGGCCATTGGACCTTACTCTTATTCGATGTTAATTAATGCTGATTTTTTTTGTTTTCGTATTGTGTTTTTTATTTTTCTATTCTTTATTATGTAAAGCACTTTGAGCTACTGTTTGTATGAATATGTGCTATATAAATAAATGTTGTTGTTGTTGCATGGCAGATTTCCAAGACGCAAACCACTCTTAAGCAAAAAGAACATTAGGGCTCGTCTCAATTTTGCTAAGAAACATCTCAATGATTGCCAAGACTTTTGGGAAAATACCTTGTGGACTGATGAGACAAAAGTTGAACTTTTTGGAGGGCAAATGTCCCGTTACATCTGGCGTAAAAGGAACACAGCATTTCAGAAAAAGAACATCATACCAACAGTAAAATATGGTGGTGGTAGTGTGATGGTCTGGGGTTGTTTTGCTGCTTCAGGACCTGGAAGGCTTGCTGTGATAGATGGAACCATGAATTCTACTGTCTACCAAAAAATCCTGAAGGAGAATGTCCGGCCATCTGTTCGTCAACTCAAGCTGAAGCGATCTTGGGTGCTGCAACAGGACAATGACCCAAAACACACCAGCAAATCCACCTCTGAATGGCTGAAGAAAAACAAAATGAAGACTTTGGAGTGGCCTAGTCAAAGTCCTGACCTGAATCCAATTGAGATGCTATGGCATGACCTTAAAAAGGCAGTTCATGCTAGAAAACCCTCAAATAAAGCTGAATTACAACAATTCTGCAAAGATGAGTGGGCCAAAATTCCTCCAGAGCGCTGTAAAAGACTCATTGCAAGTTATCGCAAACGCTTGATTGCAGTTATTGCTGCTAAGGGTGGCCCAACCAGTTATTAGGTTCAGGGGGCAATTACTTTTTCACACAGGGCCATGTAGGTTTGGATTTTTTTTTCTCCCTAAATAATAAAATCCATCATTTAAAAACTGCATTTTGTGTTTACTTGTGTTATATTTGACTAATGGTTAAATGTGTTTGATGATCAGAAACATTTTGTGTGACAAACATGCAAAAGAATAAGAAATCAGGAAGGGGGCAAATAGTTTTTCACACCACTGTATCATCCACCGCGGGATATGTTTTGTGGACTTGGAAAAGGCATATGACCCTTTGGGTGTCCTGGGGGGGTGCTTTAGGAGTATGAAGTATTAGGCCTGCTGCTATTGGGCATTCATAGAGAAAGCTTGGTTCACATTTCCAGCAGTAAATTAGTCTCGTTCCCGGTTTCCACCAGGGCTGCCTTTGTCAATGATGTTCTGAATTTTTATGAGCAGAATTTCTAGGCACAGCCTAGGAGTGGAAGGTGTCCAATTCAGTGACCTCAGGAATGCATATCTGCTTCTTGCAGATGATATGGTGCTGCTGGCTTCGCTGGGTCATGACCCCAGACGTGGACATGAGTGGTTTGCAGCCAAGTGTGAAGTGGCCAGGATGAAGATCAGCACCTCCAAATCTGAGGTCATAGTCCTCAGTCAGAAAAGAGTGTCTTGCCATCTTCAGATTGGGGATGAGGTGCTGCCCCTGAGCGGAGCAGTTTAAGAATCTCGAGGTCTTGTTTATAAGTGAGAGAAGAAGAGAGTGGGTAATCGAGTGGCAGAATGAAGTGGCATTAGCAGTTATACAAACACCGTACTGGCCAGTCATAATGAAGGGAGAGCCCAGCCAAAAGGTAATGTTCTCGATTCACCCGTTGATCTGAAAGAATCCATTAATGACTGAAAGAATGAGATCATGAAAACAAATGGTAGAAATGAGCTTCCTTCACAGGGTGTCTAGGCTACATCTTAGAGACAGAGTGAGGAGCGCAGATATTGAGGAGGAGCTCAAAATAGAGCCACATTGAAAGGAACCAACTGAGGTGGGTCAGGCATCTGGTTAGGGTGCCTCCTGAACGCCTCCATGGACGTGTCCAACTGGGAAGAGATCTCAGGGCAGATCCAGGACATGCTGTAGACATTATATCTCTCAGCTGACCTCGGACCACCTCAGTATCCCCCTGAAGGAGATGGGGGGTCTGGAAGGGAAAACTGACCACTGGGCATCTTGATTTGACTTCTACCCCTGCCACTTGGACCCAGACTAGCCGTCCCCCACGGCTCCGCCCGCGTAGTAGTGAAACAGGACAAACTTTAAAAATCAATAAACAAAGAGGTATCGCTAGCTAAGCAGAGGCAAGGTCCACTCCAAAACGTGCCCAGAGGTAGGCGATTCGAATGAAGGCTGACGCGAGAGTGAGAAGGGCCCCGCCTGTCTTCCTATTCCTGATGTCACGCTTCCTTCTCCCCTCGGCCCGCAGCCTCTGTCTTGAACTCACACGAATAAATCGCTCCTGCAAGCGAACTATGATTCTTAGCACAATGAGAGAAGTCGAAAAATCAACTGGAACGTTCAAGCAATTTAGAGAAAAAAACTCAATCTAAGTCCGTTAAGTAGTTCTTTCGTGAAAAGATGACATACAGACAGATGTTGGATTTTACATATATAGAGATAAGAGTTAGAAAATGATTGGATGGATGGATGGATGGATGGAAGTTAAGCTCACTGTTCATATAGTACCTTACACCATCAGCACACACCACAAATGTGAAAGTGAATCAATGGAGAAGCCATAAAAACGTCATAATAATAGAAGAGATGAGGACCGAGCAAGTAGTTTGGGTCCACTGAGCACTTACTATAAAGAAGGAAACAGGGGCTCAGCGGTCTGTAGAGATAAAATCCTTATAATAAAGGCAATATATATTTATGGTATCAATGTCAGTCAGTCAATAACATTAGCAATTAATTTTCAAATAAAATATTCATAATTCATTGCTTGAGTAGCAACGATGGTCAACTTATTGATTAATAACTGATCAAGACAACAAGTCTAGAATATGCAAGTGATTATAAATCTTGGAAAAAATTATTTAAAAATGATTAATAATAACTAATTAAGAGAATAAATGAACAGTTTAGAACTTTACACAGGATTAAATTATACATGAAGGAATTTGAAATAATAGTTCATTTGTTAAGTATATAAAACAAGGGTGATGATTAATTGATGAATACTAGCTGATTGGGGGAAGTAAGGATTAATTCAGCCATTTACTTCTGATGAAATAATATTAATTAAATTAGGAAAACTGTGATTAGTGTTAATGATTGAATTTTAAGTTCATTAATGCTTACACTAAACAGCCACTAAATAATTCTGTAATAAGGAAGTTCTATGCGCTTCAATTCATATTAATACATAAATACAAATCTATGGATTGATGACATTCAGTCAGCTTTACACAACTTCACAATTATGGACAGCATTGGGCACAGGGCAGAGACCAAACCTGGGCGCATAATGCCAGTGCAGAGTCATCCATCAGCCCAATGTGCACACCAGTTTATCCATCCTTCCAGTATTGAAGCTGCTCAGTCCTGTTTGGGCTGGCATTGACTGGAACCTATCCAGGCAGCATGGGGTGCAAGGCAGGAACCAAACCTGGATATTTTTGTACATACATTTGTTCACAGCAGCACTATTCTGAATTTCTAATTGACCAAACATGGCTGTTTTTAGGATGTGGGATGAAAAGTGGAGTCTGCAAAAGAAGCACAAAATGGAGTAACTGTGATGTTACAGTCAGGGTTTGAGTTAGTTTAGTTTATGTTTATTATGCACAAGTGGAAATTTGCTTTGATCCACCTAGCAACATACAAAAGAACATCTGCTGTGTAATAAAACTCTAAGGTCTATGTGTGAGTGTGTGTGTGTGTGTGTATGTGTGTTTGTCCAATCCCTTAGAGAAATCTGATTGTTTGGTTTAGCTTTAGTCAGTGGCATAGCATGGGTGTCAGCTGCCCGGGGTGGAGGAAAATTTCGCCACCCCCTTATTTAGGTATTTCAATTTAAAAGACTAAAATATACAGTAATTCTTTGCCGCCCTCCCAAAATGTCTTGCCCGGGGCAGGCCGCCCCAACTACGCTACGCCACTGGCTTTAGTGTGATTTGTCAGTTTGGCTTTGATGAACGAAAGAGAAAGTGCAAGTGTGAGACACACAAGGAGGAGCTTAATGGCATAGCAGGCACGCTGAGGGTTGCTTTCAAACGTAAAAGCGGACGGGAGGTGACAAAGATGCCTCGAAATGACAGTCTGAGAAGCGGCCTTTATGGGACCACAATCGAGAGAGGGAGCGACGATCAAGAGAGGCTCGGATACACATGGATACCAAGAAAAGGCACCGAATGTATATGTATCTCTCTATTATAATAAAAAAATCTTAGGTCGATACGTGATCTTCTCAGAAGACACTTTGACGTCCCATGAGACAAGGCAGTGAGACAAAAGAACAGCTGCTGTACAGGCTTTTAAATGATCGATGCACAGTGCAGCAAGCAGAACACGCAGCTCAGCAGCAGAAAGCCAGCAGCTGATCCGTCCGCATCTCCTTAGCGTGAATTCAGCCACCACCCCCTTCACAACCCGAGCGGCAGAGACGTGAACAAGCAGGTGCGAAGTGCTTCCCAGCGGGGGGGGGGGGGGGGGGGTTTGGGCGAGCGAAGCAAGCAGGGTGCAAAGCCCCCTAGTATTTTTTAATTATTCTATTACTTAATGTATCTAGGTACTACATACCAAGACATGCAATAAAATACAAATTAGTAACAAAGTTATATGTATAAAAAACTGAATTTTTTAATAGTTACTTATATCAACAAAATTGAATTTAGCCTATTTATAAATGTTATCAAATTATTTCTACTTCTGTTTGTTTTAATTTTTATCAGTCAGAAATGGTCTGATGGAGGAGCCTCCCCCTCCCCCTCCTCGAATAACAATGAGACCCTAACGAAAGATTTATTGTTATTTACAAGGCATATTCTTTCGTCTTGAAAGGACTGCCATGTGTTCAGAGTGCACTGAAATTCTTAAATGCATATCCCAGCAGTGCACAATACATTGCCACTTTCCAGCACCAGGATCTACAAGAATATATTGAACTTCCTATTTGGCATACTTCACACTTGCCATGTGGCTATAGAATGTGATTGTCATTTTGTAAACATTATTATGAGTGTGGGCAAAATGGCAAAAGTGAGTATGTGCTTAGATGTAGGCCTGCAGTGTGGTGGTTACCTGACTAAATGGGCGCTTGGATGAGAGCCCCCTGACTTTGAATGTGTAGTTATATGTGCATGCCCCCCTGATTTTAAATGTGGTTGACGGTAAGTGTGTGTGCCTGATTTGATGTATACCCGATCGTGTGCGGGCACAGATGGGAATGTACTGCATTGCAAGAAAGTGATGGACTGGTTGTGCGTATTTTTGCAGTTTTGTTTGCCAGTATGCATGTGAGTATTACCGAAATCTGAGACTGAGTGTGTCTGGTTGTGAGGTGTGTAATGGAATGGCTGATAGAGTGTGTGCGCCTGGCCGTGAGAGCAAGTGTGTCTGATTAGAGGTATGCAGATGAGTGTGCTGTGAATGATGTGCATGCTTGTCTCTGCGCACGTGAGCTTTACTTGATGTTGAGGGTGAGTATGTGCACATCTGTTTGTGACTACATGTACACCCAAGTGAGCTGGTGCCATATTGTGAGAGCACGTGTACTTGACAGTCTTGGTGCTGTGTGATGAGAGCCCTCTCTTTAAGACTTGCAGCCTTTTCCACAGCTGGACTGCTATCACATCGGATGGCTGAGGAGGAATGAAGTAGGGAAGTTTAGGCTCTGGCACATTAATTAATATTTTTATTTTTCTATTTCATCCAGTGCTTTTTCCAAAACCCAGGTTGGGTGTTTTTCGTTCCCAGGACTCCCTACTGGAGAACATTACAGTTTCTCACATACGTCCCATTAACAGAGGCCATGAGCAGGCGGGCAGGTGGAAATTGAATTAACCCAACTCATTGTGTAGTTTAACCTCTTCCCTGCATTGATTAATGGAATCAGTCGAACGTGGCGCTTCTGAAGTGGTGGTGGGGGGAGTGTCGAGTGCAGGTCAGGTGACGTTACCAGAAAAGACATCAGCTGGTTATAAATGAGGTGGGCTCACTCATGCGGATTCCTGCTGCCGTTTCATTACCTTTCACCACATCTGCTGAAAAATGCTCTCCCAGTCCTCATAGCTCATGTATGGCTGTCTAGTTGTCTGCCCAGAAGCTGGAGGCTGCAGACCTTTTAACTGTCTTGAGACCGCCTTTTAGCTCCATAAAATTAAAAAGTTTGCAGTTGGGTGGTAGAGTGGCAAGACCGGAGATGGTAAGCATTTAACATGCCAGGCGCGTAATTTTGGCTCTTTTTTCTCAAATTCTGGTATTGTTGTTTTTTCTTCTTGTGGTCATCCTTCTTATTGGGTATGAACACTAAAAAGTAAAGGTGAGAATTTTGTGGCAGAGCAGAGCTCTCCATGTAATCATCTTGATGTTCTAATAAGATGACCTGAGCGTCATCCTGGGTGGACTTGGTTTAGAGAGTTGCAGGAGAATATCACCAATGAGAAATCACTGAAGGTCCCATCCATGTCTGTTGATGGGCAAAATGTGGAAAAAATTAAATAAATTGTGTGGTAGACAGTGGGACTTTCAAAACTCAACGTGTGATGGTATGGTGGAAAGAGTTAACAAGCTTGAATGGGTTGCATGGCCTATTCTTGTGAAAAGTGCTAATGATCTAAACAGAAAAGAAACAAATTGTCAAAACCCTGACCTCTGGTCTGTGCACCACATTAGCTAATTCATCTTTCAGAATCTTTAAGAACAAAACCAATGTTGTAGTCCATACAAAACAAAAGTCAAAGTCCTAAATACATTTCAGGTCTATTTATTAAATAGGGTGACCAGGCTTGTACCCCAAGTCTTTGTGCTGACCTATTTACATTGTGGAGGCTGGCCCGGACACAGACAGGCAGACACGTTCATTTTACCCACCACACGTTTATTTACACTATTTACACGGTCCATAAGTGCCACACAAACCCCACAAGTCCCCAATGTCCTGGCCACACAATGCCTTACTTTCTTCAGGCCGCCTCCTTGCCTCCTCCAGCAAGCTCAGTCCACTCCACTCCCAACTCTCGCCTCCAATGAAGGGAGGCGGCCCCTTTTATTCACACCCGGATGTGTTCTAGGTGCCTCCCGGCAATCTCCCACCGACACGCCCCCCGTGTGGCGGAAGTGCCGGCTGTATCCCCGGAAGCACTCCGGGTGTCCCTGCTCCTCTTCCCCCCAGCACTTCCTGGTGTGGCGGAAGTACTGAGGTCCAGAGCTCCACAAGCATGGGGGCACCCCCTGGCGGTGACCACGGGCCCCTACTGGGTGGAGCTTCAAAGCTCTGTACCCGTGGCCCCCAAAGAAACCAGGGTGGTCACCCCCAGATGGTATGGGGAAGGCACAAGCCCTCCTCCGGTCCTCCTGGGTGTCCCGGCCGGGTCGCCACCCCAGCCACCTCTGACAACATTTATATTACACTATCTATCTATCTATCTATTATATAGTACCTTTCACATCTATCTATCTATCTATTACGCGTATATAGTACCTTTCCTATCTATCTATCATATAGTGCCTTTCCTATCTATCTATTTATCTATCATATAGTGCCTTTCCTATCTATCTATCTATCTATTATATAGTATCTTTCACATCTATCTATCTATCTATTACGCGTATATAGTGCCTTTCCTATCTATCTATCATATAGTGCCTTTCCTATCTATCTATCTATCTATCTATCTATCTATCATATAGTGCCTTTCCTATCTATCTATCTATCTATCTATTATATAGTACCTTTCACATCTATCTATCTATCTATTACGTGTATATAGTGCCTTTCCTATCTATCTATCTACAGGGTGGCCCAGATCTAATTATGCAGATCCAGATCATCTGGATGACTTTGATTTATGCGGGGACGATTCCAGTTCGGCGCAAAGACGATTCTTCATGTCGTCAGTTCACACACTCCTCGATGGTCCGGGATTTTTTGGGTGATTTTCTATGTAATAAACTTAATAAGTTATAGCGTAATCAAAATTGCATAATTGGAGCTGGACCACCCTATATAATAGGGAGACTTTCATACTGTTATGAACTTGAGAGTTCCCAAGCAGATAAGTCAAAAGCAACACTCAAAATGCCCCCTAGATGGGGAATTCAAACTCCGGCTAGAAATGAAAAGTACAGTGCTGAATCTTTATAAATAATAAGATTAATTAGAGAGGGAATTACCATCAAACCCTGGCTAAAAATAAAAAGGATAATAATTTTTTCTTATAAATAAAAAGATCAATTTTGACAAAAGCTGTTTAGAAGAAAATAAGCTCCTATGAGCACGAAGGCAAGGTTTGGTCGAGCACAGGTCTCCTGTGAGGTGTCTCCTTTAGAAAGCTAAAGTTCACACACTACTTAATGTGAGAGGCCATCTAACATACTGTATGTAATAAATGTTTCATTGTTTATATTTTTGCTTGTTTTTAGGATTTATTCCTGAACTTTTTATTTTCAGCATCAGCTTCACAATTGGTTTGGTAATTTAAGAACTGATTTTTATTACTCTCATATTTTATTTACTTCATAGTATTTGAGGTTCATCACTACAACTTGGACAGGGTGTGTAGTCACTCTCCCTATGTTACTGGATTTAATGCTATAAAAATGCATAACTGCATACTACATTATCCCTCGGTGAGTGTTACATCTTTTTAAACTTTAGCAGTAGTTTCTTTCCATTCCATGTCGCACTAGGACTGATATTTTGATTTCTGATTTTGACCTTTGCTTTCATTTTGTCATTTCACACTTGTCACTCAGCTGTAGTTATGTGTCCTTAACAAAATACTATGGTGGTCCCAATGTCCTTGGTCACATTCCTAGGAACTGTCCCGCTTCATAGTGACAAGACACACAGAAAGGTGATGCACCAATGGTGATGGACCCAATGGCAACATGATGATGTCACTGAAAAGACAATTACAAAAAATAAACAAATGAAAATTAATAACCTGTTGAAAGAAAAGCAGCAGTGTCATACAAACGTAACAAAACCACTCTACCCAAAAATATTGATGAGTCCTGGACTGGTATGCCTGCCACTCTGCCACACAAGCCAATATCTCAGCTCTGTTATTTACATGCAGAGCCAGAGATGTGTGACACTCTTATAATCTTCAAAGAGCTCAAAAATCTTCCCTGAAGCAGCAGCGGCGTCACACTCCCTCGCTGAAGACAGCTGGGAGAGCCATTTGTTTACTGAAATTTCACTCAGCGGGAGTGGGGGAGTGCTGGGATGCAGAGGGCATTTCTTCAAATAATGGTGGGCACAGTGACAGGTCATTTGATCGATATCGATGAGCAGAAAATTAAAAAGGCAAATAAAGCTAAAGTTCTTGTTATGGTCTCTTGGCTCCCTTGGCTTTATTTCACCAACTGCAGCCAGATCCCAGGTTCCCTTTTTTCTTTTAAAACGTTTCTTTAGCACTTTTCCTTTTCATTGTAGAAATTTACCGTGTCATGCCAAGGTTGAGTTATGAGGCATTCTCATTTTTCTGCTCCCTGACTTCTGTACCTTCCATATGGTGTGTGTGTCCCACTAGACACTGGTGTATCACTCATAGACTGGAGATCCACTGTCTATCTATCTATCTATCTATCTATTTATTATATAGTACCTCTCACATCTATCTATCCATCATATAGTACCTCTCACATCTATCTGTCTATCTATTATATAGTGCCTTTCCTGTCAATCTATCATATAGTACCTCTCACATCTATCTATCTATTATATAGTACCTTTCACATCTATCTATCTATCTAGCTAGCTAGCTTGCTACAATATATAGTGCCTCAGATGTGATAGAAATGAAGCAAAAATTGATAAAATCAGTCATTGGCTCTTTTTTATTTACTTTTAATAATTAAAAAAACCCTGCCTTGAATATTACGCTGTTTCTGTGTTAATCTGTTCCAAACATATTCAAAGAAATAAATGAAAATGCTACATTAGAAACAATGAAAATGCTACATTGGAAACACCTCCCCAGATGAAAACTTCAAGGTGGAGGAGTACTCTTTGTACAACTCGCAGGGAGTGTGTCGACAGCCTCCAGCAAAGACACCCCAGGCTTTCATACAGAGTCTTCTAAAATGGTGGGCTACATGATGGATGAATTTGGTAGTTTAAAAAAAAAAGAAAGAAAGACACGCACAAACACTTTAAATCTCTTTTAAAATGAACACCACTGACATTGCAGCATGAGGCAGGTAGCACACTGTTTGACTGTTTGACAGTCGCTGGCTGCTGTCTGGGTTTCTCTGTTTTTCCAAAAGGCAGGTAGTAATTTTTAATGAAGTGAAAATCAATGTACAGTTTTTGATGCTTTGTACCACAGGACATATTCCAGGAGTGTGTAGATGTTCACATTCATAATAATGCATCTTGCTCACCAGCCACCATATTAAATTCTGCAACAAAGTTGAGTAGGCCATGATGGCGGCGCTGTGCTGGACAGTGGATCACACCGGGCTCACTGCACACCCATCTGATGACCTTACAATGCTTCTTTTAAATAGACATTCTGTCTATCCATACGAATTATGTGTTATTCATATAGTTCATTGTCACGTATGGTCAGGTATTCCATTTATGTCTATGTATTACATAGACAGATATGACTGACACTATCTATACATGATTCACGCAATGATTTATATCTATGCCTTTAGCATATAGTGCCTTTTATTTATGATTAGGTTCTTAATATCTAGCTATTTGCCTCTCCATCTGTAATACAGTGCCTTTTACCTACCCATCATTAGTCACATCATATCTACATCTACTGCTCAGTGCCTTTAACGTCTACTATAGAGCAACTTTTTATTTACCTATGATCTATCTGTCTGTTTATCTATTATATAGTGCATTTTATATTTATCTGTATTACATGCTGCCTTTCATATCAATATACAGTATCTGACTTTAAATAGTACCTTTATATCTATTATATTATATCTTCATCTGTAGTATATAGTGCCTTTTATATCTACAGTGGTGTGAAAAACTATTTGCCCCCTTCCTAATTTCTTATTCTTTTGCATGTTTGTCACACAAAATGTTTCTGATCATCAAACACATGTAACCATTAGTCAAATATAACACAAGTAAACACAAAATGCAGTTTTTAAATGATGGATTTTATTATTTAGGGAGAAAAAAAAATCCAAACCTACATGGCCCTGTGTGAAAAAGTAATTGCCCCCTGAACCTAATAACTGGTTGGGCCACCCTTAGCAGCAATAACTGCAATCAAGCGTTTGCGATAACTTGCAATGAGTCTTTTACAGCGCTCTGGAGGAATTTTGGCCCACTCATCTTTGCAGAATTGTTGTAATTCAGCTTTATTTGAGGGTTTTCTAGCATGAACCGCCTTTTTAAGGTCATGCCATAGCATCTCAATTGGATTCAGGTCAGGACTTTGACTAGGCCACTCCAAAGTCTTCATTTTGTTTTTCTTCAGCCATTCAGAGGTGGATTTGCTGGTGTGTTTTGGGTCATTGTCCTGTTGCAGCACCCAAGATCGCTTCAGCTTGAGTTGACGAACAGATGGCCGGACATTCTCCTTCAGGATTTTTTGGTAGACAGTAGAATTCATGGTTCCATCTATCACAGCAAGCCTTCCAGGTCCTGAAGCAGCAAAACAACCCCAGACCATCACACTACCACCACCATATTTTACTGTTGGTCTGATGTTCTTTTTCTGAAATGCTGTGTTCCTTTTACGCCAGATGTAACGGGACATTTGCCTTCCAAAAAGTTCAACTTTTGTCTCATCAGTCCACAAGGTATTTTCCCAAAAGTCTTGGCAATCATTGAGATGTTTCTTAGCAAAATTGAGACGAGCCCTAATGTTCTTTTTGCTTAACAGTGGTTTGCGTCTTGGAAATCTGCCATGCAGGCCGTTTTTGCCCAGTCTCTTTCTTATGGTGGAGTCGTGAACACTGACCTTAATTGAGGCAAGTGAGGCCTGCAGTTCTTTAGACGTTGTCCTGGGGTCTTTTGTGACCTCTCGGATGAGTCGTCTCTGCGCTCTTGGGGTAATTTTGGTCGGCCGGCCACTCCTGGGAAGGTTCACCACTGTTCCATGTTTTTGCCATTTGTGGATAATGGCTCTCACTGTGGTTCGCTGGAGTCCCAAAGCTTTAGAAATGGCTTTATAACCTTTACCAGACTGATAGATCTCAATTACTTCTGTTCTCATTTGTTCCTGAATTTCTTTGGATCTTGGCATGATGTCTAGCTTTTGAGGTGCTTTTGGTCTACTTCTCTGTGTCAGGCAGCTCCTATTTAAGTGATTTCTTGATTGAAACAGGTGTGGCAGTAATCAGGCCTGGGGGTGGCTACGGAAATTGAACTCAGGTGTGATACACCACAGTTAGGTTATTTTTTAACAAGGGGGCAATTACTTTTTCACACAGGGCCATGTAGGTTTGGATTTTTTTTTCTCCCTAAATAATAAAAACCATCATTTAAAAACTGCATTTTGTGTTTAGTTGTGTTATATTTGACTAATGGTTACATGTGTTTGATGATCAGAAACATTTTGTGTGACAAACATGCAAAAGAATAAGAAATCAGGAAGGGGGCAAATAGTTTTTCAGACCAATGTATATACAGTATTTGTCTTTATATGCCCTTTATATCTATTATATTGTATCTTTGTCTATCTGTATTATTTCATAACTATCTCTCTATCTATCAATTTATCAGGGTTTGACATCCAAAGCCTTAACCACTTTGCCACCCTCGCACTGACACTCAACAATGGTGAACACTTTCGACATTGTGTGGACCCCCTGTCAGTTTCCCACAGCAGGTCAGTATGGTCCTATGCAGTCATTAATGACATACAGAATTTTCCCATTCCACAGTTACTGATGACCATCCCACATTGTAACAAAGAGGACACTGGATGTTCTGCACCAGTTTATCTTGGTCCACAATCCAAGTGTATTTCCCAGAAGATAAGGCATGGCTCACTGGGTGTTTCAATTATTAGTGCTAAATGCTTACATCAGGAACAATTCTGAAACATTCTTATTATATTTTTTGTGTTCCTGTTGCTATTAGAATGTTTTAAAGTTTATTTTACTTCAGATTAGTTGTTTCTGAATAGTAAACTTTTTATGAAGTTGTCATGAGTACCATTTTTAAAGTGCTGCTCTGTTTACTGGAAAAGATGGCAGTGTGGCGTGATGGTTAGGGCTTTGGACCTCAAGCCCTGAGGACGTGGGTTCAAATCCTGCTACTGACACTATGTGACCATGAGCAGGTCACTTCACCTACCTGTGCTCCAATTGGAAAAGCAAAAGAAATGTAACCAATCGTGTCTCAAATGTTGTAAATCGCCTTGGGCAACATTGTCAGCCTAGAAATAAACTAGCAAACTATTGTTATGTTATACTATCATAAATGTTGCAATTTCTGGCTAAAATTGTGCCAAAGAAGGAGGAAACAAACATATGAGTATAGTGTGATCTTTGATTTTATCACAGTCCAATGGCTTAGCTACCAGGCTACAGTGCCACGGCAGTGTCACCATGTCACTGAAGAACACCGGAGGCTGAGGAGTAAGACACTGCCAGGCTGTGATGAATTACCCCAAATGCCAGATAAACTTCAGGATTGCCTGATGTTAATAGTTCCGTCTATACCAGATCAGTCCCTAATAACACACAAGGAGGTCAGGTGCCTGCTGAGTCCGGTGCAAGTGAGTGTCACAGTCCACAAGCACAGGCAGCCCTGTACCGCCACCTGACAAGTCAATTTCTATGCAGCATGGTCCTCAATGGCTCCTTGCAGCGGCAGATAAAGGGTGGTGCCTCTGATGGCCTCCGTCAGATTAAATGACAGATGCATGAAACTTTAACGTTTTACCAGCTAGATCGGCGTTTTCCTACCCTTTTAATGAGGTGGTACACTTTTTGTGACCAAAAACACATTACATATCAGACACGCACGACAGCCCGGAAGGCTGATGGGACGGGACCACCGAAGAAGCCGCAAAAAGAGCAGCCCCAAGATCAGAGATCGCGGACACGGCCCTTAGTGGGCACTTTGGACACGCCCCCTAGCTGCCTCGGAGGCATCTCGTTTGCCCATTATCCACTAGAGCTGCGAGAATCGCCGGCGACCACACCCAGACAGAAGAACTCCGGCGGCCGGGAGATATATGTGAAGTGCTCTACAGCAAGTTAGCGATCGCAAAGCTGTTTTAATGGCAGTTTCTCCAGATAATTCTGTGCTCTTCTGAAAGGTCTCGACCACCTGATGAGTTTGTCCCTGTCAGGTTCAGACCTAGGTGCGCTACGATATTCTCCACGGCACACCTGGGTAGCTCTTATGCCGCGACACACTGGTTAATAAACGCTGATCTAGATGCTAAATTAAGTTCACTCAAAACTTTCTTTTAGTTTGATCCTAAATATTTGCTTTATATCTGTCAGAAAGGAAACTTTAATATCATGCCCTTGTTTATTCATTTGATTTTCACCTGACCATTTTGAATTTATTTCAGGTGTCTCCATTTTGCGCTCGTTGCTGATGAGCACGGCCTCATTGTGTACCGTTGCTGGGACAACCACATATCACATGGCAAGTGACATCATCACTCCTGAGCTATAAAATACGGCGGCGTCGCAGCTGCAGATACGCAATCTTTTTTTGTGTGGGAGTGGGAAGATGGCTTTCTCGTGTTTACTTTTGTATGTCTGACTGTTTTCTTTCTCATTCCCTTAATTTGTTTTTTTTTTAGGTTTTTATTTGTTTGTTTGCATAATATGGAGCTTGGTTGCTTTCCTTTTGTTCTGAGTGATCTGTGTCCTTTTAAGGGCACTGTGCAATTGCTCATTTTGGGGTTTTTTTGTGCCCTTTTTAGGGCACACGGTTTTTTTTTTTTTTTTCTTTTCCATCTCCAGACCAGGAGCACTTTTGAGGGTGTGCTGTTCTTTCTTTCATTGGCCCACCAGAATACTAGGATCTAACAATATAAACGATCCTGAGAGGATACAAATATTTAACAAATGAAAGCAGAAACTCAAGATCTCCAGCAATGTGCAGCAGGTTGTGTGTTGTTTAGATGAAATACAAGAACACTTAGATGCTGCCACACCACAAAGCGTTATTTCTGTGTCTGTTTTTAAGAAATCCCCACTCCTTTCTTCCAGCGAATGAAATCCTGTAAGATTAGGAGACTTTTAGAAAACTAGTACCTGCTATTTGATATGTAGCCTCACAATTTTTTCTTCTGAGAGTTGAAATGTCTTTTTATGACCTCTCTACTAATAGAGCAACCTTTTAGACTTGGCCTCCAATGTTTGTTTATAGATGGGTGGTTGGTATCATAATTTGGGTGATTTCACCAACACTTTCATGGCTGGTTTTGTCCTACATGAAGAAAAATGGATTACCGTGAGTCTCCTGGTGCAGAGCTCCTGCCGTGTTTGTGAATATTAAGGAGAGTTTATTTTATAAGCGTCGCCACTGAGTCAGGGTGAAACAAACCTGCACCAATATCAGCTATTAGAAACACTTTGAGTGACTGAAATCAAAGATGAGGTGACCAGCCTTGATCTGGGGGGACCCTCTTGCTGATGGCTTCTAAATGAAGTCCCTAAATTGAGTAAAAGGGAGAGTAAAGAGTTTTGGTTTTGTAGATAACCCCAATGGAGGTTGTCAACTAGTCTTTCCTTCCAAGAAAGGAAATGAAGAACAATAGAGGTTTATGATTTTATTGTGGAGGCTTGGGTCACCTTCTAGCTAAATTTCTCACATAAAACCCTCCATCTTGAGGGTTTCCTAGCTTAGTCCTGTAGGGGTTGGGGGTACCATTAAAGCTCTGAATTTCCATTTCAGCCAGTTTCTCAAACAAATGGTTCAATTTTACTTCTAAATGTTCTCCTTGTTTAACTAGTATTCTTTTTGCATTCTGAAATATGTGCTTTATGTGTAAATAAAATTCAGAAATGTGCATTTTAAAATCTTTATATACCATTTCTTGTGGAGATAAATTAATTGTATTCAGATACTGATGATTTATGATGAGGTGTATAAACACTCTGCGGTGGGCTGGCACCCTTCTTGGGGTTTGTTTCCTGCCTTGTGCCCTGTGTGGGCTGGGATTGGCTTCAGCAGACCCCGGTGACTCTGTAGTTAGGATATAGTGGGAAGGATAATGGATGGCTGTATAAACACTGGTGCATATGACACTGAATACTAAAAGGAAGCCGCTACTTCAGTATAAAATTCCTATATGATCTAATAAATAAGAAAACGCATAATAAAGGGCAAAAACTTAAAAATCAAAAATAAGAGCAAGGCCAGTGCTCGCTACATTCCCCTAATTAATGTGGCAAACCCATTTTGTAGTTCCTGGATTGAAACAATAAAGGAAGAAACTGGGAAATTTTCAGTTTGTGTCCAGTTTAAAGCAGAAGCTGGCTGGGATGAACATCTGCGGTTAAGGTGGTCTGCAGGACTGAACTTGAGGACCACTTAGTTAAGCCTTTTATTCCCATAAAGCCTGTGTCTCTCAGGCTCTGGCATTAGCCTTGCTTGCTGTCTTTGTCCAACAGGGCACACATGCTCCCTGGCCATTTGTTCTTTTTAGAAATGCAGCTCAAACTTTGAAGGTGTGTGTGTCTATCTGTATGTATCATACACATCTCCCTTCAGTAACAATGGCAGAAATATTAAGAGGATAACTAACTTATTTAAATGGAGCTTTCACTCCTAATGTACATTTACAGTAGAATTATTTTTTTGAGATACTGTGTAGAAATATCGGGCGGAGTGGTGGCTCTGAGGCTAAGAATCCGTGCTGCTATCCCGAAGGTTGCCGGTTCGAATCTCCGCCACTGCCAAAAGAGATCCTACTCTGCTGGGCCCTTGAGTGAGACCCTTAACCTGCAATTGCTCCGGGGTGCTGTACAATGGCTGACCCTGCGCTCTGACCCCAAGGGGTATGCAAAAACTAACAAATTCCTAATATAAGAAATTGTATAAGGCGAAATGAAGAACAAAAAAAAAATAAAAATAGAGCCAAAGAGAAGCCATTGAATTCATACAGTTGTCTTGCAGTTCTTAATTGGGGTCTTTGACCGTTGCAGTTTCATCTTAGGGAGGAGCGTGGAAGTATTCCTCTTGGCACAGAGATGATCTGTCTTTAAAGGTTTACTAAAACCCTTATGTACCCACACTTCTAACACATTAGCTCATGCAGTGAGCTACTTACCAATGCCCTGTATGGGTTTAGTTGTCTTAAGAACATTCAGCCGCCTTCTATCAGACTGGTGCAGGACACCTGATCCAATTACTAACCTTCATTTACAGCCCTTTCTGTAGTTTGCTACAGCTGACAGAAATTATTTTTTGTCTTTGTTTTTGTGTTTTTTTTTTTTTTTTAATACATTCTTTAGTTAAAAAAAAAATATATAAAATTCCATGTAAGCTTAACATACAGTATGTAACATACTGTATACTCACAAATCACAATATAATGTCATTATCTTTTTTTCAACTCTTGTTACATCTTCCTGTCTTTTGAAGGAGACTCTTCGCCTGCCTTCTATGCCTTTTCTCGCGCTTCTGTTTTTCAATTGCATCACCAAGACAAACCGACCAATCAGATTGGTCAGAGTCCGTGCTAGTGCTACTTTATTTTGCACCCTAGGCAAGTTTATTAGTGCGGCAACCGACTGTTCAGTAGCTAACCCATGCGGCTGGGTTCTCCCCACTAACCCCTGATCTCCACCCTAGACAAATGTCTAATTCGCCTTAATGGTGGCACGGGCCCTGGTTGGAGAAACTGGGCACATACAGACCATAGTATTTGTGTGTGTGTGTTTTAAATTAATTGAGAGATACAGTAAATAAAATATGATGGGTGGAAATCTAAGTAATCAATGTAGACCTCTACATTAGTGTATGCAGTTCACACCACGCAATGCATATGTCTTTGTTAAGTGCTATTTGGTATGGGATTTATAAAAGCAGTGTTAATGTCTTGTGATGTGCCATCTGTTGGGATGAAAATTGCAATGCAGAGCTACACTGGCTTCCTTTGTCCATCACCTCGTGGTCCTGAAAGTGGCTAACTGCCTCTTCACAAGTGGCACAATACACAGGTTGTAGCCAATTCTGTCGTCCTTCTTTACCACATATTTTAATTTCTATGAGGCAATACTTTTTAAAAAAAAAAAAAAAAAGATGTTAAGGGGCAAGATTGTATGATGGAATTACAGTATGAAAAGCCTAAATAATTCACAATATATGGAGACTGCATGAAGGGCTGTTAAGTCGGGGTCATTTCAACATGAGGGCCGTCTCCGAACCGGCTCCCCTTTTCAAATTATGCCCCACCATCAAACAACACTGGGCAACAAATTCTTTCAAATGTTTTGCTTCATGAGATCTTTGATTCAGACAGACAGTTTCAAGCTAAACCCAAATATACTTTGACTGTATCATGTCGGAATTTGGAGAGACATGAAATTAATGTTTGTTGAATTTAGTGTGTTTAATCACTTAATGTTACCCGACAAATTAGTTCAATTAAGCTCAGTTTTTCTACTGATTTTTGTTTGTACTCCATCTTGTCTCGGCGTCCAACAATACTTGGCCACTTGCCCTCCTCCTGCTTTTCCATCGTTTCACTTTTCACCATAAAGAAGTCAGAGTGTGAATGAAGAAAATGGTCCTTGAATATAAATACAAGTGGTTTGGTATGCTTGAAGCCTGTCAACCAGCTAGACATAATTTGGTGCTCCTATAGTTCCCAAGAAAACTCCAAATCCTTTAATGTCTTCCATGCGACTGCTTGTGGGTGTTTTTTTTAGCACTTTTCAAGAGAAAACCCTCACATATGAGATCCCGTTCAGCTCATCTTGATGTATAGTTAAACAAGATGTCAAGCTTTTTCGTCCTCCCCCGACCTATGTTTGACCCTCTAGACCCAAAAAATGACATTTTTGGACCATGTTTTCTACAGGAAGTCACACTCTTATGGTAAAGAGAAAACTGATTGGGGTCTTTAGCAAAAATTTTAAAAAGAAACGGCATAAAAGGAGTCAAGTTGCTCCTTTTCACAGAACTTCAACAATGGTAATCGGGGATATAGGTATAAGGAGTGTTTGTGTGGATTTTGTTCGTTAGAACAGTCTATACGAGAATAGGCCATTTGGCCCAACAAAGCTCACCAGTCCTGTCCACTTACTACTTCTAAAGTAACATCAAGTTGAATTTTGAAGGTCCCTGAAGTCCCACTGTCTACCATACTACTTGGTAGCTTATTCCATGTGTCTGTGATTCCCTGTGTTAAGAAAAACCACTTAATGTTTGTGTGAAATTTATCCTTGGCAAGTTTCCAACTGTGTCCCTGTGTTCTTGATGAACTAATTTTAAAATGACAGTCTCAATCCACTGGAGTAATTCCCTTCATAATTTTACACACTTCAATCGTGTCTTCTCCTTTTGCGTAAACAGGAAAGACTCAACTCCTATAATCTTTCCTCATAATTTATCCCCTATAATCCTGGAATCCACCTAGTTGCTCTTTTTCTTTTTATCTAGAGCAGCTATGTCTTTTTTGTAGCCTGGAGGCCAAAACTGCACACGCCAGATGAGGCCTCACCAGTGCGTTATAAAGGTTGAGCAGAACCTCCTGTGACTTGTACTCCACACACTGTGCTATATAACCTGACATTCTGTTAGCTTTCTTAATGGCTTCTGAACACTGTCGGGAAGTCGATAGTATCGAGTCCACTAAGATGTCCTTTTGATTTTCTGACCGCCCATTGTGTATTCAAACCTCACATTTTTACTTCCTATGTGTAATACTTTACATTTACTGACATTAAACTTCATCTGTCCAGGTCTGTATGCTGTCCCTCTGTGATGATTCAATGGATTTTAGATTATTTGTTAATCCACCCAGGTTGGTATCATCTACACACTTCAAAATCAGAATCAGAAAAACATTATTAATCTCAAATTAAATAAATAAAAGCACAAGTAACGCAAAAAGCATATATATAAAATAGAATATAAATATCAAAATAAACTGTAGTAAAACCCCTCTCAGCTATGCTCTACAGGTACACAGTGAATTTCCCCTTGGGATTAATAAAGTATCTATCTATCTATCTATCTGAATTAAATACTGTACATCAAAGTCTTTCACAAAATCCCTAGTTTACTAAATGGTAACAGTGCACTGATCTGGAAGTATTTCACCTAATAATATTACACATATAAGTGAAATATCGCACATTCTGAGAACCAAAAAGATGCATTCACATGAGAAACAACCAACAACTTATTGCACATCTCAGTAGTTGAAAAATGTTCTGGGAGGTCCATTAAGGAAAGAGGGAACTGCAGTTTATTGTGTGGATGAGAGACCAGAAGAGCAGTTCTGGAGTCTGATGGCCGTGGGGAGGAAGGATTTCCTGGGATGTTCAGTGGAGCACCTTATGGCTAGTCAGTCTACAGCTTAAAACGTTCCTCTGTCCAACCACAACACTAAGTAAGCATTTTAAATAATGGACTGAAGTCCGGACAACATTCTCTGATCTGTCACCGTTTCCCGCCTACCACATAGCCATCTTTCTGAATCGGTTTGTTAAGCCTCTTGATGTCTGTCTACTACCTTCATGCTGCCAGCACAGCATGTTATAGCAAAAAAAAAGGCACCGGTAACCACACACTCCTAAAACATCCATAGCATAGTGTTGCAGACCCTAAAGAATCTGAGTCTGCATAGGAAATCCAGCCTACTGTGACCCTTCTTCTATATGGCCAGTGAGTTCTCCTACCAGTCTAACTTCATGATCACCTGCACCCTCAGGTACTTGTAGTCCTGAACGATCTCCACATCCACACCTCTAATAGACAGACGGGAATAACTGGAAATCATGATCTTCTCAAATCCACCACCAGTTCTTTAGTTTTTACTGGTGTTGACCTACAGCTGATTCGGCGCACACCAATCAACAAAACTGTCCATTCTTCCCTTATATGTGTTTTAAAGCACATGGGAAATTGAACAACATAATCCAAGGAGTTCCTCCTGGCTTGTTTAGATGACTGTAGGTACGGTGCAGCAGGTAGATGATGGCATCTTGAAACACAATCCTTTCATGGTAGGCAAATTGGAGGGGATCTAATGCTGACCTAACCTGGGGGTGAACTATTTCCAGGACCAATCTCTGAGAAGATTTTCAAGTGGGTTCCAATGGCTGGTAGCCCAATGGGGCACTAGAATGTCCCTTCTTTTGTAACCAGACAAGATGATTTCCACAGCATTGGCACCTTTTGAATACTTCTGCACATGTTGAAAATCCTTAGTAATACTCTAAAGAGCTGTGAGGTGCAGATGCCATCAGGGCATGCCACCTTGGCAGGAGGAAGTCTGAGTAATTCACTCATGACTAGGTTTTCGGTAAAGGTGATGTATGGTGGTCTTGTGTCAGCGTTGTAAACAAGAGGTGGTTCAGCTAGTTAGTGGGCAGGTGGAGGCAGTGATTCTACACATCCTTTCCCCTGTAATGAACAGTTAGCAACCAAGGCACTAAATGTGGTGTCCAAGAGTATGGACTGAGGCACATTGTCAAAAAAAAAAAGAAACTGGATAAACTCCCCTGGCAGCTAGAATTAAAGCCAGTGATTGTCCTCATACCTTTCCACACCTTTCTGGTGTTCTTCTGCTGCAGATCTTGCTCCAGCTTCTTCTTATAGCTGTCCCTTCCCTCTGTTTCTGTACCCTCTTCGCTGCCTCCCTGTCCCCTGACATAAATGCCCTCTTATCATTCTCAAGGGCTTTAATGTCCTTGGTGACCCTATGGCTTGTTGTTAGAATCCATATACAGATTTTAAAGTCACAGTTTTATTGTCCACACAGAACTTAATATATTCTGTGAAACAGGCCGTGAGACCATCAACCTTCTCCAAATGAGGCTCACAGAGGACATCCCAACCTGTTGCCTCGAAACGGTCCTGCAGAGATACTCTGGCTTTCTTTGCCCACCTTCTCATGGTCCTGACAGTGGCTAACTGCCTCTTCACAAGTGGCACATAAAGGGCAAAGAGGCACACCAGGTTGTGGTCCGATCTACCCAGAGGTGGAATGGCTGTACAACTCTGTGCCTCTTGAACATTAGCATACGTTCAATCCAGTGTGTTATTTCTGTGGTGGGACAATTCACAAACTGGATAAAGGTACCAAGTGTGCTATTTAGGGAAACGTGATTGAGGTCTCCAGAAATGAGGGTGAAAGCATCTGCTGTGTGTTTAGTCTGGAATCTCGCGGTAATCAAGTGGGTGACGTTACACTCCATCCTTGGGTTGGCCAATGGAGACATTCAAATTACAATGGTGACTGCATGTGAGAATCCGTGGGCATGTAGTATGGATGTGTCTCAATGTCTGGGCTGCAGATACATTCCCTAATCACAATGTGACCAGGGTGGCACCATCGTTAGTATACAAATACAGTGAGCCCATTGCCTCTGTGCTTTCCACTTTCAGCTCGTGTTCTAGCCACCTGCACACGCTGCAAGCCGACCAAGTCCATGGCGGAGATGGGAATAAGCTCATGCAGCCATGTCTCTGTAAAGCATATTAAACTACACTCATGCAACGCCCCATTGTACCTGAACAGTGCCATGATCTTGTTCATCTTTATTGTCCAGTGATCTAACATTGCCCATTATAATGGAGGGAAGATACAGCTTGTGTCCTCTTCTGTTGCACATTTCCACTTGCTTGGTTTTCCCCTGACATTTCACTCCTCCATGACATCCCCTTTTCGTCGTTTCTTACCTCTAGAGGTATATCCAAAAAGATTATTTTTTTTTTTGTGCTCCGCTGCATCTGACCCATTTCCCCCCCACATGCAACTGATCACGTGAGTAAACAAAGAACCAATTCACATGGCTCGCCACATTAACATTAGCAGCATTTGAGCAAATCAGACAAATTGGCACAAATAATAAAAACGTGATAAACTCCTCTCTAACCATGAGGTTGCAGAGAGCTCCATTCACGAAGACTAAACTACACTATATGCTATTGCTAAAGAAAGCAAAAACAATCTAGACACCAAAATACGTAGACAAGACACGGAGCAGTTACAACAAGCTGCTGCATGGCTCACGTCTGTGCATACAATAAAAAGGACAAACTTTACCAGCTTGTTACTTATATTCCAATCCAAATGTTTTCTATATGTTAAAAATATCAGCGGCCCTAGCACTGACCCCTGTGGACACCACTCTTAACATCGGCCAATTCTGTTGAGGTTCCTCGCACCATCACCCTTTGCTTCCTGTGTTTGAGCCAATTCTGCACCCGTCTAAAAACATCACCCAGAACTCCCACTTCTTTTAGTTTGATGCCCAGCCTCTCATGTGGCACCTTATCAAATGCTTTCTGAAAGTCCAGATAAATAATATCATAAGCTCCACTTTGATCGTATCCTTTTGTTGCTTCCTCATAGAATTCCAGCATGTTAGTAAAACACGACCTTCCTCTTCTGAACCCATGCTGACTGTTCAGTATACCTCCCATTCGTTCCATGTGTTGCTGAATCTTCTCCTTAATAATTCCTTCCATTAATTTACGTGTGATGTATGTTAAGCTTGCTGGCCTATAGTTGCTTGGATCTGCCCGGATCTGTTATATATAATGGGGATCATATTTGCCATTTTCCAGTCTGTCAATCTCCCCAGTGAGCAGTAACTTACTAAAAATATGTGTCGAGGGTTTATATATGTACTCGCTAACCTCCTTAAGAACTTGAAGGTGAATATTACCTGGCCCTGATTATTTGTTTGATTTCAGCCTATTTAATCTCAAACGCTCTTCTCCCTCTACAATTTTAAAATCCCTCAGTACTTCCTTAGTTTTCCAGAGCCCACTGGGAGGTTTTCCACTTCCTCACATCTGAAGACCTTTGAAAAATGCGAGTTTAGAGCATCTGCTATTTCACTGTCTGTAGTTTTTTTAACTCCTCTTTGCTATTCTTGATGCACTTCACCTCCTCCTTGACTGTTCTTTTACTACTAAAATACTGAAAGAATCTCTTCGGGTCATCTTTTGAATTATCTGCTGTATTCCTCTGTCTTTTAGCCTCCCTAATATCCTTCTTGATGGTTGCCCTCATGTTATCATGCACCCTATTCTTCACATTGGTCTTTTTTTTTTTATGCTATTTCAAAACACAAATGTGATAATATTTTTGACATTTGATTCTTTACTGGTGGCCCTACCCCCCTAAGAGTCATTCCCAGGAGAATGAAAATGACAAATTTCAAACGTACGCATCTGGGGTTTTGTTTTAGACTCTTTTAGGTCAGGGATTATGATTGTTAGATATTGAACTCTTTACATGGAGTCTAGCCCTCTAGGGAACTCTGTCAGAGGGTGAAAAATGATACATTTCTGTTGAAATTGAGAATATTTAGACTTCAGACACTTTACATTAAACGATACATGTTCATATTTCAAATATTTGATTAAACCATTATTATGTACTGCTGTCTTGTGAAGTAAATCATTGCATTCCTTCTGAACACCCTGAATTAGGATAGCTTATGCTAATTCCATTTGTTTTTTATCTTGTCCGTGTATGTTCATGAATATCTGCTAACTGAGAGGGCTAACGTATAACAAATTTCAATATAGTGCACGTCACCATATTAGGTGGCTTATGTCGACACAGACTTCTAATTTTCTAGCTCGGAGACTGTGCGCCGCTTTGAGGAGCCTTGATTAAACCTCTGTTAATTGAAATGAGGATTTTGGGGGGTGGGGTATGTAGTCTTCTGCCCGACTGTGGGATTTGTGTTCCTCAAAAACAACGACTTTTGAAAGTCGTTGAGGACAGGAAGGAAGCAGCTGGCCATCACAGAGTAGAGGACAGCCCGGCTGCCTCGGAGAAGCAATTTCATCAGAGCCCAATAAAAGGAGAGCTGCTCTGGCATCCATTTTGGAGATTCAATTATAATGAAGGTTAGAAGGATTGACCTTGGACATTGTCCGAGGCCTTCTATCAAAAATTGATACAATGCCAGAGACTGAGCAGCTGACAGAATTCCAAAGTGACACATTCAATTAGCGGTTACAACTGAAGAGTCGGTGAAAGACAATGGCGGAAATGCCTTTCTAAAAAATTGCGTTGTTACATCAAAGCCAGTGTTCGTCAAGATTCATCAAGAGGTCTGCTCAAAAAGCATTTAGTCTTAAAGGTGAATGAAGCATAAGTTATAATCAAAATCTGGTTGGCGTTTTAGTTACACAGAGCTGGACATCAAGGGAAAGGAAAGGCAAGGATGGATTGAAGGTTTTGGGATTTAACAAGGGCTTATCATGGAAGGTGAATTTAAACAAGTCCACAGTGCCATGCGACCCCTGATGCACTGACAGGCTTTGGTTGTACATACTTGGCATCCTGGCCTGGAACTTCAAGACACACTCCTGAAATTCGGGATGTAGCCACTGGAGGAACCCTAAAGCCTAATATGTTAGCACATATATACATACATACATACATACAAACAACATGGTAGATCATGTGTTCCTACCCCAATTTAATAATTCCTTCCACCCTCTCAACAATTTCTTCATCTGATGGTTGAGCTAACAAACCCAAGGTTGCAGAGTCCAAAAGTGTCACCTCCATCCAGTTTTCCTGAAAGATCTAAGCTGGCCATGAACCCTGTTGCTAGGAAGACTAAGCTGCCCACGGAGTCAAGAGTGTCCCCTCATCCCTTGAGCTGAAGGGCCTAAGCTGGACACAAACCTAAGGTTGCAGAGTTGAAAATTGTAGGCCATAAAGTTGAGCTAACGGATCTAGAAGGCCATAAATGCATAGTTTTCAAGTCCTCCAGTTAAGGTAAAGGATCTAAGCAGGCCATGAACCCAGGATCACCAATGTCAAAAGCATCACCTCATCCCTTGAGCTTAAAAGGTTTGCCACAAATCCAAGACCTCCATGTCAAAAGTGGTAGGTCAAAAGGACCCACGCTGGCCATTAACCGAGTTACTGGAATGGGTTACGTATTTCAACATCATGGATCACAGGGAACAGAGCAATTGGGTTCAGTCCTGTAGATTACACTAATTGCCCCCCAGAGTCCGTCGTGTTCTACGTGATGGCGGGGCAGGAAAAGACGTCAAGAGCAGACTGAACAAAGCCAGAAACTCCATCAGGATTGCTCGGTTTAATCGTCTTGTTCAGTTGACTGCCATGATAGGGGTCAACTGGTGCTGGATCTGAAAAGGCAGTTCTTGTCCATTATCCCACTTCATGGTCTTTCTTTCTTCTGTGATCGATGCTCCTAACCACCACACCCCTCCAAAGCTTTCCATTAGGAAAGCTTTCATGTGAAATAAAGTGCACAGCTTGCTGGTTTTATGCTGCCGACCCGCGCTTCATTTCACGACGGGGGCCCACTTTCTGAGCTGTGACGCACGGATATCAATCAAATCAGGACCCTCTTGGGCATCTGAAAGATGTTTTCACACGAATTTTGCATTATTCATAACCTTTACCTTGGTACGAAGATGGGCCATTAATTTAAATATTTAAACAGCATTAATTCCAATGGTACAGAGAGAAAGCGAGAGACTGGCAGTCTTTTTTTGCCTTTTTATATATTAGAAGTCTAATGGAAAGTTCACGTGTGTCCTCTTTCAACAAAATGTAATGCTGGGAATTCCAGGCACTCTGAGTGACTGGGCAGGACTTGTGTCGACCGTCTCACAGCTGGGTGGAAAAGGTTATTGGGGAGCCACTGAAGGTAGGGGCTGATCAAAACCGCATCAAATACGAAGCAGGAACCACTCCTATTGTCGGTGTAGAGGACCTACCGAACTCTTAGGGTTTGTTGCCTGGCTGATGCATTTTCCTTTCTTTTTTGGTGATTTCCTTAATTACTTCCCTTGCATTTTTTTCTTGTTACATTTTAGTTAAACACTAAACACTCATATAAAGCACCATTTATGTATAATATGCATGTTTTGTGGATATATTTGCTTGTCTTTTGTGGTAGGAATCCCCAAGGGGCAGGGCCACCACAATGTCAGGCTGAAGGGTTTGGTTCTTCAGAGAGTCCTTGTTTGAATGTTATGGTGTTTGAACTTCCATCAGTTGAATTCCAGACTGGCTGTGCTTGCTTTGGATTGCTTTTGTGTGTGTTGTGTTTTATTATTTTTGTTGTTCCTGTTATGTTTAGTTTATTACTTGCTAATTATGGACTGTCTCTTTTAAAATATTTGTGGGTTGGAACCCCAATAATCGGGTCCACACTGATGTCACTGCTGCTGGGTCCTCCTCCTCCTCACTTTATAAGTCCGTGGATCACGGAGTTTGTAAGGAGTCATTTATTCTGTTTTTTGCCATGGATCCTGTATTTGGATTCTCTTTTACCAAATCATTTTTACTCTTGAGTGCTTCCTTGTATTTTCCTGTTTTTGCAAATCTTCATTTATTTATAAAGATTCAGTGTTGTTTAAAAGCCAGACATCTATGGGTCACCTATTCTCTTCGCTTCTAGATGGTGTATTTCTGGGAATTGGTGTATTTGAACTTTATTTTTGGAGAATATTTAGGCCGAAGCCGACAGGTTATAGTTGGAGGCTAGCTGTTTTCTGGACAAGCTGTTGAAGGTCCTGTATTGCTTTGATAGTGTTTTAGAGGCCTTTTACCCCATTACAGCATGTTTAAAGTCTCTGGATCTCGACGGTAACGGCTCAAGAAAATGGAAGCACCCAAAAAAACAAAATGTCTTCACAGAATTTGCCCGACACAACATTAAGTGAAAATCTTTCAAAACATGACCTGCAAGTAATTCTGTAAGAATTGCAGGTATTCCACATGTTGGAAGGTTAAACAGAAGTGTGACAAATTTACCCCATCCAAAAAACAAAGTAATAAAGGTTAACAAATCATAATTTAAGAAACTGCAACAAAATGTAACTTCTCTAACTAATCCATTTATCTCAAACCTGCAGTACTCCAGTCTGGTGCTGCTTTTCTATCTGACATGTCGCTGTGTTCCTCACCTATACTGTATTATGGAGGCTGATCTCTCGGGGTGTGGTGTGGAGTCCTGCCGTCACATCATTTCTCATTCTCCGTCGGGGAAAATGTCTCTTCCGTTTGGCTTGAAGCTGAGCTGAGGTTGCACCTCTGCTCCATTTCAGAGGCTTCACCAACAGTAGATGTTTGCTGTACACTGTGTAGATCCACAGCACTTTTGTGTTAGAGTTGTGAGTCACTTGCCGTCTGTATCCCACAGATGACGATATGCGCAGCCTGTGCAATGTGGTTCAAAGAGTTGTTTGTGTCGCATGTCTGCATGTTTCCTGTCAGCCAGGGCTTGTGTTTACAGCACCTCTGTGCTTTTCCTGTCCACTATGGTGCACATCCGGGTGGCAGTTTTTCTGTCTGCCATTGTGCCTGTCTGAGCCATGACTTGTGGTTAGAAATACCCAAGGCAAGAATACATTGCCGAAGGTAGCCGGCAGCTCCAGTTTATTGCTCCCACTGCATGTGTCATGTCATAAAGCTCTTGATTAAGACCAAAGTTCAAGACCTTGTGTTTCTCAAATTATTGGTACACAGACAGACAGCTCCTAGCTGTACACACTAACTGTGCTACCCATCTAAGACAGGTTGAAATCTAAGTAATCAATGTAGACATCAGTGTTAATGTTTGCATTGCACCATCTGTTGGAATGTATTTTGTGCATACAGTTATAAAATGCATTACGTCTGTTATTCCAACAGATGGTGCATCAGAAACATTTGTTGTAATAGTATGATTACTGCAAATGTATGTAATGCAACATCCACCAGAATGACAAATGCAGTGCATTTTATGACTCCAAATGTTTGATGCATCATTTATTGAAATGACAAATTTCAATGCCTTTGTCTCTGTTATATGGCATTTGGTATGGGATTCATAAAAGCAGTGTTAATGGCGCATCAAACTGTAGCGGTCAAGTACCACTAAGATTCACACCGTCAATGTGATGGTGATTTATTTATTTTAGTGGAAGATTACCAGAGACAACCCCAGCCTTGAAACGACACACACACACACACTCTACTACAGAGACCAAATAAAGCATCCTGGGAACATTAAACAATAAAGAATATAATGAAATTAAATGAACTAAATGAAAACAATAATACCACCCCTGACCCCTTCGGTGATATTACATTTAACAAATAAACACAATAAACCCACAGCAAAGTCCATGTAAACCAAACCAGATGAAATGAGAGGTGACAAGATTAAGTCCAGCGATCTGTATGTTGAAGGGAAGGGAAAACACAGACCTACTGGTAGTTACTGAAAAGGCGACGACGGATGAATGGTTCAGGAGCGCTCCTTTTCTTGTGGGAAAGCCAATGAAACCAAACACAGTCCTCAGTATACAGGTAGACAGACGATCCAGACCCCAACAAACGAACACAATCCAGGACACATATGGCAGAATTAACAGCAGGCAGTCCGACAGATAAACGCAACGTACAACAACAAAAGCAAAAAACTTTTTTTTTTTTTTTTCTTCTTGATACCTGCCCTCCTTTTAAACCCCTCTGGCCACCTTGGACTGCTGGGAGATGCAGTGCCAACTACTAGTAGCATTGCTGCAAAACATCTGTTGGAAAAAGAAATGCAATGCATGTCCCTGATATATGAGGTTTGGTATGAGATTCTTAAAAGCAGCATTCATGTTTGTAATGCACCATCTGTTGGAATGACAGACATAGTAACCAGATGGACGCACAGATACACACTCTTCTTAAGGTGGATATATAAAACAATAAGTAATAGACTCCTAACATATTATTGTTTACTAAATTGTCTGATGTCTAATGACATTTGAGATACAATTGGTCACCTTTTTTTATTTATTTTTTCCCAATTGGAGCACAGGCAGGTGAAATGACTTCCTCGGGGTCACACAGTGTTAGTAGTGGGATGTGAACTTCAAGCCTCAGGGTATGAAGTCCAAGGCCTTAATCCTTATGCTGCACAGAGTGGAAGTTTCAGTGATGCTGCTTGGCCTTTCTTGCTAGTCTCTAGAATGTCACACACTCAATTGGGCACAAACGTGGGCCAGAATATGAAAGCCTTAAAAGGAGCCGGAGCTCAGTGAGTTTACATCACGGCTGGAGGTGGAGGGGGTCTTGGTTTTGGGAGTGGGGGGGGGGGGGGGCTTCAAAACTAAATAGCACTCCATTTCAGAGTAATCCTTCTCCCTGTCAGGGGAATTAATCCCACTAGGGCTGCCATAACAAAGCGTGGCGGCTTTAAGTCCCCACAAATAAGGCACAAGCGTGTTGTGAGTCGCACAGAAAGCAGCAGATCGGACAACTGCTGCCACACTGGTTTAATTCCAGCAAGGAGTCTCCCGCACGTCTTTAATTAGAATTAATAGTAGCTAATTAAGAGCGGAGCAGCACCATCAGACGAGACCCACTCTGCAGAGACAGATGTGCTCGGGATGTGAGGGCGGCCGTCTCTCCGCCGGGACTCGGCTGCTCCCTTTAAGCCTCGTGTTTATCAAATTACTTTGATCTTATTTTCAGCCTTAAGTTGGCTAATTATTGCCAAGGCTGCACTAGAGTGAAAATGTAAATTTTCTTTCAGTGATGCCCAGACTGAAAAACAGGAATAGCACTGGGAGACCGTGAGGGGAGCAGAATGTGAACATAAAATAAAAAAAGAAATGTTCATTTTTGCGGCATCAGCACAATTAAGCTGTCTCACAATAACAAGATGGGGGAAGGTTGGGGAGGAGGAATAGAAAGTGGCAGAAAGTTCATAATGTAGTTTACTGTGGGTTTACTTCTAGGTGAAGCCATTGAATTACTTCAGGTTTGGATGGGGGGGGCTACAGGTCAGAATGCCCTATAGTGGCCCTTGCAGTCCTGACTCCTCAACGGCTCTTGAAGGTCCAAATGTCTTAGAGTGCACACCTGGTGCCAGACCCATCAAAGGAACCATACAGTGCCACTCTTGAGACCGGAACTGAACACTGCCCCCTAGAGGCTGGAAGAACAGAGCTGTCGGACCTTCCTGCGCGCAGAAGAAATCTGACAAGTGGGAGGAGACCATTCAGTCCATTGGGTACGTTTGCTTAGCTAATAGCAAAGCTGCTCCAACAGCCCATCCAGATTCTTCTTAAAGGAAGGTTATCAAGGTCTCCACTTCAACTCCATGTTCTTGATTTCCACAACTCTTTCTGTAAAGAATTCGGTCCCTCATCCACTTCCATCAGCCTTCAACGAACAACCTGGCCCCTTCAAGGGAGCCTTTGCTGAAACATGTTTGGGGCTTTTGCCAGCCTTGTATGACCTCGCTACCCCCTCCCTCAAAGTCTCACCATTTGAATCCCCTTGGTCTCCCGCTTTCTGGTGTCCTGAAGGAACTCCGATGCACGTCCACCCAAGGTACCAATGCTGGTGATAAGGTCTTCAGCCCCTGTCTTTCCTTTCTCACTTGTTGTTAGGGTGGGTTGGACTTAAAACTTTATTGGTTGGATGTTCCTCTTGTATGTGCCTTTTTCTAAGTGTTAGCCTTTGTCAGTTAAGCATTCTTCGCAGCAGGTAGATATGAAGGGCACCCTATAAGTACATCGATAAACAGTAGAGTGGTCCATGGCTGACAGTTTTTCAATAGCACTTTCTAGCAAGCTTTGACAAACGTCTGCAGGTGGGACTGTATGACAGACAGATGTCTGTGAGTCCACTAGCATTCTTTATCAACCTGTAATAAATGTAAAAGATCCTATATAATAGACACGAAAGGCTCTATATATTAAATATGAAAAGCAGTATATAATAGATATGAAAGCCTCGATATATTAAATCTGAAAGGCACTATATAAGAGATTTATGGATAGACTAGAAAGGTACTATTGATATGAAAGGCAGTATATCTTTGACTTATGGATAGATACCTAGACATGAAGGGCTCAATTATAAAATATGAAAGGCACACTACACAATAGAGAGATGTATGAATAGTTACATGGGCATAAACTTCAATATGACAGATACACATGACCGGCACTATATATTCAATTTATGTATAAAAACATGAAAACCACATTAGAATAGTCAAATAGACTTGAATGGCACTATATAATATAGATTTGTGAATGGATACTTGCATATCTACAAGTCTCATTATAAGAGATATGAAAGGCACTATACAAGAGATTAATGGCTAGATACATATCCATGAAAGGCTCAGTGTGATAGATAATAATGAAAGGCACTATATACTAGATATATTTATGAATAGATTTATAGACTTTAAAGACACTATACAGTATATTAGAATTATGAAGACTGGTGATAGGCAGGTGAAGAGGGCTATGTAATGCTCAATATAATAGATATGAAGGGTATGATATAATAGATTTATGAATGGTGTGGACGCTGGCCCGGACACCACACACTGTTTATTTACACTATTTACCATAAATCACGTGCACCACAAACCCCGTTCCCCTAATGTCCAGGCCTCACAGTCTTTGTGCCTTCCAGGCCGCCTCCAGTCCTCTCTCTCCAGCTCCGTCTCTCTTCCACCCGACATCCACTGCTGACTGGAGGGAGGCGGCCCCTTAAATAGGAACCCGGATGGGCTCCAGCTGCTTCCCGGCACTCCTCCGCAGACACGCCCCAGTGTGGCGGAAGTGCCAGCTGCGCACCCGGAAGTCGTCCGGGTGTCCCCGGTCGTCTTCCCCCTCCAGCACTTCCTGGTGTGGCGGAAGTGCTGGGCTGCAGGGATATTCAGGCACCGGGGCGCCGCCTGGCGGTGGCCACGGGTCCCTACAGGGCTGGGCTTCCAAGCCCTTTACCCGAGGCCCTCAACACAACCAGGGCGGACGCCCCCTCACGGTCTGGAGGAGGCACAAGCCCTCCTCCGGTCCTCCTGGGCGTCCCGGCCGGGCTCCAGCCCCGGCCGGATGCCACAATGGATACATAGCTATAAAAGGCACTATATATCAGATACATGTCTATGTAGCCATCAATAGGATCAATCAATAGATTTATAGATGGATATGAAATGCTCAGTATAATAGATATGAAAGGCACTATATGATTAGTACTTTATTTGTTTTCATGGATAAATTAAGACTTGACAGAACAAACAGTAGATCCAGCTAGACCTCCAGCAGCTGTCTCTAGATATGGAGTGCCCACGGTTCTCTAAGTGTACCCACTCAAGACTCCTTCACTCCCCAGCAGCTCACTGTAGGCCGTGAAGCCCAAACACAACATGTAGTCTTCTGCCAGAGGCAACTCCCTGTTTATCACTGCGGTGCCCCTTCATCACCTTTCTTTTCCACTGGCACCACATTTTTTTTTTTTTTAAACTAAGCAAGGGTTTATTTCGGCTGTTGTTGGGAGGGTGGCATTAGCGGCGGGACAGATTTGTGGAATTTGCATTTTCCGATAACATTCAATTATTTCTGACTTTCTCCCTCTGGAGTCACACAGTGTATTACGCTCGACTATTTGCTCTGTTGAAGTTTAATGGATTCTCTCTGTCAGACGGCCCCTCAGAACATGTCCATCATTGGTTGCCAAGGAAACCTCAGATCGGACCCAAATGCTACACTGACTTCCGTCCGTCTGTCACACTCACAAGTGGCTCCCATCCACCCAGAGAAGCACTTGGACGAGTGACAGTGACAGAGAGAGAGAGACGGGGCACCACTAATGGACTCTTCACATCCAATAGTGGGGCTGTCCGCTGAATGATAAGACCACAGCCCTGGGCAGCCCAGGTGTCAATTTCTGCTCATTTGTTAAGTGGAGCTGTGACACAAATGGCGGCTACTGACTTGGGGGGTGGGGGGGGGAAGAAAAAAAAAAAATGGGGATGGGAGGCATCCCTGCTGGTTCAGGCACAGCACAATTATTAAAAAAAGCGGTGGAGTGACCTGTCATTGTGAATTATTGAGACACGTCTTCAGAGGTTTACTTTCTGTTAAAATGAGGTTGTAGGAAGAGAGGAGCTCCCCTGATAGGGGACTGTCAGCCACAGCTACAACGCTTAGATTTTCTTCTTTATTTATTAAACTTGAGTATGATATAAAAATTCTGAGGGATGGACAGATGGGAGGGAGGAGGTTATGTACTGTATATAAAATCCCCCTAAAATATCAGGCTCCAGGGGGTTTCTAAACCAAAAAACACAGGCTCCTCAAGCTGCAATGGTATTGGGCCAGCATTATTTTTGCTGTCTCAGACAATTCTATTAATTATACATACTTTATGCAAAAATATTTGACCCACAATTAAAGGAAAAGAAGAATGCATTCAGAGGCCAATAGCAGTGCAGCATTAGGTGTCAGCCCGTTAACCCTTTAGCAGCTGGGCAGCCTCCAAAAGCAGCAGCAGCATTATTCCTTCAGTGGTCTGTTTGATCGCCTGCGTCTAAATACCACAGAAGTGATGCAGTCAGGGGTTTTTCTCTTGCCGCTGCTTCTTTTTTTTATTTTTTTTTTTTTTTTTTTTTATACTTTTTTTTTTTTTTTTTTTCCTTTTTCAGTGGAAAATCCCCACATGCAGGAATGCACTTCATTAGCATTCACCTCACGTCTAGCACTGAAATTTCTCTCAAATCCGACGGGAGATTCTTCCGGCTCTGCAGTCCTAGAAGGAGCCTTTTTTTTTTTTTTTTTTTTTTTTTACAAATGCAGTGATGGTAGTGTAGAGGAAGCTCATCAGATTTAAAGTGCACAGGTGAACATTTCATGGCAGCCTCAACATTTTTGTTTTGGATCCCCAAGGGGGAGGTTTGTGTGGTAGAAGTCGATGCCTGATTTGATTTGTCTCTTCAAGTGACTTATGTTACTCAACAGCACCACCTAAAGGACACTTGGGCAACTGAAAGAAGTCCCCCCGAGTGCAAGGCGTCCATCCAGTTTTTTTTTTTTTGTTTTTCAGAATTCTTTTCCATAACGAAATAAAATCTTCAGTTTGAATATTTAATCCTCTGAGTTTACAAAGAACATCTTTAATAGACTCTCATCATACTCCTCGTGTAGTAAACAGAACCTCAAACACTCTGCACCAGCTAGGTCATAGAGGAAGGAACAGGAAAGGGTCTGACCGTCATTATGATGGACTTCCCCCAAATCATCATTCTCCATGTCCCATGGTCTTGAGTGTATCCTGCAGAGTTAACCCTTTAAGGGTCCTATCCCATTCTTTTCCTGATGTATGGACTTGCATCCTAGCTGGAATGGTGTATTAACAGGTTTGAAGTGTGCCACTGTAATCTGAAGTTTATTCCATCCATCCATCCATCCATCCTCTTCCGCTTATCCGAGGTCGGGTCGTGGGGGTAACAGCTTGAGCAGAGATGCCCAGACTTCCCTCTCCCCAGCCACTTCTTCTAGCTCTTCCGGGGGAATCCCGAGGCGTTCCCAGGCTAGCTGGGAGACACAGTCCCTCCAGCGTGTCCTGGGTCATCCCCGGGGCCTCCTCCTGGTTGGATGTGCCTGGAATTTATTTTGCCTGGTGAAGCTGACAGAAAGATGGCCATAAACAGGTAGAAGACAGCTCGGGCAGGCTAGTTGCCCTAGATGATGATAATAGCCTGGGGCCCCTTGTCTTCAATTCAAAGTTCTATTCTCTCTGAATAATCCCAAGGATAGTTCTTTTTTCAGGCAGAGACCATGAGTGATTAGAACAGGGGAAGGTGTTTACTTGAGCATAGTTCAGAAATAACATGGGCAGCTCAGATGGCAGTTGCCCTCACCTGGAAAGGTTCTTAAAATAAAATTTCTATGAATATGCAAGTATGTGAGTATTTATTCTGATGAGGACACATCACAAAGCCAGGAGCTAACCAATGCTGCCCCCCACCTTGCCGGACTAGAATAGTATAGCTGTCAGCGTTGCCTATTGAAGAACTGAATGACAACTAGATAGACAGATACTTTATTAATCCCAAGAGGAAATTCACATACTTTAGCAGCAGCATACTGATAAAAAAAAAAATATTAAATTAAAGAGTGATAAAAATGCAGGTATAACAGACAATAACTTTGTATAATGTTAACGTTTACCCCCTTGGGGGTGGAATTGAAGAGTCACATAGTGTCAGGGAGGAACTATCTCCTCAGTCTGTCACTGGAGCAGGACGGTGACAACAGTCTGTCTCTGAAGCTGCTCCTCTGTCTGGAGATGATCCTGTTCAGTGGATGCAGTAAATTCTCCATGATTGACAGGAGCCTGCTCAGCACCCGTCGCTCTGCCACGGATGTCAAACTGCCCAGCTCCATGCCTACAATAGAGCCTGCCTTCCTTACCAGTTTGTCCAGGCGTGAGGCGTCCTTCTTTATGCTGCCTCCCCAGCACACCACCGCGTAGAAGAGGGCGCTCGCCGCAACCGTCTGATAGAACATCTGCAGCATCTTATTACAGATGTTGAAGGATGCCAGACTTCTAAGGAAGTATAGTCGGCTCTGTCTTCTCTTGCACAGAGCATCAGTATTGGCAGTCCAGTCCAATTTATCATCCAGCTGCACTCCCAGGTATTTATAGGTCTGTACCTTCTGCACAGTCACCTCTGATGATCACGGGGTCTATGAGGGGCCTGGGCCTCCTAAAATCCACCACCAGCTCCTTGATTTTGCTGGTGTTCAGGTTAAGTGGTTTGAGTCGCACCATTTAACAAAGTCCTTGATTAGCTTCCTACAGTTAGGTCCATAAATATTTGGACATTGACAACTTTTATCTAATTTTGGCTCTGTACATTACCACAATGAATTTTAAATGAAACAACTCAGATGCAGTTGAAGTGCAGACTTTCAGCTTTAATTCAGTGGGTGAACAAAAAGATTGCATAAAAATGTGAAGGAACTAAAATATTTTTTTAACTCAATACCTTCATTTCAAAAATAATTGGATAATTGACTCAAAGGCTATTTCATGGGCAACAAGGCTGCTGTAGATGAACCTGTGTAATGATCGAGGAGCAAATGTGAAGGCTTGGCGCATCCACCCAACATTTTTTTCTACCCACAACAGTTCTCCCTTCAAGCCAGCGTCCCACTGGAACTTATGATCAATGTTTCAGTATCTATCAGCAGGGTTTTTCAGGAGTATAATCCCCACAGATAATGAGAATGGAGTATAGTTTTGATGAACCTGGGACTGTTTTTTGGTCTGGTTGTGTCTGGGAGTTGGAGCTCAGTGTCACCCCCTACAGGCCACACATGGTTTTTTCCAGTCACTTTTTAACTATGCTTATTTTAACTTCATCTGTTTGTTGTCTGGTACAAATCCTATAATCAATATTTAACCCACTTTCTATTGTCAAAATTACTTGAAATTTCTGATTACAATACATGAATCAATAATCAGTTTCACTAATTGATCAATTGAACCATGTTAATTAAGAAATGAAATTTTCATATGAAGAATAGTTAGATTTCACCAGTAGATGGCGCTAGTAACGAATAGAAATATTAAAGGAAGTGTTAAAATATTGATTACAAAATTATACTAAAACAATCCCAAGACTAAAAAATTGAATATATATATCTATACTAATAAAAGGCAAAGCCCTCACTGACTCACTCACTCACTAACTGACTCGCTCACTCATCACTAATTCTCCAACTTCCCGTGTACCGCCATATTGAACTTTCCAAAGTCTCTAATTTTCCAATTTCCCATGTAGGTAGAAGGCTGACCCCATCTTCACAAAATTTGGTAGGTGGCTTCCCTTCGCTAACCAAAACTGATGTACGTACTTATTTCGGTGGTATGATGCCACTGTCGGCTGCCATATTAAACTTTCCAACGTCACTAATTCTCCAACTTCCCGTGTAGGTAGAAGGCTGAAATTTTGCAGGCTCATTCCTTACAGCTTACTTACAAAAGTTAAGCTGGTTTCATTTCAAAATTCTACGCGTAGCGGTCATAACGGTCAACAACGTCCGTCACGTTGAACTTTCTTATTTATGGCCCCATTTTCACGAAATTTGGTAGGCGGCTTCCCAGCGCTAACCGAAACCAATGTACGTACTTATTTTGCTGGTATGACGCCACTGACGGCCGCCATATTAAACTTTCCAACGTCACTAATTCTCCAACTTCCCGTGTAGGTAGAAGGCTGAAATTTGGTGCTGATTTCGGTGGTATGATGCCACTGTCGGCCACCATATTGAACTTTTCAACGGTCTTTGTTACTTATGGGCCCATCTTCAAGAAATTTGGTACGCGGGTTCCCAACGCTAACTGAATCCTACTTACGTACATATATACGTCCATAGCCTGCAGC
>JANRMT010062840.1:34917108-34944064 GCA_026402145.1 Polypterus bichir lapradei
GCTGATATCAGATTCACTGCCTTACTCTTTCTTCATCTTCTTCCACACGTTTCCAACATTCTTCTTCTAGAACCTGCTGCTAAGTCTGTGGTTTGTTCTGCTGGTTCATATTCAACTATAGATTCTTTCATTTTCTGGTTAACTTAAATAATCTTAAATATCTTCCATTCAATGCCGTTAACCACTAAGGTGTTAATAACAGCATTGTGACATTTGGCATTTTCAAGACATTTGCAACCCTTCATCTCCTTAAGTTTTTCCACAGCTCATGTTAAGAAGCCAGCTTCTTGTTCCATCATTGAAGCCCTTGGTGTTCTCCTCAGTTACCTGAGCATTACTCCACCACCACATCTTTCTGCTTCTATGGTTCTTTTCATTCAACCACACACTCCTTTGCTCATTTTACTCATCGCCATTCTTCATGACCTACCTTTCACTGTCCAGGCCAGTTTTCTGGTGATGATAACATCTCAGCCAATGCACTTCTCACATTCACCTCATTCAGCCTGCTCACCAGCAGCCTTACCACCTGCTGTAATACGTAATAACTTGTGCGCCGCTGTGATCTTGAAGCAGAATATACATTTTAAAGTTTTTTTTTTATAGTAAATGTACTTACCTTTTTTAAAAATAATAAAACTGTAAATAACTAAAAGCCAGGCCTGCACGAATTCTACATGTGTTATGATTCTTGGTTTCTTAATGTTTACAAGTAATTTCTAGATGTGTCTTAGACACATTTTGCTGTATAAAAATATAACTAATTGACGTTATGCTTTGTTTGTTGGTTAAGTTCAAGCACGGGCACCACCACTTTGTGCGGTGTCGACGATGGCACCCATTTCTTCCTTGTGGCCACCAGAAGTTGGTTATCACATTACCAGGATAAAAGAAGGTAACATATTGCTGCAAATATGTAAGTCTGTAGATAAAATTTTATCAATTTCTGCCAAGAAGACTCTGGTAGTCAGGAAATAGTTAGCTAGTTATTTTTTTTGGGTTGAAGATGGACAGTTTGGTTTCTTCTGGTTTTTGATCTTAGTTCATTTTTAATTCTCACCTCCTGGTCCTCTTACATCTGCCAAATTCTACCTTTTATTCTGGCAGCACAATGAGAGGAAAAAGAGTTAATACCTGAAGTAGGGTTGAAACACATACAAACATCTAACAAGAAGTGGGAGAGGCGTTCAAGTCCCACAGAAAAAGAGTTTGAATGGTTTTCCATTTATTTGCTTAGCAGATGCTTTTATCCAAAATGACTTACAAAAGATGTGACTGTAATCAAGTAAACCTCAGCCTGGAGCTTCTGGTGTCCTTCATCACCATATCAAGGTTCTGTACTGACATGTGTTAGCGATAATGAACCAAAGAGAATAGACGGACGAGCTTTGAAAACAAGAATGACTCCCTGAAAACTTGCAACCTGGATGCAGGAACACCATCTCCAGCTCAATCTAGCAGAGATTCTAGCTGATGCCAATGTTGTCCTCTGGATGGAATGATGTGTACATCTCAATATCATAGGCATAGCACTGATAAAAGAACCCATGAGGCAAGATGGTGCCTAGTGAGAAGGTGTGCAGAAAGAAGAGGAGATGGCCAGGCATCTCTTCTTGACATCTTCCCTCCCCAGTACACACCGTAGTATCTGCCTAAGAGATAGGACTAGAGAGCAGTCCCAGTGGTCTGAGAGAGTGGCAAGAAGAATCTGGTAGTTGGTGTGTCTGAGGCAGAGGAAAGATCTAGCAGGATGAGGACCAATACCAAATATGTTATCTCTAGCCATCTGTAACATGTTAACAGCAGTTGGTAGAGCCATCTTGGTGGAATGGCCCCTCCTGAAGCCTGACTAGGTAGAATCATAATTTTTTGTCCTGTAGAAGAAACAAAGATTTGGTTAAAAAGAGCACTCTCAGGTGTTTTGGATAGCAAGGTGAGGACAGAGACTGGCCTGAAATGGGTCAAGTATGGGCTTCTTTATCAGTTAGACAAGGTATAAATCCACTAGGCCCAGAATTTGATTCCAGGATGCTACCCTACACTAGAAAGACGCTGTATACATTCAGGCTACATTTCCTAGAGAAGCCATCATCGGAGATGTTCTTCAATGTAAAGTATACCAAACTTCTGAGTAGCTTCAGATATGAATCACTTTGTTGCTTCCAAAAGAATGTGAGGGCCACAGCCTGAGTTAGCATGCACATGGCCAGCAGTCCAGTTGCATTACATTCTGCTCTGCGGCTTTCGTATTCATTGCATGTTGTTTGGTAGAACTCATACATGACTTCCCATGTAATTTTCCTTTCTAGTCCTGGGGGTATTCAAAGGTTCTTAGCAAAGATGAAGTAATCATTGTAGCTGCTTTACAGCAACATTCTCCTGCCTAGTGGCACTTTTTTTTTTTGTGCACACCTGCTAACTCCAATTTTTCCTCTGGGGATTGAATCTGATTATTATTTTTACTATTAGTACATTTGTTGTAAAGCATGATATACAAAAAAATAACAGCTAGTAGGAAAGAAGATCAGCAAACACAGAAGAGCCTTTTGAGTTCCTAAGCAAACGCACAGCCAATCTTGCACACCAAGGCACTTTTCTTTTCAAGGTGTTGTCGGTTTTGGCCAGCAGCCCATCCAAATAAATGAACTTTGGGAATGGCAGACACACACAGACACACACAAGGCTCTTAACTTTGTAGCAAACACATCGCATACAAAAGAGTTCAGTGGTAGCTAATGACTCTCTCCCAGGGGGTCTGAGCGGGAAGATGCCTGCGTGCTTTTTGGTGGTAATGTTTGCTGTGATTTAACTTGTGTGCCTCCCCTGATGTTTCACTACACAAAAAAAAATGGAGTCTGCAAAACGGAAGCCTTAACTGCGACTTAGTGCCATCACATTAACGCAGCAGTCTGAGCTCAAAGAATGAAGTAGTCTGTCAAGGGTCGGCTTGAACACACAGCACAAAAGAAGACGCGAGCTGTCATTTTTAGTCATTCTCTACTCGTACAGTAAATCCTTGTTCTCTGCAGATTCCGTTCCCACAGATTGGATTATCCACTTCTATAAAAGTGTAACCCATTTCACAATACGCCCGGTCTATTTGTGCCTATTTGCAACCTAGAAAAAAAAAAAACATTCTGTGTCTCCTATCACTCAGCAGCGACACGTGAGCACATCTGGCCTCGGCGCAGGATGACAATGGCAGAGAGAGCACAAGGCCGCATGCCTTTGCAGGCCTCAGTTATCCCATTCTAATTGTTCTTGACACACCTCTTGCACAAGTAGGAGTGTGGAGTTCCTAATGAGTCCACTCAGGAAGATTCAATTCCCCCCTTGCATCCCATTCTGTTGTGTGTTTTCTTTTTTTTTTTTTTTTATTTTATTCTTTCTGGATGCCATCTCCTGTGCCTTGAGTGCACTGCAAGTTGTTCCAGTTGCCAGGGTAACATTCCTGCTAATGGGGCATGGCTTCTGGGGTTCATAACCAGTGGTGGGTTTAAATACCTGCCTGCTTTTTTTTATACTGGAAAAAATTCAAGGAGTCCAATTGCACAGCAGCGACAAGTGGGAGTGAGGTCTGGGATGTCCTTGGATGTCCGCTGCACTGACAAGAATGATGTGTCTACCTGGTGCTAAGAGGTGTGGGTAAGCTCTTGAACTCTATTCATGATGGAGACCAGGGCTTGCAATTCTTCCGTATGGATGAGGAGCTCCCAGTAATATTTCATAAGCTCACTCTGATTAAGTCCCTGCCCTTTGTACACACTGGTCATTGCTACTACCAGTTTAGTCAGGTCCTTGGATTGGTCCTGCTGCAGTTGATTTTGGCCTCTGGTGGGGCGCTGAGAAGATGATCAAACTTGACTACCTAGAGGAAGTAAAAGACATAGCAAGGTTTCTATAGGTGAACATATGGAATGCTCCTTACTGAGACTCGAGGGCCCACTCGTTCACCTGACCCCATCTTTTAGTGCTGGTCCTGCCCTTTCTCACTTCTCCTCCCTTGTCCAGGGGAGTGTCCAGGACAGGATCAGAGTCCTGCCCATTCATCCCTCGTGAGACAGGACAGTCACCATGCATTCCCTCCCTCCCTCCCGGCTCCTTTTGTGTCTCCGTGTTCTGAAAATATTCCATGTGTCCTCAGTGATTTATTGTTTTACAAATAGATTGATCACATTACAACAACAGCAGCAGAGCACAGTACTAATAAGTGTTTCACCAAGTGCTCGTAGGTACAAACTCATTGCGATGAGTTTAGTTGATTTTCAGAACACAAAATTACGTGTTCATGGTAGCGGGTAGCAAAAGGTGTATAATGAACAGTCTGCCTGAACTTAACCCCATTTTTCCCATTGGAGCACTGCTTCAGCCTCTACGGTTTCTGTTCCTGTGGGTTTTTCAGGAACGTAACCCCTGCGATTAATGAAAATTGACTGTTTTTAAACCTGTGGCACAACTGGGCAGATCTGACCACAGCGTGATCCATCTAATACCCTGCTACAAACCTGATACTAGTTGACAACAGCTCACTTCTCATTCTCCAAGCCCAAAGATCTTGTGTGTGTTTGGGGTATTGGGTAACACTTTATAATAACTGCACACTATGAGGCATTAGTTAAGCATGACTAAATACTTTGTTCATCATTTAGAAAGCATCGCTTCCACATTAATTGGCATTAGCAACCACTTTATAAATGCCATTATAAATGCTTTAGTACTGATTCTTTGAAAAATATATTATTAGTTAATTGATCATTAATAAAGCATCGTAAATGCAGTTATCAAAGACATTATAAATATGCTTTGTGATCAGTACTAAAGCATTTATAATGTGGTTGCTAATGCCAATTAACGTGGAAGCGATGCTTTCTAAATGATGAACAAAGTATTTAGTCATGCTTAACTAATGCCTCATAGTGTGCAGTTATTATAAAGTGTTACCGGGTAGTGTTGTTATAAAAGTTATATTTCTGCAAAGTCTTAAATTCCCCTTTTTGGGGTTTGTGGGAATAAATCTATCTAACTTAAAAGAAGAATAAGACTGTACTATGTGTTTAATTTGTTTTATTTTTATTTTTTCAAAGATTTCCCAACATTTTCAGATTTTTAAATGGTCCACGTGTTCAATTAGGGGTCCTAAAACTCCTGTTTTCGCAATTTGGTTAGATGCAGACTTTCTGTGGCCCCATTAAATCGGATGAATACACTTCTGGAGTCTTGAACCTGTGTGATAATTGGGAAGATTTACCAGTAACTGTTTGACTACTCCTTTGTGTGCATCAAATCGATCACAAAAGCCATGGAAGTCCAAATAAAGCGGGAAGGTCTCCCAGTATTTGCTCAAAACACAGCTCCCTAAACCTGTCATAGATACGCGAGTTAAATAAAGTGGTGTTTTATGGATCACACATGTGCAAGAAAATCAGTAACTTGCTCATTGGTTAGTGATGCTGTCTCACGGCATCTATAATTTGGGTTCAATGCCCAGCCTGGTTGCGGCTTACATGTTGTCTGATTTTCCTCAAAATTCCCAAAGATGTTCATTGGTGACTTTATTTGTCTTGTAAATGGGTGCAAGCTTGTGATGGACCCTCATAGTGCTGAGACCGGCAGCCTGCGACCCAGAATTAGAATGAATGAAGCAATCCATAGGTGTATTTCTGAGAGTGCTAATCACACTGGTAAATATATTGCCTTTCATCACTACATCATCATGAAAACTTGTACATGTTGAACTTGAATACAGCAATAAGTTACTGCAAATGTCTCCATGTCAAGTGAGAGAAAAATAGCAATAAACCACATGTGGTCAGCTTTGATGGTCATTCTAATTATCGGCTGCTTTCGACTTAAGACATTTTTACCGAATAAGCCCCAGATATTAGCATTTTAATTAACACACCATTGTCCCAAATTAAAGAAATGTTTGCAGTGAATTGGCCTCTGCTGCAATTGAGTGTCCTTAAAACACGATGCCATTGGCCGCCACAGAAATATTGAAGGTTGACCTTGTCTGCAAGTCGAGGAGAGCAGTCTGCAAAAAAGCAACACGCACGTTCTTCAATATGTGAAGGACTTTCAGACGTCTTGTGGTGGCCTCCATGTTTAGTATTGTTGACTGCGTTGTTTCCTTTCACTGTGTTATGGTTCATGCAGGCATTATTGTTCTGGCTTAAGTTTGTTTATTTTGTTATACAGTCATGGCCGAAATTATCGGCACCCCTGGAATTTTCCCACAAAATGCATCATTTCTCCCAGAAAATTGTTGCAATTACAAATGTTTTGGTATACACATGTTTATTTCCTTTATGTGCATTGGAACCACACAAAAAAACAGAGAAAAAAAGCCACATCTGACTTAATTTCACACAAAACTCAAAAACCGGACTGGACAATATTATTGGCACCTTTTCAAAATTGTGGGTAAATCGTTTTATTTCAAGCATATGATGCTCGTTTGAACTCACCTGTGGCATTTATCTCCACTTCAGCTCTCACTTCTTCAACAGAGCAGCCATCATCATGAAAGACCCTTCTCACCCAGGACATCACATCTTTTGAGTCGCTGTTTAAGGATGTTTTCTACCCCAGAGCCTTACGAGAAATGAATACTGTGTCACAAGAACAATAAACGGACATCATAAAAGTTAGGGGTGGCCATCCGTATAATATGCCTTGGCTGCAAAAGGTTGAAAATAACTGAGTTGTTCACAAGACTGAGTCTAAAACAGAACTGCCAGTGTGGAGATAAGATGGCTGCTTTAAAGACCGGAGCTGGAAGTGACGTCATCAGAAGTGACGCCGTCGGAGGGGTCGGAACTGTGTAGGATTTCTCAAGAATGGATTGCAAGGGATTCAGAAAGAGAGAGTTAGTGCACTTCGCTGTCCCCTGATCTGGCATGGAATTACGATTACTCAGGCCCTTTAGCTGTCTCCTACTCGCACGTGTGAGAGAACTGCTAAACACGTATAATGACTGATAATGACCAATATAACTACAAGTACATGTTTACATTCTTTACAAGTTATACACTCACCTAAAGGATTATTAGGAACACCTGTTCAATTTCTCATTAATGCAATTATCTAATCAACCAATCACATGGTAGTTGCTTCAATGCATTTAGCGGTGTGGTCCTGGTCAAGACAATCTCCTGAACTCCAAACTGAATGTCAGAATGGGAAAGAAAGGTGATTTAAGCAATTTTGAGCGTGGCATGGTTGTTGGTGCCAGACGGGCCGGTCTGAGTATTTCACAATCTGCTCAGTTACTGGGATTTTCACGCACAACCATTTCTAGGGTTTACAAAGAATGGTGTGAAAAGGGAAAAACATCCAGTATGCGGCAGTCCTGTGGGCGAAAATGCCTTGTTGATGCTAGAGGTCAGAGGAGAATGGGCCGACTGATTCAAGCTGACAGAAGAGCAACTTTGACTGAAATAACCACTCGTTACAACCGAGGTATGCAGCAAAGCATTTGTGAAGCCACAACACGCACAACCTTGAGGCGGATGGGCTACATCAGCAGAAGACCCCACCGGGTACCACTCATCTCCACTACAAATAGGAAAAAGAGGCTACAATTTGCACAAACTCACCAAAATTGGACAGTTGAAGACTGGAAAAATGTTGCCTGGTCTGATGAGTCTCGATTTCTGTTGAGACATTCAAATGGTAGAGTCAGAATTTGGCGTAAACAGAATGAGAACATGGATCCATCATGCCTTGTTACCACTGTGCAGGCTGGTGGTGGTGGTGTAATGGTGTGGGGGATGTTTTCTTGGCACACTTTAGGCCCCTTAGTGCCAATTGGGCATCGTTTAAATGCCACGGGCTACCTGAGCATTGTTTCTGACCATGTCCATCCCTTCATGACCACCATGTACCCATCCTCTGATGGCTACTTCCAGCAGGATAATGCACCATGTCACAAAGCTCGAATCATTTCAAATTGGTTTCTTGAACATGACAATGAGTTCACTGTACTAAAATGGCCCCCACAGTCACCAGATCTCAACCCAATAGAGCATCTTTGGGATGTGGTGGAACGGGAGCTTCGTGCCCTGGATGTGCATCCCACAAATCTCCATCAACTGCAAGATGCTATCCTATCAATATGGGCCAACATTTCTAAAGAATGCTTTCAGCACCTTGTTGAATCAATGCCACGTAGAATTAAGGCAGTTCTGGAGGCGAAAGGGGGTTAAACACCGTATTAGTATGGTGTTCCTAATAATCCTTTAGGTGAGTGTATTCTTGATCTATTTCTATTATTGCAGTCAATTCATATGTGCATTATACCCAAGTGCAATATTTAGTTATTCTAGTGTATTATATTATAACTTAATTATGTCCTTTATATGTGAATGCACCTTTAGGATTGTTGCAATTTCATTGTACTAAGTTCAAGGACAATAAAAAGGAATCAGAATCTGATTACCAGGTCAGTGTGATAAATGCTACCACATGACATATTTCGCAAACCACAAAATAATGAGTCCTGTTTATTCATTTCCTAAAACTTGGCATGACTATGATTGCATCGCTCAGGCCTAAATATCTTGCCAGCAATAATGAAAACACTCTCTCCACAGGAGCGGACAAGGCAGGAATAGTTGTAGATACTGACATGCAATTTGAGCCGTTCTAGTTGTCCTACCAGTACAGGAGAGGATCGGTGCTCCTTAGTATGGCACGGTAGGCTTCGATAACTTGGTACCTTCTCCGATGCTGCTAACTCTGTAGATGTGGATGGGACTTGGGTGTCCATAAGTGCATAAAGTTTTGTTCTCTTTTTTGGTGGTGAAGAGCAATCCTTTCAAGTTGCTACGTTTGATGAAGAGACTGAGTAGGACCTTCTTTGTTAGAATGTCTTTGATGTTTTGTCTTTCTCTATCAATGCAATCCAGAGATCATACACAAATCAGATCCTCTAAACCACAGGTCACTAATAGGCGGACCGCAGTCCAGGTCCGGACCCTGACTCTGTTCTGTCCGGACCCATACCCGGATCAGACATATAATTGAGTTTTATTTAGTATTGGCGGAGATTACATTTTTACCCGGTGACTCTTTTATGACCGTGTTTCTACACCACTACTCAGTGAAAGGGACTTCCTATGTGTCTCTGATTGGCCAGTACTTGCTGCATTTGTGGGTTCGAGTTGGTTGGGTTTAAGCATGAAGACAGAGATTGGTCAAAGTGAAGGCAAGAATGTCAGCCAATCACAGGCAGAGTTAGGGCAGGCCTTCACTGAATACAGGCGCAGAAAACCTGCATTCCGAGTGAAAACAACTGGCAATCTCGTGGCAGCGGCAGTGACAGGGAGAGAAAAATATAAAGTAGTGAGAAGACGAGAGAGAGAAAAGCGGAGATATCATGAGTCAGTGTGTCGTGGCTTTTGCTAAACGGCGTAAGGTTGACACCAAAAATCGTGTTTTTAATCCAGAATGGACCGAGGCGTTTATGTTCATACTTCCTGTAGGAAGCTCAAAACCGCTGTGTCTCATCTTCTGTGAGACGGTGGCAGTGGTTAAAAGTGGGAATGTGAAACGCCACTATGAAACTAAGCACAAAATGACATTTGAGAAAAGTTACCCACTAAATTCACCAGTTAGGCTACAGATCTTAAAGCCAACTATGATTGGTCAACGAGGATTTTAACACATTAATTTACTGGCCAACAACTCACTAACGAGTGCTCCCTCAGAGATGCGTGGATTTTGGAACATCACAGAATACCATTCAGTGATGACAATCTTCACACATGCATGAGGATGGCACTGACACCATTCCAGCCCCGATTCCAAATCCTGGCAGACCAAGCAAGAGCTCACATCTCTCACTGATCAAGGAGGGAAAGAAAGAGGGGAAGATACGTTCAGTTATTTAAAGATGTTCAGATTTACTGTGAAACTGCTTAAGCCTGTTCAGTTGTGCACATATTAAAAACTCTTAAATATTTTATTTTTATATGAGGCTGAGTCTCTTTTTTTTTTTTTGTTAAAACTTATTATTATTTTGAAAGTACTTATTATTTATAATTCTCAGTTGAATGTCAAATTTACCTTGCTTTTACTTTTATTTATTTTTTTCTTCTTTATTTTATTTATTATTTATTATTGTATGTAGCCCTCCAGAGTCCAGAGTTGCACTGAAAATACATTTTGTTGAAATGACATTGAATTATAGCTGTCTTCATTTGATTTGAGTCATTGACTTCACACAGTGCAGATGTTGATACAATGGCAATGCTACTTCAGTATATATAAATGAATTGTAATGTATAACTAAATTATAATGCAGCTTAAGGATTATGATGCTGCAGACCTGGACATGAGGAAATGTTCTCTATCCGGACCTCCTTAAATCATAATTGACTAACCCTGCTCTAAACTGTCCAACATCATACACAAAAAATAATCCAAAGGCAATCAAAATAGGACAATTACATTTCAAATTCTACTTTTTTTTTTTTTAAAGCATTTTATTGATTTTATTAAAATCAAATAGAATTCCATACAAGCAAGTCAAGTTTAACAAAACTAGGTTTGAAACAAATCAACCCTCACCCATGAGAAAGAGAGCTAGGGGGGCAGAGTAACTATAAGTCAGTAAAAATAAATAAACAGATAAATTAATACATGAATAAAAATAAATAGAATAAAAAAGAGGGGAGAGAATCCGCTTCCTCAATTTAAATGCTTATTCTAAAATGTTATTGATTAGATCCTGCCAGGTTTTGAAAAATTTTTGTACAGATCCTCTAAGTCAGTGGTTCTCAACCTGTGGGGCGGCGCGAAGTAACAAATAGGGGGGTGCGAAGATGTGGAAAAAAAAAAATAACAAGAATCAAAAATATGAAAAAAACATCTGTTGAAACCAAAACAAATTAACTTAAACTACATTCTGATATTAGAACAATAAATATAGAGTTAGATAAATGTTGATAAAAGTTAAGTAGGTATAATAAAATATGCATCTACATTTCAAAAAAATGTTGGGGGGGCGCGATTAAAACTGTTAGGAAAACTCGGGTTGTGAATACTTAAAGGTTGAGAAACGCTGCTCTAAGTGAGAATTTACTTTTTATTTATAACAGTGATTTGTGAAATGAACACGCATAAGGTATAAAGCATACGTTACTCTTGTATTTCTTTTACATGTTTGTGATTCATGATATTTAATGTACTGAGGACTATTGAGCAAATCAAGTCAAATTATCTTAAAGTGGAAATCATTTGAATTCAATTCTGTTTCCTGACATTCCAATTCTATTTCAACTTTGGCTCCATGCAATTCTAATTCCAGGAATTCTCAATTGAGTTCATAAAAGGTCCCAACCTGGACCTGACCAATATGCCCTCAAATGTTACACTACGTTTTACATCTGCACCCTCAGGCAGCAAGATAGAGTGCCAGACTAGGCAGGAAAAGAAACATTTCTACACCTATCTATTTTATATTATGCCCAAAATATAAGAATATAAATGTGTGAGTTAACAATATTCAAGCTGATAATAGGCTACCAGGTGTCTCTCTGTCTTAACGTGTTGATTGGGTTGTCTTGGCCCTTGATCCAGCATGCCATCGCAGGGAGTGAGAGGGAGACAGCATGCCTTTGCAGGCCTCAGTTATCCAATTCTAAGCGTCCTTGACACACCTCTTGCACAAGTGGGAGTATGGAGTCCCTATTGGCTCAGCTCAGGAAGATTCAACCCTCATTCCATCCCAGGCTATTCTGTTTTTTATTTTTATTTCATCTGGCAGCCATCTCTTGTGCCTTGAGGGCATTGCTACTTGTTTGAGTTGCCAGAGTAACCTCCCTATTTTGCGTGGCCTATGGGCTCGTAATCGCAGTGCTGGGTTTAAATAGCTGCCAAGTTTAGTTTCTATCTCAGCTGTGAATAAAAAAAGAAAAACTTTGCTAAACCTTTTGCGAATATTTCTTCTTTTCTGACTTTTGTTTCGTCCTTCTGACCTCAGTTTTCATCCATCATTTTGACCTTTTTCTGTTTCACATCTGCATTCTGGTTTCCCCTGAAACATCTTCCCAAAATTACACTGTCGCACATGTGTGCATGGGAGGCAGCTAAAGGGCTTGAGTGACGGCAGTTCTGAGGCATGCCGGGAGCTGGCAGGGTGCACTGACTCTTTTTCTCTCTTTCCTGTAGACCATTCCCGGGGGATTCCACCTGGCTCTCTTGACGTCACTTCCGGGACCGAGGCAATGGAAGGAGACCTTACCGGCTCCGGCCCCTGTGATGTCACGTCTGGGCTCGAACCAATGGCTAAAGAACATGAGCCTGATCCTTATGACCTCACTTCCTGTCTTCCCCTTTATAAGCCTGTCCCTTTTCCCTAAATCCTCAGTCTTGTTTTGGACTCATTTTTGTATGCACATCGGTGCTGTTTATTTTGATAAAAAATGACTTTGCAGCCAGGATACCAGATTATACGAGTGACTGCCCCAAACCTTTATCAGAGTATGTCTCATTATTGTGACAACACATGCATTCTTCCTGAAGGGGAAAGGGGTGCCATTAATTTGACCTATTCTTTCCATTCAAGGCTATTTCAGCCTGTTAATGATCTTTCCTCATAGACCACCTGTATTCCCCCCGGCTAGCTGACTGCTCAGTTTCTGAGATTTTATCTGTGTTAGTTCTAACCTGTAGTAAGTGCAACAATTGGCTTTTAAAGTAGTATTTTTTTCCTACGTACAGTGATCCCTTGCTATATCGCACTTCGACTTTCGCGGTTTCACTCCATCGCAGATTTTAAATGTAAGCATATCTAAATATATACCACGGATTTTTTGCTGGTTCGCGGATTTCTGCGGACAATGGGTCTTTTAATTTATGTTACATGCTTCCTCAGTTGGTTTGCCCAGTTGATTTCATACAAGGGATGCTATTGGCGGATGGCTGAGAAGCTACCCAATCAGAGCACGTATTACATATTAAATAAAACTCCTCAATATACGATATGCTTCCCGTGCAGTGCTTTGAATACTTAAAAGCCCAAACAGCGCCTATTGATTTTTGATTGTTTGCTTTTCTCTCTCTCTGCTCCTGATGGAGGGGGTGTGAGCAGAAGGGGTGGCCTAGAGGATACGGACGCTCCTCTAAAAAATGCTGAAAGACTACCTTCACATTGCTGCCTTCCTTGTAGCTGCTTTGCCGGGAGATGCCTCGCATACTTAAAAGCCTGAACAGCACCTATTGATTTTTGATTGTTTGCTTTTCTCTCTCTCTGACATTCTCTGCTCCTGACGCGCACTCCTTTGAAGAGGAAGATATGTTTGCATTCTATTAATTGTGAGACGGAACTGTCATCTCTGTCTTGTCATGGAGCACAGTTTAAACTTTTGAAAAAGAGACAAATGTTTGTTTGCAGTGTTTTAAAGTCCCTGTCTCTATAACCTCCTGAGTTTCAGTGCAAATCTGTGACCCAAGCGTGACAATATAAAAATAATATAAACGTATGGTTTTTACTTTGCGAAATTTCACTTTTCGCGGGGGGTTCTGGAACGCAACCCCCGCGATCGAGGAGGGATCACTGTACACATTTTAATCTTCACTTTATTGCACTGTCCTCATGACAATGTCATTTGCTTACATTCCTTGTGTTTTGTGGGTGGAATACTCGGCTGTAACAGCTGAAGCTCTACCTACCACCTCTATACAGTGGGGCAGAGGAGTGAATCCTTCAGTGCTTCATTGACATTCATTGAATGTGTTGTAAGTGTTTCATTTTTGGGGGGTTTCTTAGATTTTTTTTTTTTCTTTTGCTTCTTTTCTTCGTGTAGAATGCTCTGGATTGCCTTTTTTAACCTCTTTGTGACTTTCTAATACATACATAAATAATAACTCAAGACCAAAGTCCTTCCAAGCTAGGGGTTTTTATGATTCCTCTCCCTTTAAAGGCATTTTTGACATACATAGTGACATTTAAGTTATTTTTAAACTTTTAAAGCCCCATTTCGTGTCTGTTCAGTCCAAAGCCTGCCAGTGGAGTTTGGGATACAGCTGCCTGGGGTGAGCCCTGTTTTTAGGTCTTTTAGATGCCTCATTCTCTTTTTGCTAATTGATGTGCTTGTATCATGAGGGCTGCCTTTTTTTCAGTCTTGCATAGTGAAATGTTTTCTGATAAACCACAGGAATACAACAGAGCAGACTAGAGGGTGGCAACGCGGTAGTGCTGTTGCCTCACAATAAGGAGACTGGAGTTCAAGTTCTGGGAGATCCCTGCTTAGATTTTGTATGTGCACAGGTTTCCTTTTGCAGTCCAAACATATACAGATTGGATGTATTGCTATTGCTAAAGTAGCCTGTGTGTGTGTGTGTGTGTGTGTGTGTGTGTGTGTGCTCACCCTGCAATGGCCTTGTCACTTTCCCACCTTCCCTATAACCCTGCCATGGATAAACCAATTTAGAAAATAATAGATAATATATGTAGGAATTGTAGTCCTGATGCAGGAATTAGTGTTGCTACCTCACAGCTCCAGGGATGTGGGCTTCATATCTCATTCCAGTCACCGTCGGGGTGGAGTTTGCATGTTTTCTCCCTGTGATTTGCCTTTCCAACCCTGGTTGGGAGCTTTGTGACAGCAGAAAGTGAACACATCCAGTCAGTCACTCAGACTCGTGTGGCTAAGTGATTTTCCTTGTTGTGCCAGATCGGGGTTTCTCCATTTCTTTTTAATCCAGATCTCTCGCCTCCCCCACTGCCTCAATTCTCTAATGGAGCTCCAGAAAAGATCTTGACAAGGACAAACTGGTAACACCTTCACAGAGGCAAAGGCGGATGACACATAACTACTGAGTCATATCCCTGTTCCCTTTCTTTAACACTCAGCCTGTTCATAACAATAAAGCTCATCATTTGGATGTAGGGAGGGAAATGCAAGGAGAGAACATTTCGTAATGTTACAAAATAAACTGACCTCCTGGGACAGACTTCAGTGTAGCCGATACCCAGGACGTTCAAGCACCCTTGTTTACGATGGCAGCAGGTTTTGTGTTTAAATATATTGATAATTGGAGCTCTTTATTTTTCTCTCTAGCCTGAGCAGACCCCCTGTCCACAGGTGGGTAATGTCCATATCCTAATGCTGTGTTCCATTAGTTATAAATGTGCTGGATAAAAATAGATAGATACTTTATTAATCCCAAGGGGAAATTCACAAATCATGCACATTTAGGTCAAAGAGTTCCACATTGGACTCATTCCCACATTTTGTTAGGTGAGCGAATGTGTTTTCTTGAAAAATGTTGCAACAGTAGGAGGTACTATCGAGGTGCTAACCCCAGGTAAAAGTCCAATTATTACTGTTTTTATTATAACAACGTGCACCAAGCACTCTCCACTCCACTATATTCATAAATAAAAATCAAATCACTAATCAATACACAATCCTCCTCTCCCAGACGCGTTGCCACCCTTCCACCCAGCTCAGCTCACTCGTCTGGGGTTTCTCATAGTCTTTTATAGTCCATGACCCGGAAGTACTCCTGAACCCCTGTCCACGTGACTTCTTAGCACTTCCGGGTCGGATAAAACTCTCCTCCTTCATCCCAGAAGCACATCATTTCCTCTGTCGCTGTGACTAAGACGTACTTCCGGGTTATACTGCACATGCAAGTCCTTGAGCCTCCCTGCAGCGTCCTCTGGTGGGCCCCACGGTATCCAGCAGGGTTGGGAATAGAAACTCCATTGTCCAGGATTCCCTGCTGGTCTTTGGGGCACTTTCATGCTACAGGGAGGGCTCCATCTGGCAGCCTGTGGGTATTGGCCGGGATGAACAGCCAGCCATCTCCCACAACGTGTACACGTTCAAATGTTCTGTTCATCTTTTACATTTCAGATTTATGAAGAATGCATCAAATGGTTGGCACACTCAGTGAGTGAACAGCTAATGCCATCGATTTCGGCATCTTCTTTTAAGTTACCATCTGCTCCTTGATAGGCTCACTTTACAGTCAGTTTCTCTGAAAAGTTATGAGTGAAATAATCTGTCAGACATTGATTTGCTTTGCACAAAAGTTTGTGAAACACATTGTGTTTCCCTACCAGGACACCCCTGTTTAAGGTGACCGCCATTTTCAGGATATATAACAAAACTTGCTAGCTCTATTTCAAATTTGCCCCTATGACTTTTCATTTTTCCTTCTCTGACAGTAGTGGCAAACCCTGACATATCTCTTGTCCTCATTGCCTAGTCCATCTCGGTTTCATGACTATTGATGTCCCATGTTCAAGGGAGTATGCCAGCGTCGCAGAAGAAAGACATATTTCAACAGAGCAGACCTGGCGCTCATTTATGATGCTCACATGCATGTGTCTAAATTGCCTTTTGTAAAGTTTGAATGCTGCATACATGTGGGAAAGACCTATCATGTTACCCTGTCACTAGAGTTTTGCAATAAATCTTGTGGCCAGTGACATTCTAGGATTTTTGTGTTGATGTGCACATGCCCAGTGTAGGTGAACATCTGTTCTATGCGTTTTTCGGTCATTTTTGTTGGACGGACATACTTTCATAAATGATGTGAAAACGCTATTGTGGACAGAGATGGTTTTAATTTGAGTATAGGAGTAACTGAGGCGCTTCATAAATATGGGCCCAGGTCTTTGTAAGGACAGATGGTTTTATAACACTAAACAGAAGCAGCAAGACAAAGCTAGGGTAGACAACAACAACCACCTTTATTTATATAGCACATATTCTTACAAATAATGTAGATTAAAATGCTTTACATGATGAAGAGACAGAAAAAAAGACAAAGTAAGAATTAAAATCAGAGAACACTAATTAACATGGAATAAAAGTAAGGTCCGATGGCCAGGGAGGACAGAAAAACAAAAAAAAACTCCAGACGGCTGGAGAGAAAAAATAAAATCTGCAGGGGTTCAAAGGCCATGAGACCGCCCAGCCCCCTCTAGGCATTCAAACTAACATACAGTAACACATTATATGCAGGATTCTCGTGGAAGGACTTGATGATGACGGTCACGTGGACTTCTGGCCTTTAATCCATCAATGTAGAGACATCATGGTGCTTTGATTAGGTGTTGGCGGCGCAGGTCGCCAAAAAAGAACAGAAGAGAGAGTAGGGGTTAGTACAGATTTTGGAGCCACCATGAATAGTAATGATAATTAACTGAAAATGCAGAGCATCAGGATTAAATTAAAATGAAGTTATGAGAAGGCCATGTTAAAGTGATGTGTTTTAACGGTTTTTTTAAAGTGCTCCACCGTATCAGCCTGGCGAATTCCTATGGGCAGGCTATTCCAGATTTTAGGTGCATAACAGCAGATGGCCGCCCGCCTCGCCACTTCTTTTAAGTTTAGCTCTTAGAATTCTAAGCAGAAACTCATTTGAAGATCTAAGGTTACGATTTGGATCCTGAGGAAGCTTTCAGCCATGAAGGACCACTATTAGCAAGTACACGCTTGACAATTGTATCTTCCTTCTGTAAACAGATGGCGCAATAATGAAATTCAAAAGTCACCCCTCTCCCTGATGGGCCACAGTGGGTAAATACGGGCGGTGTAAAGTTGACCACCAGTAGCAGCAATCGCAGAGGGCTGCATATGAGGAGACCGGGCACTAAAAGTGCAGGTGTCCTTGCTGCTTGGCTGACAGCGTCCTTGTGACTTGACCACTCTGTTTGTCACTCCACCTTCATTTACAGTGCAGCCATGTTCTCAGCCGCAGGAGGCAAGGTGACCTTTAGGAGAAACAATATGTTAAATGATCCTCTCCTCTTTTATTTATGTTTAGCCCCGCTTACGCAACCCAGACAGAAACATCCCAATTAAACTGTAACCAAGGTTGCCAGTTTAGATTTATGGCAGCCATGCTTTTCGACAGAGGCCTCGCAGCCGAGGCGGGGAAGAGTGCCTGGAATCCCTATGTGCACTAATTAAAACGTGAAAGCCCTTCAAGCCCGGAGTCCAGAAGGGGAATGGCTTTTTACGAGGCTTTGCCGTGCGGGCTGAGCTGCCTGCTTTCATTTATTCTGAAATTGACTGATTGACTCGCTGATCGCCTTGAAAACAACTCATCTGGCCTCTCACTTCATTCCAACGCCGCGATCACCCAAGCGAACGCTTCGCTAACCAGATAACAGAGGTCAGCATCCTCGCTTCAAGCCGCGCCGAGATATACTACACACATAAATATTAGAGCCGTAAAATGAGCCTCGATTCCACGATGAGGATGGACGGCAGGGTGACCTGCCCTACAGTACATTCATTTAAAGAACACTCGCACCCCTACCTCACGCTCCACTTGTCACCATGGGTTGACGTAAAATCACAAGGTCATGCATTTGGGTCTCAAAATGAGGGATTTAGTGAGCCACAGCGAGTCATTTAACCCCCCAACAAATTATCTGGGAATATCTGTGGCTGTAACACTGCAGTCAGACGTAAAAGGTGGCAGCTAGTTAGTGCGCCCAAAGGACCAGGGGGCACATCTCAGTCTTTTTATACTGAGGTGGAATCCCGTATTAGCAGCAGACACATTATCGGTCAATTCGGCTTTGCTTTAAATGAAGACGATATGATCCACAGGGTTCTGCTATAAGTAGGGTTTTACCTCTCTTCGTTTTATTTAATCGTTTTGTGTCCGTCTATTTATTATTTGATGAATGTTTTATTCTCCATGTATGTATTGATGAATATCATTTAGTTCATTGCTTTTGTTACCTTTTTGAATTCCATTTATTTGGTTTTACATTGACATTTATTTACTTGGTAGACTCTTTGATCCACACATGTCAAGGAAACCTCAGTGTAGGGTGTGTGTATTGGGAGAAGGCTACAAAATTGACACACTGAACATCAGAAGTGAGCAGCTCAAAACAAAACTCCAAAATAAAAAGCGAGTTACAATTCTTAGTGCCAGTATTTACACAGAGAGCTCAGAAACCCCGCCCCCTAGCAACCAGAAGATGCACCTGGCAACAGGATTCAGAGAATGGTGACGCCCACATACAAAACAAAAATGGGGTTGCAGTTGTTCTGCTTCCACATCTGAGAGACGAACTATAAGGCCGCGACCAGGAGAAGAAGCGTAAGTCAGTGTTGTGTCTGCCGCTAGGAAAGGCACACCGAGTGAATGGAAATGACCACGACAGGAAACGTCACACAAGATCTGTCCATTTTCTACCAGTCTAAACAAAGAAGTCCCTTTTCTCCAACACATCCTCCAGGGGCATATCAAGGCGTTGCCAGATCAGAAGATATAATCTCTTCATCATGTTCTAGGTCTGACACTGTCCGTTTTCCCTTAGGAGCTCTGGCACACAAGTTAATAGCTATATCCAAGGTGACTTACAGCATCTGAGATGCATTTGGTTACATTTCTTTGCTTTTCCCAATTGGCGCACAGGTGTCAGTAGTGGGATTTTAATCCACAGTGTCAGGGTTTGACATCCAAAGCCGTACGCACTACACCACACTGCCTGCTTATCTGTAAAATACCTTAAAATAAAAACACACACATATTTTGAGTCATATGTAGTATATTGTAAAAGCATAACTTTTTATCCACATTACTTAAGACCTCAGACAGACAAACCTCTCTTACATTTGCTTTCTTCGCCACCTTATTTTTATGCGCACACAGAAGCCCACCACCATGACGTAAGATAAAAATCAAATCTGTCTCATCTTTGTCGCAAGGAATGCTATGACTGAGTTGCTGGGAATGTCACACTACATATCATAGTCAGTATTGTCTACCACTTGCTAAGATTATGAAATAGAGGGTGTAATGTGGCATCAACCTAGGAGACCACGATGGGGGGTTGTATATTTGGCAGCCATTGCCATGACAAGAGCATGATCTTGCAGAAAGCCCCGACTCCAAGACTTCCAGACCTTTCTCAAATGGAATGTAGTTCTCACTCCTAAAACATCTAAATCCACACTGTCACCATAACTGGCCAGCTTTGTCTAGCAAGTGAAGAATTCTGGAAAGCTAATCCCTTGTACACCCGTGGCAGCCAGTTGGCACCTTGGTCTTTTCATCTTGCTCATCTCAACACACGTCCATAACTCCTCTCAAGCGGATGGACTGTGCCTGCTCCAAACAAAAGGAAGACACTATCCCTCAGAAACATTATAAAAAGAAATTAAACTCTGAGCGAAAGCTGTGTCTCACTAGATTAAATTTTAAGCGTCTGCATTAGCTGCACTTTATCGTGCAGAACAAGATCCCAGCATGCCTTGTGACTAGCACGTCTTGCCACTAGGGACAGCAAGAGATCATGAGCAGCCTTCAGGAAACCCCCACTGCCTGGCGTCGGCTGCCAAGCAGTGTGCAAAGTGTGGGGGGCTCCTACCTCGCGGGTTTACAAGTGATATATGGCTCATCATGGACCCATGGCCGAGCTGGCTGTCAGGGGACGAGTCCTCAAATGAGCGTGAAAAGCCTCATGTATTGTTTACAAATAAGCAGCGGAGCGGAGCGGCAGTGCCTCAAAGGAATCCCTATTACACGGCTCTGAAAATGCTGAAATTAGTTTTTTTTGCTTGAGCGGCTCCATAGATTGCTATAAAATAAATAAATCAATTAATAAATAAATATAGCACACAGGTATTTGTGCTCCTCTTTATGCCCGAGAGAGCGCCTATTTGTCACGAAACGTGTGAGGCCAATAAAGAGGCACTGCCCTCGCTTCATGGAAATAAATTGCTTTTTAAACAGAGCAGCTTGATCGCTTATCAGGGGAAAATGTTCGATCAAATTATGATACCAGAGTTCATAACACACATTAGGAGGGGGACCGCACAATGGCGTACCAGTTAGTACATTTGCCTTGCAGCTGTAAGGAGCTGAAGAAATACAGAATCTGGGCATTTGTCTCCACATCACAAAGATGTGTGTGTTATGGAAGTTCAGCCTCTCATTACAACGAGTTGCTGTTCCAACATGTTGTAAATCCTCCACCGTCCAGGAAGACAGTAGCAAAGTGTATTGCCTGGTTGCTTTCACACATCAGATCCCTCATCATCATTGCCTACCACACAAGCTGTTCCACAGAGGCTTGCACTCCATACGATTCTGACACACCTAGAGCAGCCAGACACCTACAGGAGGACCCTATATGCAGTCTTTAGTTTTACATTAAATCCCATAATGACCCCCACACATGTTAACAGATTCTGTAGCCTAGGTCTGGACATTTCTCTCTTCTCCTAGGTCACGGACTTCCTCTCAACCAGACCACAAAGCATCAGGATTAGGAACTGCACTACTTCTACTCTCATTCTGAACACGGGCTGTGTGCTGTGCCCAGTGCTCTCCATTATCCTTACCTATGACTGCTCGTCCAATCCTAGAATTAAATATGCCGATGAAACCAAAATAGTTGACCTAATTTCAGATAAGGAGGAAGTGGTCTAGAGGAATGAGCCGGAACACTTGGCTGATTGGTTTAAAGACAGCAACTTAGCCCTAAAAACACACAACTTAAGTATACCTTTTAGAAGAACTAAGGCGGCAGGCCACCTTCCCCTCTACGTTAATGGAATATAGTGGATGTCCATTTTCTATAATGTTTCTAGGGCAGCTACAACCTGGTGGAGCTCAACCCTCTCCAAGTTGGTTTCTTCTCAGGGTGTGCTCCTGAAGCCCTTCCTATGAAAAGGCAACTGCAGGGCAATAATGGTTTGAGCAAGACGGGTTGCCATCCAAGGCTATTTAGATTAAAATTCCAAGGAGAAATTTAGAGTCCTATATGTCCACCTGCAACAGGTAGTACTGGGGTACATGGTACCAGTAGCAGGACATATTTCCCTCGCCTAACCTGTGGAAAAGTTATCTTGACGATCCTCCTCAACAGACTAAAGCTTGTGGCAGAGAAGATTATATTTGGATATATGTATATCTGAGATACAGTAAATCCTCTCTGTCCATGGTGTAGCGGTCAGGGGCCACTAAGATTCACACCGTCAATGTGACGGTGATTTATTTATTTTAGTGGAAGATTACCAGGGACAACCCCAGCCTTGGAACGACACACAAACACCACTACAGAGACCAAATAAAGCATGCTGGGAACATTAAACGATAAAGAATATAATGCAATTAAATGAACTAAATGAAAACAATAATACCACCACTGACCCTTTCGACGATATTACATTTAACATGTAAACGCAATAAACACACAGCAAAGTCCGTGAAAAAACCAAACCGGATGAAATGAGAGGTGATGAGATTGAGTCCAGCGATCTGTACGTAGAAAGGGAATGGAAAACACAGTCCTACCAGTAGTTGCTGAAAGGATGACGACAGATGGATGGTTCAGGAGCGCTCCACTCTTGCGGGAAAGCCAATGAATCCCAACACAGTCCTCCGTGTACAGGTAGACAGACGATCCAGACCCCAACAAATGAATACAGTCCAGGAGACAATGATGATATTGTAGTGACCCGGCAGCCAGCGCTGGCGGTGTGATGCATTATGGGTAATTTATGAAAAAGCTTATTGTTGTGTTAAATTAATTAGGTAATCGAATTATTTTTCCTGTTGTAATTGTTGTATGTGTTTGTGCTCAACTGGTGGGGTGGGTTGGGTTATTGCCGTCCGGGGATGTTAAATTGTAAATAGTTACCATCAATGAGAAAGATGGCTTCGTTAATGACCTTGGCAATGGCTATGCAATGAGTTTGAGCTTTGTTTTCTGACTATCTGCTCTAATAAAGAGATACAACAGGACAGAGCTGTGTATTAGTAAGATTTCATCTAAGCAATTATTGCCGAGACACTCGGAGTCGTGCGGTGTATGGGACACGAGTGCTCGCTACTTAAAGAGCTGGTTGTAGCTGCGTGCATAGCGCTGGCAGTCTGCTAGCCGACAGCTTGGGAGAGGTGCACGGCAGAGTTCGGCTCTGAAAACTTTAAGACTCAACCACGGGTCGCTACAATATATGGCAGAATTAACAGCAGGCAGTCCGACAGATAAACGCAACAAACAAAAACAAAAAAACTTTTTCCCCCTTTGCTTGACACCTTCCCTCCTTTTAAACCCCTCTGGCCACCTTTGACCCCAACAGCCCATGCAAGGACTGCTGGGAGATGCAGTTCTAACTACTGGTAGCATTGCTACAATGGACTCCATTCCATTCCGCCATTATAAAAGATTAGTCATGGTTACTCGTGCCAACTGATGGCTATGTGCAAAAGAAAAAAAGATTCTGAGGGGCCTATCACGCAGCAGCAAAATGTTAGGTTGGCCAGTCACAGTGCTGCACATGCACTACACCGAATGAAGCAATACATGTCTACCCAGTGCCAACAAGTATGAGTAAGCCATTGAATCCCATCCCTGATGGAAACCAGGGCTTGTAATTGTTCCCTGGGAATGAGAAATGAATACAGTAAGTACTGGTCATAACCTTCCACCGATGAAGTCCCTGTCTTTTCCTCACACCGCCCGTCACTACCACCAATTGGATGGTTAAGTGTGGTCCTTGGATCAGCCCTGGCTGCAGTTGGTAGTGAGCACCTGGCGGAGTGCCTAGAAGATAATAAAAGTCATAACAAGCTTGGTGATCCCGCAGAAGAATCTGTAATAAGTCTTGAGGGTGTGTATGAGTGGAGTTTTCACTGTCTCTCTCCGACTCCCATCTCCCCCTGCCGAGCAAGCACCTCACCAGAACCTAACCCCATTTAGAAGATCAATGCTTCTGTATTCACAGTATCCATTTCCACCAGGGAGTTTTCAGGAATGTAATCCCCAAGGATAAAAAGAATCGACTGTAATTTCTTTTGATTTATTGCTGCTTTTATGAGAAATTTCACTGTATGCAAGTTTAAAGACAAAGATTTCTTCTAAATTGGTGACCCATTTTATATATGAGAGCGTCTGGCATCGTGGTACCTAGGAAGTTTTTTTTTTCCATTCCCTACCCTGTCTTGAGAATTTCCCATTCGTTTGACTCAGCTGACGGCTACCCTACTCTGTTTTTCGGGCAACATCTGTGCCAGACGATCAAATGAACGCCCTAGAGCAGGGGTGTCGAACTCCAGGCCTGGAGGGCCGCAGTGGCTACAGGTTTTCATTCTTGCCATCCTCTTCATTAGTGACCACTTTGTGCTGCTGATTACTTCTTTTAATTAACTTGACTCAGGCCCTATAGTTGATTCCTTTTTCCTTAATTAGCAGCCAAACAATAACGAGACACAAAACAGGCCACCATATGACCAGCTCACCTGTGCCCATCACAAAATATCTGAAAATAAAGGAAGGTGACGGTCTCAGTAAGACTGATTTCCGAGGTCACCAAAACATTATGATGGCATTCTTAGTAAAAGCAGAAAAGCAACAGTTTTGGAAATGTCTGCTGTAGCAGAATGAGAGCAGCAACAAGCCATGGAATTAAATAACGGGTTTAATTAACAGCAAGAATCGGCTTCTCATTAAGAAACTGGTTGGAGTGAAATCGGTTGGATTTTGAAGCCCCAATTTAGCTGGTCATCTGTTGGCTTGTTTCACGTCTCATTTCTGTTTGGCTGCCATTTAATGAAGAAAGGAATGAATTCAGAGGACTGAATCCTTAAAAACAGGGCTATTAAGATGAAGGGAGAAGGAGTTAATTAGCAGTGAAAACTGGTCACTGATTAGGAAAAGGGTTAGAATGAAACCCTGCAGCCACTGCGGCCCTCCAGGCCTGGAGTTCGACACCCTTGCCCTAGAGAGGCCTTACTTTCTTTTGATTGGCTGCTTTCACAGCTCCATAGATTAGCAGGGCCTGCCTTCTTCCTAGTCATGTGATCCTGGCCTGGAGTCCTAAACCCAGGAATCTCAGTCCTCTTGAAGAATATGGAAGTCAAAGCAAGCCACTATATAGTAGGTTTTAAAAGTGGTTTGTTTGAATACATTAAAGGGTGTGTTTGGTAATTTTGAAGTGAATGTTTTTTAGAATTATGGCATAAGTTAATGTATGTTGTTAGGTGAAACATTAGTTACGAACTGAAACACTAAAATCTCCAACAGTCATGTTGTGAATGTTTTTTTTTTTTTTTTTAATTGGGATCCTGAAATCTTTCCTTTTGATTTTAATTTAATATACAATAGATCTGAACTGGGTCGTGTGGAGTCATGAATCACAATAATGCTGAATGGGACAGGGTCGGGAACAATTTGGGGAGTGCCATGTGATGGGTCGACACTACTCCCCAGTGATGAAGATTGGCAAAAAAATCTCCAAGGGTGACAAAGGGACAAGAGTCGGTGGCGATTTTACAAGGGGGATGAATCCTTTGGATGACACTCTGTGGAAATTGTGGGCCGTGAAGACACAAACAAAAGAAAAAAAAATTGGTCCTGAGAAAAAAATTTTTAAGATGATCATTTTTGGGTGTCCTTTCCTGACAATTTTTTGGGAGAGTTACTTCAATGTTACTATGAATATAACCTAGAAGTCCTATGAGATATCTCGTTGGGTCAACAGTATAAAATTCACACTGGGGACTTTTCCTCCAAAGCATAATGGGTGAAACTAGGAGATCAGGCCAGAAGGCTACCTGCTTTGCACAAATGAAGCTCACCGGACTTCCAAGGCACCTACTAGCTTCAGCTGCAGCAGGTCCCACAGATGCGGAGCTGGCAAAATGAATGTTAATCTCAAAATTCTGGCCAAAAGCACCACAAGGAGAGGGATGACCATAAACCTTTGGCTTGTAAAAAATGGGCAATTGAATCTTTACAAATAAATTATTTGCAAAAAATAGAAAAATAAAAGGTAAAGTTCAAACTAGTGAACGGAGGCACAAAAAGAGGTGGCTAAAAGGCAATCCAAAGCAAACAAAATCCCAATACATGGTCCAGTAATCAAAATCCAGGAAAAAAGTAAGAAAGTCTCAAACAAAACAATAAATCCAGACAGAAAAAGCAATGCGATGCAAAACTCCAGTTAATGACGTTCACGTTTGAGCCTCCTCAGCCAGTTTAAATAGCCAGACGGAGGGCTCCACTATAAAGCATAGGGAAAATAAAGAAATTTAAAGACTTAATACATAACCAATGATATAAAAACATGAAAAATAATAATTCAAAGGCAACAAAACCAGCAATAAAACATCTAAACACGCGTTGAAACTCAAATATGTTGTGCAATAAGGATCGTCACTGAGAGAATTTGGGGTTGCTTTCCTAATTGTTTTTCCATTATTTAGAACTTTTACACTATCTACCTTACTTGGACTATCAATTAGTGTTTCTCAACCTCGTTTGTGTCATGTCCCACATTTCCTCCAAATAAGTGTCTTTTCAACCTATCAAGGGGTGGCAAATCAAGTGTGATCATCAGAGTGCTTTTGTCCTCTTTGGGGTCATCAAATTGTCCCTGTTGGTCAAACGAAAGAAAGATTGTTCTAATCTTCTGAATGATTGACCTACGGCTGATCTGCTGGTCCTCTTTTCAAATCTTTTGTGCCGTCCTTTAGCAGAACCAGGTGGCTTGTGTGTCAAGTGAGAAACAAATCCCTTCAAACCTACCATACTGTATATATTTACATCAAAGAGACACAAACTTCAGTTTCAGAAAAAGGTTTCAGCATTTCTGATGTTCGTTTATGACAATGTAATGAAGAGGGAAGATATTAATTTTTATCAGAAATTCTGGAACAACTGCTGTGATCATCTCTGTATGATCGTGGAAATTTGCCTTACTACAGCCGCTTTATAGCACCCCACGTGAATAGTCTTATCCACACGTGGACAGCTGCTTTAACCAAAGAGACTTTCTAGCTTGGCATAAGCAAACCAAACAGTGAAGCTACATCTGTGCCAATCACCAAAGCAGGTGCCCGCTCACCACGCTGCTACTGTTGGAAAACGTTTTTTCTTCAGCTGCTAACCCCCGTAGGAATATGGCAATCATCCACACCAGGTGCTCTTACAACTGTACCTTGAATATACGACTATAAA
>JANRMT010062840.1:34944074-34958995 GCA_026402145.1 Polypterus bichir lapradei
TTTATATGAGTGTTACCCATAGTAGGTGCCCTAAACAATATACCTTGACCCAAACAGTATAAAATCATTATAAGGCAACATTACTATAAAACACAATAAATCCGATGGTAGGAAAAATATTTGAAAACAGACTTTTAAGGTTAGTAAATGTATTTGAAAAAGAGTCTTATTGGAAATACTTATGCGGAAAATAAAGATGGTGGAAAACAAGTCTGGGTGCAGAATTGCTGCAGAGGTCCTTGTTGATTTTCTTTGGGCTCTTCTTGCTTTTCTCTCTCCTGCTCTGTTCTACCTTCCATCCTTCATGATCTGCTCAGCATGCGCCCAAACACAAAGGCCTCCCTTCACGTCGAATTAACAGTAATTCCCAGAGCAATCAATCACTGTTTGCCTTTCTCAGGCTGTTTGTCCATTCTCATCCTAAATCACCTGAAGTCTAATAAATTAACAATATGTTTAGAATTATAAAAAAAAAATGATCTAAAGTTGCAAGGTTCAAATCAGTAAAGCTAAAGAATTTAAAATTAGTCTAAAGCAGTTGTTTAAAAATATACATCAAGTGTGTTCAACATGGGGGGAAAAAAAAAAAAGAGTCCAGAGTTGAAAAGTCCAAGGAGACTCCGTTCAAATAAAATGAAATGGTGCAGGTTGGCTGGCAGGTTAATCATTGTTAGCTCACACAGTTGACATTTGGAATTCTGTCTTTCACTCCATTTTCTTATTGTATATATTAATTAAAAGACAGTTCAGTATTGTGAGTTTTGAACATTAAAGTGAATTCTTTTTATACCAATTCAATCCCACATTGAAAGATGCAAGAAATGAGACAAAATGAAATGTCTTCACTCCATGCGTGATCCCATGAATATCGGTCTGATGGCTTCCTCTGCTACTGAGCTACATCAGTGGTGGCCTATCTCCTCAATAAATGGCTGTTCTAAAACATTCAGCTTGTGGTGTGGACATTTTCTCCTCTGATTGACTCAACTAACTAAAATTCCACCTGCTCTGCTATTATTAGTTCCCTCAAAGACAATAAATAAAGTGAGATGGCGTGCATGTTAGTTAGATGAGTGATGAGTTATCGATTGGTTTGTTTGTTTTTTTCGTGCACAAACCAAAAATCAAAATCCTAGCCAGCCTATCGCCAGCATTGTAGATTTATGATCTGCGCTGTGCCGTCTTCATCTCAACTGAAAGGTAAAAGCAAATAACAGATATCTCCAAATAAGGCTAGAAATCTGCTCTGTCAAAAAACGGCCTTTAGAGGGAACACTTGTTGTCGATAGTGCATGACAGGCTGACTGACTGACTGCCTTTCAATCTAGTCATCCAAGCGTCTGCAATCGATAATTTTCCTCAAGACATCTTTGACTGGTTACAGAAAATGTGCACAGCTGGAGATGGCTTAAGCGACTGTGGACTATGAAAGGAAAGAAAATGGATGTATGTGAAAGGGTGAAAGCTCTGTGTGCTTCATGTATCTTTCATTTTATTTTTTGTATTTTGGCTCACACCTTTATTCAAGGTAACTTACAATATAATTGATTTATATTTCTTTTTGGTTTTGCAATTGGAGCGCAAGCAGCTCAAGTGACTTGCTCATGGTCACATGGTGTCAGTAGTGGGATTTGAACCCACAACTTCTCGGTTTGAAGTTCAAAGCTTTAAGCACTATGCAACACTGCCAGCTTCTACAGAAACATTCACCAGACCGTGAATAATTGAAATAAGGGAACATCTCCATCCCTGGTGGGTTTTTTTTTTTTTGACAAAAAGGAAGTGCTGTAATGAACACAAGTTCATAGTAATGGACCTGTTCCTGGGCACTGTTCTGTTCCAGTAATAATGTGATGGTATTACTGAGGTCATTCTGAAAGATCCAGGTTAACAATTAACGATGTGCTAGGATGTCTGCATTTGAAGTAAAGGACAAATAAATAAAGTTTAACTTCTTCCCAAAGACCCATCCATTCTTCAAAAACACTGTAGGTCCTAGGAGACCAAATGTATGTTGAATTTATTAAAGGGAAGGTTGAATGAAACACCGTACAGCTAAAAGGCACAACCACAAACTCACCTATGCTGACCAGAGGTTTACGATCAGGTGGGGTTGTAACAACTGCGCTCACACTCGAAGGCTGCAAGTTACACACTCTGGCTGTGTTGGAGCAAAGTCTGGACTCTGCCACGTCAAATCGTACTTACTGCTTTGTTCCTCAAGCTCCCCAGTTGACTGTAAAAATAAACAGGTTGGGTACAGATAAAAGGTTCAGTAAGTAAAAAAATGAATATATTGGAAAATGAATGAAATAACACACAGAGAAATCCCCATATTCTCCTAACCTGCTGCAAATATATACAGTGTAGTGTTAGAGAAAGGGGGGGGGGGGGGGGACAACATGGCCAAGACTTCCTTTGTCATTCCCTTGTCTTAACCAGAAAACATGTATAATTTACAAAACAACAAACATTCATATTCATCCACTGAAAGCACAGAAACTGTGGAGATGAGAAATGGATGAAACCCAGCCAAGTCTCAAATAATGAAAATGATAGAAAACCTGAATTCAAAAGATGCTATTCCGAAGTATGAATCAACCATCTCACTGACGACTCTCGTTTAGCAGTCCAGCAGCCCTGGGAAATGGATGATGAAAAAGTCTGCCTTACTGTCGTGTATAACCGGGCGAGCACTGATGATCTGTGGATACCTCCGATGAACGAATAGCAGGGCTTGATGTGGTGGATCACGGTCGTCTTGTGCTTCCTCTTTCTTCACCTCTTGAAAATGCCGTGCCTTAGCTTATAATGTGCACCACCTCGGAACTAAACAGGAAACCCACCCCTCATAAAGGGTCAAGTGCAACGCTTGGTGACATCCTTGCTGAAGCAGCGAGGAAACTCTTTTTCAGGTATATAAGCATTTTATTTGCAAAAAAAGTCCGACAAGCACAACACTTGTAAGCATCAAACAAACACATCTGCCATTTTTATGTACAGTCTCCCCTTCTAATATGCTCCTCCACACTCTCAGTTCTCCTCCTTCTTCCCACCAGTTGAGATCTTGCAAATGTTCACCTACGGACTCGAGACCCACAGGTGTACAGGCTGGATGGGGCTTATGAACACTGCAGCACTGCCACCTTTGGGTATGTCCAGGGGTACCAGATTGCTCATAAAGGAAAGAGCCCTGCTTAGCAGCCCAAGGTACCTCTGCACAGTTAACCTTACATAGGTGGGTTTCACAGTGCCATTTAGCCTCATGGAGGTCTAATACTATTTTAATACAGTAGAAGTTGTCCATTCTCCTGTAATGTTTAGTTTCAGCCCTTTGAAAGCCAATTATCCATCAAGTAGTTGGATAGAAGTGGTGGGCACCCTTTTTCCACACCACTTTGTCCAACACAGAGTCAGAAAGAGCTGGCATCTACCATAGCAGCCATGACAGAAAGCCACTGCATCACAGGGCCCATTCACTTACTCAAGTGCAGACGCTCATGTTGGACGAGTTTAGTGGCTCTCTTATGGGATGTGGGTGGAAGATGAAAAGTCCAACATGAAGAAATGCTATCTAATGTCATGCGGTCGCCTTTCAGGTTCAGCTGGAGGTTTGTAGTACCACCCTGAAGCGAGAGTGGAGCACTGTTGCCAACCTTGTCAACTGTTTGTGCCTCTACAGCTCAGAGAAGACACCCAGTGGGGGTAATTGACTGCGCCCCTTCTGAATCGGGTTCTATAAAGCTGGGCATCCCCCTCTTTGAGTCAAGCCAACGCAGAGGACAGAGCTCCACAAGGAGCCAAGACCTGCTGAATCAAGTGGCACGTGCAAAAGAGAGAAGGCTGCCGCCTGTATTTTCAGTTCTGTAGCGCCATCATGAGCTTGTTTTCTTTGTTAAAAGAATTAAACAGGACAACCCGGTTGGTGTCCCAACATTTCATCTTGAAGCTGGGCTTCACTCCCGTTGAACCACACTAAATATATGTTAACATTTTAGAATATCCTGTTATTAGGCAACCAACACAGACACGGGGAGTACCTGCATACTCCACGCAGAGAGTGACCAGGCTGAGATTAAACAGAGTTTATAAATTGGAACTGGAAAGTCTATCCATTCTCAAATGAACTTCATCCAGTTTAGATATATGGGCAACTGGAGCTCACCTGGGCAGCATCAGGCACAAGACTCATCACTGGGTACGCTCATTTAAACACATCCATACCGATTAATCTAACACATACTTACTGTAGGGGGTGCTGTGAGGAAGACCAGAGCACCCTCTCCTAAAATGTATAAAAATGAAGTGGATTAGTGCCATGCTGGGTTTCATGGGTGCCACCAGGGAATGGCTGTCCCTACTTTGTGGAGCTTCTACCTGACCCAGAAGTACAGAATACTGTCATCAGAAGTACTTCTGGGTCTGGCGTTAAAGGAGCTGCCTCACACCACTTGAGGAGTCGGAGTCAGGAGGAACAGGAAGAGAAAAATTGTTTGAAATGGATCTGAGTCACAAGGCAGCAGTCTACGCAATGATGCCCAGAAATCCCTTTCCGAGCCCCACCCCACTCCAGCTCCTCCAGAGGAATATCAAGATGTTCATAAGCCAGCCAAGACATATAATCTCTCCAGCGTGTCCTGGGTTTGTACGGAGGTCTCCTCCCAGTTGGACATACTCAAAATACCTCAACACGTCCATTAGGCATCTTAATCAGATGCCCAAGTCACCTCAAATGGCTCCTCAAAATGCGGAGAAGCAGCGGCCTTTCTGAATATCTGCACTTGTCATTATACCCCTAACCAAAACCTGTATAGAAATTTATGTTAATAAAAATGTCATTTTTAAATCCAGTGAGGTGCAATTTTGTCTTCGGTTTTGAGGGGTCTGCAGTTCCCCATGTCATAACAATGCAAGCACACTATACACACATGTGCATGACAATGATGTATACCATTTCAATCAACCAAGTCCAGGTGGCAAGGAGGCAAAGCTCACAATAGTAAAATAAAAGGAAGATGGGGAGGAGGAGCTGATTAGGGCCAGGAAAATCAACGTTGCCTTCAAAGTCAGCAAATGTGATCCACAAATGGAAAACATGGACTGTCCATGAGAACAATGAGAAGCAGAACAGTTTAATTGTTTGCATGTAATTGCTATATATGCTCAGCATTTTAGGTTTTTACTTTTATGATGAATGTTTGTGTTCTACCTCATTTCTTCTTATCCTTTCCTATGCTTTTGTAATTATATTTATTTTTATTTTGACACTGCAGGGTCTGCACCTAATTTCATGGTATTTGTTACAATGACAATAAAGATATTCTGATTCTGATGATCATAAAGAAAGCTCTTACTTTTGATTAATTAAATTACACTTTAAATTTGTTTTGCAAAACATTCCATTGTCTCACAGAGGCCAGAAATGACTCTCCAACAAGAGAATGCACGTCTGGGGTCAAACTGTTTTAAAAAGTTTTTATAGTGAATTGCGGCAAAGTCTCCGCTCACGAGGCTTCTTCCCAAACCACCCAGCCCCGATTCCTCCAGTCCACGCACTTTAAACTGGCGGGATATCAGAGACAGCAGGAGAAATTGTGCAAAAGGCTTGACGATGAGAGAAAATAAAAAGCTGAAGCTGCTGTTATCAATTAAAGAGCTCGGTAGCACAAGGTAACTGAAGGTTAATCGGTATATTGCGATAAGCACGGCGACAGAAGACCTGTAGACCATGGCGGGGACTTTGGCCCCACACATTTGAGAAGTTCTGTCAGCTACGATATTCTTCTATGGTTTTGACTATTGCATCACTATGTTTAAAAGTAAATAGAGTTTGGGTAAGCATTGTGGTCTAAGTATAAATGGTGTTGAAACGCGGCACCTATATTCAGGCGAGGCATGTTTGAATTTCCAATTAGACAGTAAAGTTACATTTCTTTAGATGTGTAGTCAGAAGGTGGATGTTGTGCAGCCTCATCTGTGCATCTACTCCTGTTGTCAGGCAGATTTGACAATTCGGGTGTTTTGAGTACTGAAATCTGCGTCTCCTTGTTATCGGCTCTCTTTAACGGTGGTCCTTTTGAAGGAATGTGACGCACCATTTACTTCAAACACATTTTGCAATTCATGTTTTTATGAGTAGGGCTGCCAATTCTTTCAAGCTTAGTTATCAACGTAACGCTGAAAAACCACGTGTAGACACGGCACATGAGACAATGTAGTGTTCACGTTTACCATTCATCCACTGATACAGTCGAATGCCGATGTATTATCTGATATTATAGGATTTTTTTTCCCTTGCATCAGGTTATGTTTACACATGCAGTGTGCCATCCACACATGCGGTACACATTCATATGTTGAATTGGGGCCTTTATAGGAGCCTTTTTTGGCTGTGGACATTTAACTGCAGCACCTCTGATCTTTGCAGTTTGAAATCTGCTCTCCTACTTTTTAGCACCACCTTCATGATTGGTATCAAATGGGACACTCGATGAGCTGTTTAATTGTTACCATCCAGTTTTAAGCAAAATGTACCGATAGTTGCCTGCAGATGTATGTATTATACGTCTGGCTCAGTGAGACTATAACTCCATTGACCTTACTCAGAGCTCTTAATTACTTTCAAGTATTTTTTGCTAGCCTTCACAGCCACCACTGTGTGGCACAAGAATGAGACTGGGCCAGGTGTGAGAGGCCCATCTGATGGGTTGCAATGGCACTTAATGAGAAAAAAAAACCAAAGCAGATTGATGAAGATGTCAGGCCGGTTTGCTAATTCACACTTCTTTTTTTTTTTTTACTGTTATAATTAAGGTGGCACATCAGCTCAAAACAAATTTCAAAGCCTGTCAAAATATGGAACAACTGAGAGGAACAGCTGGCACTTTAATCCAGCAGCACAGACAGTCGAATGCTAAGGACTGGGAAATCCTCAGTACAAAATAGGCAAGGGCTGGAATTTAAATCTCATTTTGATTTGCATGCCCGCTCAGTTGGTGTGGAGTTTCCGTGTTCTGCCTGTGTCCGTATGAATTCTCCTCTACCATGCTGATTAGGTTAAGTACTGACCTCATCTTGGATTCTGTTACGAATAAGCCTTAAAAGCAATGCCCAAAGGGAAGGGAAACTGTCAAGACTAGGGTCCAAATAAGCAAAACATTGATTATTTAATTTAACTTAAAGTTTAATCAATACAGTTTAAAAACTAAAAAAAATGTAATTTAATAAAGAGACGAATACAAAATAACAAACACTAAATAAAAAATATTTAAACGTAAGCCTAAGTACAAAAGGAGAGAAGGCAATTTAAATAAAACACCAACAAACTTATGGAGAATGGGGACACAAAAAGGGATTCAAGGAGCAAAGCATGGAACTGTGGTGACTGATGGATTAAGCAGACCTCTTCAGATAGTCGCGATCACCTCCAGTTTGCATATTGTCACAATCGGTCCACAGACAATGCCATATCCCATACTCATTAGGCCACCCTGGCACAAAAGCTGTATACCATAGTCCCATTTACAAACTACAGCTCAGCATCAACACTCTCAGTTGACCATTACACTTCTCAATTTAAGACTCCGTGCCATCCTCTTGTAACTTCCTAATCAACAGACCTCTGCACATGTGGATTTTCAGCATCACAGCCTATACGCTGACCCTCAACACAGGCATGCCCACATGTGAGACCCCTGTTCACCTATGAGCGTGTGGCCAGACACAGCTCCAACTCCATTATTAAATTCATTAATAACACCACCATAATTGGCCTGATCACTGACCATGATGAGTCGGCTTAAAGAGAGGGTCTACCAGCTGACTAGTAGTGGCGCCAGCACAACAATCTTAGTCTTAATGTTATACCAAGTAGCTGGTCACAGACTGCAGGAAGCAGGACATGCTGACATCTCTATTTGTGGGGATGCTGTTGAATGAACGGTTTTACATTTCTTGGAGCGACCAATATTGATAAGCTGCAGTGGGCGTAAATCATTTCCGCTCTTGTCAGATAGGTAAACAGCACCTCTACTCAGATAGGTAAACTTTATTAATCCCAGAGACACTGTCATTTCAATTGTCTGTCCAACAGGTGGCACATCAAACATTCAGTGATGCATTTTATTATTACAAATATTTGTGATGAGCAGTCTGTTCGAATGACAGTGCATTTTATTATCGCATGTGTTGTGGGGAAAAAAAAAACTTTCCTCTATTTTCAAAGAAGTCAGTCATGGAGTCAGATGAGAATGCAGAACAATTCTTTATTTGGACAAAGATATGCATAAATGTCTCGGTCCATGGAGTGAGCAATTAATAATACAATTCATTTGCTTTTATGCTTTTCTACTATCATTACGTCTTCTAAAAGATGTCCTCATAGCTTTATTATTTCATCCAATCATCTAATGCCACCAGTATTTTCTGTCTCCTGTCGACTCTCCCATTTACCCTGAATGCAGCCTTGTAAATAGGGCTAATCTGCCACTGCTTCACATGAGGGGGGGTTTGGGCTTTCCCACTAGTTTATCCTCACTTTCTAAAGGGGTGTTTGTGACTCATTCACCTCATTCTAACCATGGAAAATCAAGCTGGTGGTTTCTCTGAGATGAGGCAGACCTCACGCACTTAAGCTATAAGCCACCTTTTAATTACCTTCAGTCCTTTTCAATAATTCATTGTTACAACTTCATGAAAATTTACACTGTAGTTATTTGTAAATGATTATATATACTTTTAACTAAACATTCCATACATGCAACACAATAGAAGTGCACTACAAATGTTAATGTGGCGGCCTACATTGATTACTTAGATTTCAGTCCATCTAAGACGGAATGAGCACAGTTAGTGTACCACCCTGATGGCAGATAAACATTTCTAGAGTAAACATCAATAAGGACTGAGGCCGGTTTATTTTTGGGTGTTTTTAGACATCTGGATAGTGAAAACAGAAAAATAGCCTCAGGGTTTAAGAGCAAAACTGAGTATTGTGTATGTCTGTGTGGACTATGATGAAAGGCAAGTATCAGTGGTAATTGGTCCTAACGGATTGATGATGTGACATGACTGCTACAATTGAATGATGGGTAGGATGGGCATTGAAATGAGACCTTTTAACAACTCGGGTGTTACTGTGGTGTAGAGGTCGCCATCTACACAGAGCACACATCATTTTTCCATTCTAATGCTTAGGACTTGTCACCTGTGATTGACCAATGGCTTTGCTCTGGTCTGGCACCTCCTTGATGTTTGGCATTCAAGAGTTTGCATTTTTCTGTTTTTGGCCCTTATTTTTTTTTTATCTTTTGTGATATCACAGTAATGATATTTTGAATTAATGTTTTTGAGCAGTGTCACTATTTTAAGTGTTCCTTTCCTGGTCATGGCCATTTGGTGAGCTGGTTTCTACCAACCTTTATAGCTACTTATATAATTTATGAAGTCTTACTTTACCTATTAAAGATGGTGGCACCCATTTCTTCGTGTCAAAGCTTTGGATTTCTACCCAGTAACCACAGCTTTAGTGTTAAGTATTGCTAATTTTGTTAATTTAGTATTGCTCTGAATAAATTTTGAATACAATCTTCTGTGTTTTACGTAGGTTTCTGGCTTTGACTGCTGTTTTCTATCCTGTGCCATTAGTCCATTTCTTGACTAGGAAAATTGAAACGATTAAATCCGCATGGTGTATCTAAGAAAGTGTGGAATAAGTTACCAAGTTGTGAGGCAGTGGGTGGGATTTTAGGAACATTCAAAACCAGACCTGATGTTATTTTAGAGAAATGAGGTGGATAGAATTGGGCTGAATGGCCTATTCTCATCAATTTAAAAAAAAAAAAAATATATATATATATATATATATATATATTTCAATGTATTTCTTGTTTAAACATGTGACACCCTGTATGGTACAAGAACCGTTGTTTCTTACACATGTGATTTGTACAATATGGGACTAAAGCACATTGTGTCAATTTGATTTCAAACTTACGACGATTGCTCAATACTCCAAATCCAGTCATTTTTGGCTAACTGAAAGAAGAATAAAATGGAGCATATAGCTTTTTATTTTCAAATAAAATAAAATAAAAAAATAAGCCTTGTTATTCATATAACAGTTATAGAAACCTTTACCATTAGATGATGATAAAGCAACCTAGCATTACAAGGGTTAAAAAGAGCTTTTCTTTTCAATATTGCACAACAAAAGGCTACATGACACCTCACGCTCTCTCCAGTGTGTATGGTTTGCTGTGGCACATGCTACATAATATGAATGATAAACTAGCACTTACATGTCATTGCGTGATAATACAAGGAGTCGACAACACCTCCTCCACTGCTCTTCCTCCAGCCACTCGACGACCCTCGAAAGCCGTGTGGTCTCCACCATACAAAGCAGCACATGCACTTCCACAATGTAGGGCGCACATGAACGGCTCATCTGGACCAACATGCTTCTTTGTTTTGGCTGCAGTTACATAATCGGATGCGCACACACCGTAGCCTTCTCAACAGCAGATCCACGTGAAGCAAGAGAGGTCATTCAAGAGAGAAATGCATGTTAAAAAACATGCTGTGATCACTCAAATGGAAGTACCTTCATTAAAATAATTTCAGATTTTCATACCCTGGAGACCCTGAGATTTAGAAAAAAAAAATCAGTTTTCTTAGGAAATGTAGTATCAGGCAGGAGAGACAAGTACAGACCACTCGTTTTGTTTTTCTCATTCTGCATTATGTCATAAAAGTCGTCTCGTTCTATAACATTGGCCCAAGCCAATGCCCCAATGCTCATTAGATGTTTAGTAGTGGCATATCATCTCGGATAAAAGCTAGCAGATAACTGTGAGATGTTTAGTCCTGCCATGGTGGGATTGCTGCCCCTGACTTGATGAAATTAGGCAAACAAAATGTGGCTGAAAATTGTCATGCGACAAGAGACTGAGCGTGGAGTCTGAGTGTCTGGGCTTGCGAGTGTCCTGATAAAAACCAAGATCAGGCCTTTAATGACCTCTTGGGCACGGCCATCAGCAGTGTGTCTGTCTGCAGAGAGAGTGTTGACCTTGTCGAGAGGTTTACTTACCTTGGCAGTGACATTCATGTTTCTGGTGACTCTTCCTGTGAAGTCAGTAGATGGATTGGGAGAGCATGGGGGGTCATGAGGTCGCTGGAAAGGGGTGTGTGGTGCTCCTGATATCTCTGGAAAAGGACGAAGGTCCAAGTCTTTAAAATCCTGGTGCTTCCTGTCTTGCTATATGGTTGTGAGACATGGAGGCTATCCAGTGACCCGAGACGAAGACTGGACTCCTTTGGTACTGTGTCTCTCCGGAAAAATCCTTGGGTATCATTGGTTTGACTTGAGGTTGCTCATGGAAACCCGAATGAGGCACATTACCTGCATTGTGAGGGAGCGTCAGTTACGCCACTATGGCCATGTGGCGCATTTCCCTGAGGGTTATCCGGCTGGTAAGATCCTCATTGTTGGGGACCCAAGTGACTGGACCAGGCCAAGGGGTCGCCCACCTAACACCCGGCTGAGGCACGTAGAGGGTCATTTCCGGAGGGTGGGACTGGACCGTGTGTCTGCCTGGGCGGTTGCCAACCAGGATCCTGAGTTGTTTCATCATATAGTGGGTGCGGCAACGCACTGTACCAGTGCATGCTCCCCAACTTAACTTGACAAGACCTTTACTCCATTTCACCCTTTTTCTCTACTTCTCTGAGCCGATTTTTGCACAAGCACACCACAGACTGGTACCTAACTGAGCTTGTTGTAAGTTGGTTTACTGACCACATGAGAGTGAGAAGCAGGTGGCCCCCAACAAACAGCTGTCTGAACCCTCAATGGTGGACAATCAAGAGACTGAACAGCAAATCAGTGCCCAGTTCTTCATCCAGGGCGCCATTTCCTTCTTTTCACTCGGTTTTATAGTGCCATACTGGAATATGCGAGTATAGAAGATTAGATTCTTCTTGTAAGGAAAAACTACTCTGAAGAAATTAAAAATGTGCAGAGGATAAACATCAAATACAGTCAATAAAGTCTAGCTGCAGACATTATGTCACTTCTATTTCTGACAGAAATCCACAGGCCCCTGAGCATCATCACCAGATCTGGGTCTGCTTCTGGAGGTCTGACCTTTCTCAATACAGTCCAGCTACCCAAAGTCTTCAAAGAGTTTACCATAAACTTCCCTGTGGACAAACTTTTGTCTTGCCTTTCTCTACAAGTGCCGGTCCCAAACCCAGATAGAGGAGGAAAGTTGGGTATGGGGCTAAAGACCCCCACCCCATTAAATACCCCTTGCTACAGAACTGTCAAGTGAATCTCAATGAGCCCTAATCAACAGCATTGGAGGAGGCCAGCATTTTGTGATGGCAGCAGATCAAAGTCCATCTGGGACCGTCCATTGCCTGGTTTTGTAAACTTGGCATAGGATGAAACTGAGGTCAATACTGTTGAATGGGCTCGCTGATGAATACTTGCCACTCAATGTGCCACCTGGCACAGGAATGGACTAAGTCTAAGTAAGTCAGTCCACTCCCAGGGTCACTTATTCTGAATGGTGTCTGTTTGATATCACGTTGACAATGCACTCCAGTCAAGAAGGATAGAGAAGATGGCTTGCTGAACTGGGATGTAACTGTGTATGTCTCGCACCACATTATAAAAGTGGTTTCCTATCCACACCTCATCATCGTAAACAGTCCAGTCCATGACGAATAGGACTTGGTGCCAACTTCTCACTCCTTCAAACAAAAAAGAAAATGTCACCCATTCAAGGGTCACAGCCAGAACAAAGTGAACTCTACCCTGCAAATCTGGGCAACCCAACTCATGTAAGGCCTCCCTTACCTCACATCCATGGTCTAATGTCTCAATATTAGCATTTTGAAACAGATCTCAGAGAGTGCTATTTATTTCTGACTTTAAGAACAGAGACATAAACGGGAGACTTTTCAGGATTGGTCTCAAAGCTTGCTAAATGGCTACTCGGTTGGAAGGCTGCATCCCTGCAGCTAGGAGATAAGTGGAAGAAACAAGAAGCACAATCTGACTTTCCCTGTATGAACAGCTCCCTGGGATTTTTTTTAAGAAAGAGAAATTCAATTTATAGTATACTGTATATATAAAAAAAAAGAAAAAACAAGCCGCCTATACCTCAATTGTCTGTGCCCATTTTTTTTTTCTTTTTCTTTCTTTAATTATCCCACTGCTGGTTTTTCCAGAATGTTGACATCTTCTGCACAGTTCATTTGGTAGTTCTGGAGTTCACAGAAAGAAAACGGTATATCATCAACATGGCCCAACTTGAGGCCAACGTTAAAAAAAAAAAAATTGAATACTAGTGTGCAAATAATTAGTTGCCTGTTTTACTCTTAAATAAGTGTCGGCACAGGGCACCAATTGGAACGGCATCACCCTCATTACAAGGATGTAAAGTAAATAAAATAATTCTGCATTTCCACCAGCTCCCCCTAAGCTCTCGCTTTCCTGTTTTTATGAAATTACTAATCCGATCTGATGTGAGCAGAATCTAGGGGCTTTGAGTCTCACACAGTCTGCTAGCTTGTTGGTTTACTGAACACGTAGGGTGGGCATGTGTCCAGGGTAATTTTCTTTTAAATTTGAAGAAAAAGATCCAGAAAATAGAGAAATGACTGGATTGTGGTAAGACCAGTCCAGGGGTGGTTTTAATGGCCTCATTCATTGTTGATTTTAAGCGATTTTAGTGCACAATGAGGTAGTTTAACCTCCTCAAATGAGCGGTTCACACGCATGCAGTTAATTACAGGAGAAATGGGATAATTAACGCGATTCAACGGGAAGTGGTTATAACATAATAGGCTGGGTTAGTGTGTATAAGGGAGCAGACGTGAAAAGGTCGACCGAAGAACAGTTGAAAGATTGTATTCCTGCTAGAATGGTCAGGGCGGACAGCATCAGCAGAATAAAGGAGCAGGACCAATGGCTGTGCAGAGTTCTAGGGCGCAGCAGATGACTAGACTGACATGAATCTAGTAAACCGAGATTCATCATGGAGAGTGGGCACTGGAATTGACAGCAGAGAGTAATCCACAGCATGGCGGCGCTGTTTAAAGCCAATGAAACTGTGGTGATCAGATGATAAAGTAGTTTGGGTTTGCAGTGGCCAACTGAGGGGTAGACCGGGTAGACCAGGTACCCGAGAGTAAGTGAGGGGGATTCATCCCCTGGTCCTGACGAGAGAAAAATGGGAATATGGTCATAAGGCAACTTATGGCTTCTTTTGGGACCATCAAATTGGCGGTTTAATGGTCATTGCATTAGAAGCTCTGGGGATCTTGTGTGGGTCACCGGTACAAATACATTAAATGCCAGAACAGAATTATTCGAATCTCGGCCTGCTCTTTCTTTTTTCCAGGGTGCCGTGTAGCACGTTTGAACTGCTATCATACCACTCGCTCACACCTCCCACATGCAGCTGTGCTTCCAAAACTCCATGAGGGGACTGTTAGTTGCTCATGTGTTGGTGCTTCGCAGCAATCAAACGATACCTTATGACAGGGGTGCCCAATGCTTCGACCGGTAGATAGCAAAGGTAGTGCAGGTAGATCGCGTTGCATTCTATCATATACTAGCAGAATACCCGCGCTTCGCAGCGGAGAAGTAGTGTGTTAAAGAAGTTATGAAAAAGAAAAGGAAATATTTTAAAAATAACGTAACATGATTGTTAATGTAATTGTTTTGTCATTGATATGAGTGTTGTTGTCATCTATCTATCTATATATATATATATATTTATATAGCAAAATACCCGCGTTTGGCAGCAGAGAACTAAAAAGAAAAGGAAACATTTTAATAATAACGTAACATGATTGACAATATAATTGTTTTGTCATTGTCATGAGTGTTGCTGGCATATATATATATA
>JANRMT010062840.1:34969396-34996199 GCA_026402145.1 Polypterus bichir lapradei
ACACACACACACACTAATAAAAGGCAAAGCCCTCACTGACTCACTCATCACTAATTCTCCAACTTCTACCGTGTAGGTAGAAGGCTGAAATTTGGCAGGCTCATTCCTTACAGCTTACTTACAAAAGTTAGGCAGGTTTAATTTCGAAATTCTACACGTAACGGTCATAACTGAATCCTACTTACGTACATATATACGGTCATAGCCTGCTGCTCGGTCGCCGTGTGAGGCGGAGTTGCGTCCCCCATACCCATGCCTCCCACGTAATTGAGTGCCTGCCCATATAAGGCCGTCCGTCAGCAGCAATCCAATAGACACGCTGCTGCTAAATATTCGCAGGCAAATCAAAAAGTTAATACCGGGAATGCCTGTTAAACATCTTAGATTCACCAGTAGCGATTTGGGTGGTGAGATGTCTATCGAGGTGATCACTGTAATATTTATATGTCATTGAAATGTATTATTATCAGGCATGGTTTAGGTACCTATGTCATCAGGAAGGCACCAGAAAAAGGGACCTCAAGGTTACTATTATGGAAGTTTAATTTAGAGCACAGATACCGTGAATGTAAGAGCTGTAATAAATAAAGTTCCCCTGCATACTTTAAAAGAAAGTCTCGCCATCATTTAATTTTTCACAATTTATGAAAACAAGACATGGTGTCAGAATAGAGGACAGTCATGGATTTTGTTGGAGTTCCCCCGCCACAACGTGACTGGGATTCTCTTAACCTGCCAGGAGAATGGGAAAAAGTTCCGACAGCACGTGGAGCTGATGTTTTCGGGCCCGCTAAAAGGAAAAGACGAGATTAAGAAATGCAGCTACTTGCTCCTTTGGACTGGGTAAAAAGGAAAAGACATTTTTAACACATGGACTCTCACCCAGGAGGAAGCCAAGGTACTGAAAACTTATTATGACAGTTTTGAGGCGTTTGTCATGCCTAAGACGATTACGATATTCGTGACATACAAGTTTAACGAGAAGGCGCAGGGTATAAATGAGACTTTTGATCACTTTGTAACGGAGTTAAAATTGCTGGTGAAGGACTGTGCTTATGCAAACTAAGATGAGATGGTCAGGGATAGACTAGTGTTTGGCACAAACTCAGCAAAAGTGCGAGAGAAACTTTTAAGTGCCGGGTCTGAGCTAACATTAAATAAAGCCGTGGACATCGCAAGATCGCACGAGATAGCACAAGCACAGCTGAGAACCTTCGATGCATGTACTCCGAGCGGCTCACGTGAACTGACTGTGAACGCAGTACGCAGATAACAAGCAAGAGCTCCAAAGAGCGCTGAAGAAAAAACGCATTACACAATTGAGAAGGCAGCAAAAGAATATGAAGCGAGTGACGCATACAAGCATATTCAGAAGTGCAGCTACTGCGGAAACAAAGCACACAGTGGAAAAAGTCAATGTCCAGCTAAAGGAAGACAGTGTACAAAATGTGGTAAATTGAACCACTTCGCTAAAGTTTGCAGGACTGGGAAAGGTCAACCAGTGCATGCAGTGTGTGATGTCTCAGAGAAAGAGGAAGACGAGCTGTTTATTGATGCAGTAAGAAAGGAACAACCCTCTGAAGCTGAACAAGCCTTTGTAGACATATCAATAGCAGAGCAAGGTGTAAAGCTTAAGTTTAAATTAAGTTCATAGACACGCTGCCGCTAAATATTCGCAGGCAAATCCACAACTTAATACCGGGAATGCCTGTTAAACATCTTGGATTCACGAGTAGCGATTTGGGTAGTGAACACTTCGATGAATGAAACCTGTTATCTTTACAACGGTTGAGAAACACGGAATGTAACTTCAACACAACACATCCTCCAAATACGAACCTGATTGAAAGAAATAACGATAATCAAATCCTTGATGACAGCAACACTCATAACAGTGACAAAACAATTACATTGACAATCAGGTTACGTTATTTTCAAAATGTTTCCTTTTCTTTTTCATAACATCTTTAACACGCTACTTCTCCGCTGCAAAGCGCGGGTATTTTGCTAGTATATATATAAGTTGTTATATTCACTTTACATCCATTGGCAATGCCATTTTTGTTAATTCATAGCATTGCCATTTATTCATCAGTTGCAACAGTTAACATCAGGAGTTTCGGATTTATGTCATCGCAGCTCAAGGGGTACAAACCTCTTGAATTTCTTGGTTGCCCAAGTTTGAGGATTTTAAAAGAAAAAAAAATAAAATACAAAGTGCGTGTGTGTGTTTCAAGTCTTCAATACTTTGAATTTATTTCGGGTTTTGCCCACGAACCACGATTACCTTTTGGGTTTTAGACAGTCAGTTTTCCCTCCTTTGCGTTTTCACTTTTTCTTTGTTTAAGACCCATTTATCTCCTGGTGCCATCACTCTTGTGGCGTGGCTTCCAGTGGCACAACAGGCCTCACTTTCAAAGAAATGGGTCTGAACTCAAGAAGCAGGCTTTTCGTTCTGCATATTAAAAAAATAAATAAAAGGCAAATAAATTATAATTGGGAAGAGCGTAATCATAAAAACCTCTGGCCCACAATAACAAAACAATGTTCATTTATTATTTAAAGAAAAAGAATCAAAAAGCGTATTCATAACAATGCCCACCTAAAAAGCAAACAAAACCAATCCCAAGATTAAAAATCAGAGCTAAAAATCCACGCAAAAAGATAAAGAAAAGCACTTGAATAAACAAAACCACCATTGAAATCTGCCCACCAAAAAAGACAACCATTAAAAATCATCACTTTCTCAGAATTTGCAACAAGTCTTATGCTTGCTTTCTAATAATAATAATACATTTTACTTGTATAGCGCCCCATACTCCAAAACTGAACAGACACAGGTGCAAACAGAGAATGAGGACCCCCGTTTATAGGAAAATTGAATACACGTGGCACGGCACTGTACTGCTGCACACTCGATCAATTTTACACACTGACCTTCTCTTCAAACGCACACTCACAGGACCACGTGGACACGAAAATCCAGAGACACTGGGGTCGTAGACGCGCATGTCCACACAAGAGGACTGCTGACAAAATTTATGACATATAGACTCTCGCGTCTCTGTGGAGACCCAAAGTATAAAAGGGGCTGTAATGTTAGAGAAGCCCACCCCCTTAGGCTCCACATTTAAAAAAAAACAAGAAACATAAAACACAAAACTAAGAAATACACAATCCATATAACACATTAATAAATGATAAAATATTCATTGAGGAAGAATCAAATATAAACAGAATAGAATTTACAAAATAATACTTAAAAAGACTAATTTCAGCCAGCCAGCCAGTCAAGTGAAGAAAGAGAAGTGAGAGTTGAATCAGCCGCTTGGTGAGAGTGTAGGGTAGCTGTTGCTTAGCAACCGGAGATGCTGCTTACTGTAAAGGAGCGTGGCCAGGGGTCCAAAACAAGCTGGGTGTCAACGATGAACTGTCCCTCCGTTCTGGGGGCTCCACTGTGGGTTGCTGACGTCAGGGGTGGGATTGGTAGGGCTTTGTTTGTTATGTGTCAGATGGCGGTTTTGACATTATTTAACCGCAACTGAAATTTTAACCTTTAACAGGGAATACACTCTGAATTCTAAAGCATTCTCTGTCAGCGTTAGTGACAAATTGAGGGATTCCTAGGCAAGGGAGTTCACTTATTCCCCTGTGCCAGATCTCTTTATCTCGATCAGCCAAAAGCGGAGGACGCATCAGAAGACCACGCGTGGGCTCAGAAATAGACCAGCGCGGAGTCCCTTTGAGATGCCGAACTGCTGGCAATTAGATCTGTCAGGAAACTGTGTGATTAGTAGGCCATAATGGAAGAAGGAGAAGTCGTACTACACCTGCTGCATATAAAACAAGGCAACAGAAGAGGGAAAAAAAAAAAAACTCCTTTGTTGGGCTTTAATGATTTCCATCCGAGAGCCACAGTTACTTTCCTCTGAAGCAATTTGTAACTCATTACAGATGCCCAACGTGTGGTGCTTCATTATGCCCACTTGGCAAGAGATGGTCCAGGAGTTGCTGGAAGGATTGAGAAGAATTGCTTTTTAATTGTTTTCCACAGCTGGCAGGAAAGGCAAAAAGTAATCGTGACAGAGAGCGAGAGCCTGGCTCAAAACACACAACGTTATTCGTAGAGTAAACCGTTTCACGTCATTTTGATGTGCCGTCACCCTGTCATTAGGAAGCACAGTTTAGAAAGTAAAGCCTGGCGAAAATTCACCAAATCTAAAACAATAGTCTACATTCTTAGTGTGGGCAAACCTGCAAAGTCTACATGATGACTTATCTTTGGAGTCTAACCAGCTCTGATAGGAGGGACATTTGCATATTTAGCAATCCCTTTATTTACTTCACTATCTATGTTATCAATTTAAGACGGGCTGTAGTCAAAGTTCACAGTGCACCATGCAATTCTCATGTCTCTGTTATACGCCATTTGGAATGGAATTTGTAGTGTTAATGATTGTGATGCTCCATCTGTTGGAATTAAAAATGCAATGTACATATCTCTGTTAATATGCTATTTGGAATGGGATTTGTAAAAGCAATGTTAATGTTTGCAATGAGCCATCTGTTGGAATGGCACGTGTGATGCATATATCTCTACTATATGCTATTTAGTATGGGATTTGTCAAAGCAGTGTTAACATTCCCAAAAATGAGAAGGTTAGGTTGACCGATGATTCTAAACTGGCCCCCTATCCAGTGTTGGCCTGTTATGACAAAAAGACGGGAAGGCAGGAATGAGGGAAAAAAAATTAGAAGCAGACCAGGAAATTAAGCTCAACAAGCAAAACGCAGCCCACCCTCTACTGTGACAGCTAGGAAGAACATTTCAAGGCACATTTCATATTGCATGTTATGTCATTGAAATAAATTAAATACATGGAGAAATAAGCAAGAAAAGGTATATCTCTTTACAAATACAAGGATCTATGTTCACACATCATTTTGTTTTTATTTGCGTATTTATACATTTTATTTTAAAATATACACTATGCTCCTTGTACTATACTTCTTTTTTATCTCCCTAAATAAATAAATAAATAAAAAGACGCCCCCGCTAAGGCTGGGATTTTCCATCGATTCGCGGAGCTGTGCAGATCGCAGACTTAGATTTGCGGAGTGCGTTTCTGTCTTCAGTCATCACTCCTCATTTAATGATCTGCTTCACTTTGTGCGTGCGCGCGCTTTGGCTGCGGCTGCTGTTTCTGCCGCCTTTGCCGGAACTGCGGGCGCTTAGAGCGCCTCCTGCCGAGTCGAGTATAGGGAGCGCAGACTTGCACTTTATGATGCGCAGTTTGATCGGCACAGTGAGCAGAAGGCCAGGGAAATGTTCAGCGCAGTTGCTCTGCTTTTCACCGTTTGAAACCCTGCCTGCTCACTGTCTGCATGAAGACCGCATTTTCTCCGTATGTGCGAGGGTTTTTCTTAATAAAATGTGGCTTGATTGACACTTACAGCTGGATGCCACTACAATATTTTTACAGCACTGCTGACTTACAGTTCAGCTTTCCTGGGTTCAAATTCCTGGTTGATCCCTGTCTGTATGGAAACTGCCAGTCTCTACTTGTGACTTTTTCTTTATAAAATGGGGTGTGAATCACATCAACAGGAAGCCACTACAATATTCAGCACTGCTGCACCACCTTGAGTTCAGATTCTGGTCTGATCTCTTAGTGGAGATTGCGTGTTTTCCCCGTGTCCATGGGTGCTTTACATAGTGCAGTTTGCTTGATGTCATCAGCAGAATGTTACTGTGATATCAGACACTAAGCCCCCAAAACTCCCAAACACTACTTTTCTGGCTTCAAATCTCTCATCATTGTCTGTTTGCAAAGTGCATGTTCCCCCATGCACATTAAATAATGGGGTTTACCTGACACTTACAATAAGATGCCACTACAATATTTAGCACTGCTGTCTCAAGACTCTGCCTTCCAGGGTTCAAATCCCTGCCTGTATGGAGACATCATGTTCTCCCCATATCCGAACTGCATGTACTTTATGCAATCTGGCATACAGAACAATACTGCAGTTAATGGTACTGCCTCCTAAATCTGCTTTTTTGGGCTCAAATCCCTGCCTTTATAGAGATGAAATGCTCTCCCCATATGAATGTGACCTTTCTTCCAAGCACTTTACAAAAGATCCTACTGCAAGTAGTGTGATGGAGAGTACGACCTTCAAATCGCAGCTGCATATTATTTTTGACAATCTATAGGTGAATATGATTGACAAGCTTTTGGACTGAATGGTCTGTTCCCATCATAAGGTTTCTGATGATCACAACATCATTTGATTGACATATAAGGCAGAATAATTGGCCAACACTACTTAGCTCTGCCCGTTCTAGGTTTAACTTCATGACTGATCACTGTGTGGAGATTGCATGTTCTCCCCATGTTCATGTGAATTTTTCTTCGGTTTATAAAATGTTTTGATTAGCATTTAGAGCGTGTGGGTGTGTTTGTTAGTGCGGATTGTATGTTCTCTTTGTGCCCAACACTTTTTAAGAGAACAGACAGGTGGAATCGCACAATGGTTCAAGAACTGAACGAGGATTTTTAACACACCTACACAGCCACTTGGTAACTCGCAAGCCGTCGTACTTGCCTTTTTACCATTGGGTCACTCCTGTCAGTTTATGCCAACACCTCCATCGAGGTCGGGCTGCCTAACGCTTCACTCCAGTCATTGCAGAGGTTGCGCCTGGCTCATTACCGAGCTGGCTGAGGTGTCTCCTCGAACTGCCCGTGTGATCAAAGCCTCGTCGTCTCCTTCGGTGACAGATCTAGCCAATTAAAGCCTGCTGCTGCGATAACGCTCACATCACTAATGAGCCAGCGAGTCAAGGCCACCCGATCCTCGACATTCGCCGCCTCTGAGCTCACTGCTGCCTCACGCCGGCGCTCCCGCTGATTGAGCCCTGCTTATTAAACGGCGATCGGCTCTCCCCGCACGTTCATTTCACTTAAGGTGGGACTCGAGGAGTCTGACCGGTAATCGTGGGACACCGTGGTTATTTGCACGGGCTAGTGGAGACGTTAGCATAAGGCACACGAGCCAGTTAGAAGCGGATCATCACAAGGCTCTGAAGGATAAATAATCTCCACTGATGTGGACAAGATGAATGGGTGGCAGTGTTATAATGTTATGACACCAGGCAGCTCTGTGGATTTAGGCAGTTGGTCCATTATTGTGGCATAAATAACTGAGAACTCGCAGACTCAAAACCTGCATAGTGCAAGTTGGATGTGTTATGGCACTCCTGACTGTAATAACACAAGCCAAAATGACACACTGGCGATACTGATAATAAATAACATGCGAAATTCAACTAGTGTGGACAACGTATAAAAACAATATTGCTATAAATCAGTTATAGGCAGGACTGTTTGTTCCTTATGGCGACCAAAACTGTTCCCTCCTTTCTTGGCCGCTCGGTACGCTCCCACCACCCATCTGCCCTGTTTTCTGCCTGCATAGTCACGCTTTTTCCACCGCCTCTCCGAGTCGACCTACCGGGAGGCCTGCAGGTGAGCAAACGCCCTTTACAGCACAGAGCCATCTCTATGAGCTACTTCAAGCAAGTGCTCTGTTTCCCCGCCAGCCAGTCGCCTTTCTCACTCTGGTTGGGTGTCTACTACAGGAGGCTCCGCCCCTTCAGCGAGCGCGAGTCTAACTAAATAAACGGGTTCCTCACTATTGTAGTTCTCCTGGGCGCAGTTATCCACGAGTCGATCGAAACGTTTAACTACACCCATAATCCTCAATCGCCACGCCCCATTTCGCATACTGGTAGTGACGTTGCAGGCTACAGAAGCTGCAAGCGCAATACGCTTGGTTAGACGGCTCAGTGAGCTAAACATTTCTAAACCAATCCAACGTCTCATGAAAGCGGCGTTAACCTGATCTGACAAAGCCAGCATCCGATGATGATAAACTCTCTATGTCTGAAAAAACTCTTAAGACTCAGATTCAGCATATAAATGTGTGCCGCGTGAGTGAAGAGAACATTGCATAGGCTAAAGTAAACTAATGTAAGGGAAAAACTATTCTGTTAACATCAGATGTTAGATACATCGGCATTGAACGGCATCAATGGATGAATTTGTAAACGTCTTTGTCGCAGGTGCTGCGTCTGTTGTTCAGCATTATCTTGATAGTGTAGGAGTCGGGCAAGTATGAAAGAATTTACAGCTATATATTCATAAAAAATATGAATTGCAAAATATGCGTTTGAAGTAAATAGTGGGTCACATTCCTTCAAAATGACCGCCATTAAGAGAGCTGATAACAAAGAGCCACAGGAGACGCAGATTTCAGTACTCAAAACACCAGAATCGTCAAATCCGCCTGACAACAGTAGATGCACAAATGAGGCTGCACAACATCCACCTTCTGACTGCACATCTAAACGAATAACTAAAGAAAGGTGACTTTACTGTCAAACATGCCATGACAAAATAGATGGAAACGTTTTAACACGTCTTAAATCCATTGACCACAATGCTTATCTAAAAGGTGTTTGCTGTTTTATATGGTAATGCAGTAGTTAAAATGACAGAAAGATATCACAGCTGATAGGAGCAATTCTCAAACATGTGGTGCTCAGTAGCTGCCATGGTCTATATGTCTGTCTGTCTGTCTCTTCTGTCTACACTGTTGCAGCACTGATTACAAGTGTGCAAATTGATTATTAAAATTCACTTACCTTACCTTATTGAGCTTCTGAATGAATTACAGCAATTTTTATTATTTCAGTTTCTCTCTGTGTCAAGTTTTTCAGTTTCTCGCTGAAGCCCCAGTGGTGTAAAGTGCACAGACTTGTAGAATTGGGGGCCGGGGGTAGGGTTGTAGCCTTTGCAACGCAGGGTTTTGCCACTATCCACTACACACCTTTTAATAGGTTGCCCCCAAATGTGTGCTCTCGTTTGAGGATCACGTCTGGCCCCACAATACTAATCATATGGCAGTGTACAGAATGCTCTAAGGCTGGGCGGAGCCAGATGCTTGAGTGACAGGAGCTCCTCTGAACAGAGGGTGGGTGGAGAATTCAAGAAAGTGGGAGTGTCAACTTTGAAAAAGAGAGGGTGGAGACTTTCATAGAAGTCCCTAATTTGTGTGCGAGTTTCTCAAAACCTATCGTAGCCAAAGTAGTGCGTTTAGTCCTTCCCCATCTATGCGCCCCATACCCCAATTCTTAATGTTTAACTACTTCTACTAGCCAAACCTTGTGCCAACTGTAGTACATTTGGCATCATGACAGTATTCTGAAAATGTAAAAATCGAGATGGTGGTGTACACAGGCATGGAATGCCAATGGATTCTCACTCTTTTAAGTAGTTCATTGTCTTTAGATGGACTGCTCAATGTTCTTATGCTGACATTTTTATAGGCTCCCCTGCAGCTGCTTAATTTACATGATGGCATGCCAACTCATTCTGTTGGCGACTCCTATTCAGGCTAATACAATTTAAGAGGATTTAAGTCTTAATAAAATTAAGACTTAAACTTGACTAGATGGTATTTGATGAATGCATTTGTAACATTATACGCATAAGAGCATCAAAATTTCAAACAATGCTAATGTATAAGCTGATGGCATTTCTGTTTTTATCTTTGTTAAAAGTCTAGCACATTTTACATCGACAAAGACGTTTTTTAAACCACTGAACGTATCTCCGGCCACATGATGGAGACCAACTCATACCAATTTATTTTAAGGCATTTTCACACCTAGGTCATTTGGAGTGTAATTTTTATTTTGCCTCCTAACTTTGGAGCGGTTTTCCTCCATGGTCTATTTTGTTTTAGGCACACATGAACACACCAGTCGCACTTTTGTGCGGATTAAAACAACCACAAAAAAGACCCTTTAGAAATGGTGGACTCGGTGCAGTATCGACATAACTCTGGAGAGGTACACGCGAGATAGGAATGTGATCCGACACACAGGCAATATAACTACAAGTAATACCGTGCATTGTGGGAAATATTTCTTCCGGTAATTAGGTCATCTTAACATAAATATGAATCCAGACAATCATACAAGTTTGCAGAAAACACCTGGCACAAGACCCAGTCAAGCAAATCAGTCCTAGCACCTGATCCCACTTCAGAGACTCACGATCTGACAGCAGTCGACCATGACAAAAAAACAAGTTTAAATTCACTTGTGATCGGGCAGATCAAACCAACCACATGCAGAGTTGGCGAAAAATAAATGTCCTGTGCACCCAATGATCAAAGACCCTAATCTTATCCTCTCGCTACGGTCACACTTCAGGCAGTAAAGACGTATTAACTTTGACACCATCTAGTAAGTGTGAATCCAACTGAACATTATTAACACATATTTACAGGCCTAAAAACGGCAGATAGGATTCAAGATGAGATAAACAAGACAGAGGTGATGTTCATATAGTAGACTATCAGAGAATAAATACACAACATCGTACAGTGAAATTCAATTCGCCTGATACTTTGAAACTGAAGCACTTTGCTGTACACTCACACTAGAGCGTGCTCTCTTCTGTACAGTCGCCTAGATGAGGCATGCCAACTAACACATTTCCATGTACAGTTCTAGTTATCAGACAATACGCATTCTGCTCGCAGAGCTTTGTTTGAAGAACAAACCACAGAATTACTGTAAATCTGGCGATGCACAAACACCGCCTCGGTCGGCACTTCATGACACATTTTCCTTCTGTCCAATGAGAGAAGTCCACACCCACGGGGCGTCTGTTGTTCAAGCGAATCAGAAGTAACAATTGCTGTGTGAAATGCAACCAAACTGACTGGAGATTGAAACTATGTAACTAACATGATTGGAGACCAAGCAAATGGATTATGAGTCGGAAAAACAACTTAAATGATTTTATTCTAAACTGGAACCTTTCTGGTCTTATGGAGGACTGAGGCACTACCTCTCATGCTCTTTTGGTTTTTAATCTGTAAAATCTCCGTTTGACCAAGTACAGCATAAGATTTTGTTGACAGATGTAGTAGGGGGTTTAACTGATTATTCTACTAGGCCTGTTTTAGCTCTTCTGTGTTTCATGTACTGTGATGGTTAGATACAGAAGTGTTTGTTTGTTAAAGGGTTCATCTGCTTCAGCTGGCCCTGCTTCTTTCACCAGCCCACTGTTACCTCAACGGTCCGGTCTGGGAATGTTACGTTTCCACTCCTACAGCCAAGCTGCGCTGTCATGGCTGTGAGTGCATTGCTGGCGAACTCCTGTCAAATTAAGAAAAGAGACAGAAGGGATGGAGGCTGGGAAGGTCAAAACGCCTGATCTCAGAGTCGTGGGTGAATACCAGCCTAGCCCATGCCATTTTACATCACTTTTTTATTTTGTTAATCAATTTGAATTTCATTATTCTTGAGATACAAAACTAAAATTGAGAAATAGAGGTTTTAAGTTACATATAAAAAAATTTAATGGTAGAGACTGAAAAGTGTGGGGTAAACAACAGAAAACAAGCTACTCTGCAGCCATCCCCAGCAACAAATGGCAACTCACCAGACAGCTTGCCACCCAGAGAATGGCCATTAAATTGGCAGAGGGAGATTTATTAACATACATTAAACCATCATGTGATTAAAAATAAAAAAAACTGCCAGTTTCTATGTTGTTCCACTTGTTTGTTGTCGTGTCAGTCCAGACAGATAGATGCACACGACACTATCATTTATATATACTGTATTATATGATGTCTGAGGTTCACCGTCCAGACTCTATTAAAGTGTGTAAGGCCATCCCAGGAAGAGAGGGGACATGGTCACTAACCTAGTCATCACTTTCCTTCTCCGCAGTGTTCCAGAAGCCCCGTCCATGTGGACAGGGACTCTATAAAACCAAGGCATTCCCCAGAGAAGGGAGTCTCACTTCAGGGAGAAGCCTCCACATGACGCCACTCTCCTTGACTAACCTACTCAGATGAGCCCCTTTTACTACAGGGCCTTGTTGGCTAAGATGGCACTTACTAAGCCTGATCTCTGTTGTGCCACCAAGCAGTCATTTTAAGTATTTTGGACAGTTGCATTAAATGGGCTCGGTTGACGCCCCAAGTTTTCTTTAGAATGCCAGTCATCCTTCTGTTCATCACTCTCTTTCTCTCTAGAAATTTAAATTATTACAATTAAACTTGAATTAAATTATATATACATAAATGCTAAGGGTTGTCTATCTGTTACATAAAAACGTGCATACCCCTGGGCCTTGCAGCTTCATCTTGGTTTTACCAGCGAGCTTATGCTGTAACACAAGTAACACAGCCCATAAATAGGTCATGTGGGGGACCTCGTTCACAAAATTTGGCTTCAGGTCAGAGGCATGGTGGTGCACCATCGTTAACAGTTGAGCAAACGACATGCACGTAAATTGCACAGGCTAACTGAGTCGTTTGCGCCGTAAAAGCTGCTGTGTGTATACGGCCGACATTGACAGTCAAATGCATTGCGCAGGCCGACTGATAACCTTCAGTTATACATGCTGACCGCAAAACAGAGTACACATACTAGAATCAGAGGTCGACCGTACGTCACAAGCATCAAGTTGCTGACTCGCAGTGAAGGACAATGCAGCAACCTCAGTGGAGTTACATGGGGTTCTGCATTTCGTGAGGGGCACTTCATCAAGGACCACAGGTCTAAGTGTTTCTAGTACTACATAGTGTACACCATACAATGAAATTCTCACTTGCTTGTTTTCTCACATTACCAACAAAAAGACAAACCAAGAAAACGATGAGTGATCAAAGAGTCTTACCTGTGACAGCTGTCCATGGCCTTATGACTCAGGGTGGCAATTTGCTGGCACATCATTGACCCAGGGTGCATGTCCTGTTGGCTTCTCCACCTTGTTCATATCCTGCTGGTTCCTATTGTTCTGTTCCTCCAGCTATACCAACTAATCATGGGGCATGTGAATGGTGACGTAAGTGCAAGTAAGAACTTCAGCATATTCGTGACAATAGTGACCTTATAAATTACATTATGATTGACCCAACCTAGTCAGCAGCTAACACTGAAATTGTCAACTGAGGAAATTCATACAAAAGAAATTTTACAAAAGAACAATGCATTGGATCCATCATGCTCTAATGGTTAGCTCATACAATATTTCCCAACGCATTTCACCCAGAAGGTCCTTAAAAACTTCAACTACTTTATTTAGCAGTTTATTACAGCTTTTCCAAGGCCCCAGTTTTAATCTTGAATTCAGGTTCCTTAAAGTCCACCAGTAGCGTTGAGCAAAACATGGTTGGTTTTGGTTCATACATGGTTTTACAAAACTAACACTAAAATTAGTTTCAGCGGCGATTTAACAATTACAACTTACTAAAGAGTTTTCTTGGAGGGTATTAAAGGATTTTTTGGATGGGAAAGCAAGAAACACTGATTCTTAAAACCATATCCTCACCTATATGTTTTACCCGTGTTTCTTTTCTGCAGCTGTACAAAGCACATAATCCCAAATTGGTAAAACCAATTCTAATTATGCCTCTTATTCGTAACATCACCGCTGTATGTTTATTTAGAAATATGACATGGTGCACATTTTCCATACAAAGACACCATCGCGTACCTTGCAGTATTTTCACCACAAGAAAATTCATCACACGGAAAGTCACTTCTGCCAAAGTCGACTTCCCTGCTGTTACCTAGAAACTGCCTTATCCTAGTGGAGAATATGCACACTTCCAGTGATATTTAAGGTTTAATTTACTAGAGATCTTATTTGGCTATTAAATGATGAAGAGACACAGGAGGAATTAATGCAAGAAAATGCTTTCAGACAGGAAATAAACGTCCTTCATCTGGTGTGAAGGGTATGGACTTTCACTAAATGCAAGGCACAATATATTTCTCGACTTTCTCCCCCCCAAGTGAAACACAGAGATTTGTGCCAATCATTTTGTTCATCACTGTCCACCCCAAGTATACACGTCACTTTTTAACAAGACCTCTGTGTCGAGACTGCATGTTGCCTGCATTTCTGTGTAGGATTTCCTCCAAGTATTCCAGTTTAATTCCCACATTCTGAAGACATGCATGTTGAGTTCACTGGTGATTCTTGGTTGTCCCGCTATGAGTGAGGTCAAGTGCTCTGCCATTAACTTAATCTTATTGACGGAATGGTGATGTGTTGTGGAATTGTACACGTTAATATAAATGTCTCAAAAAATTAAAGGAACACCTTGAAAACATATCATATCTCAATGGGGAAAAAAAATTCTGCTGGATATCTATGCTGATATGGACTGGGTAATGTGTTAGGAACGAAAGGATGCCACATTGTTTGATAGAAATGAATATTATCAACCTACAGAGGGCTGAATTCGAATACATCCCAAAAATCAAAGTGAAAAAATGATGCAGCAGGCAGGCTCGTCCATTTTGCCAAAATTTCATTGCAGCAACTCCAAATCGTACTCAGTAGTTTGTATGCATGCCTGACAACATTCTGGAATGCTAATAATGAGATGACGGATGGTGTCCTGGGGAATCTCCTCCCAGATCTGGACCAGAGCATCACTGAGCTCCTGGACAGCCTGAGGTGCAACCTGGTGGCGGCGGTGGATGGACCGAAACATAATGTCCCAGAGGTGTTCTATTGGATTTAAGTCAAGCGAGTGAGCGTGGGGGCCAGTCAATGGTATCAATTCCTTCATCCTCCAGGAACTGCCTGCATACTCTTGTCACATGAGGCCAGTTATTGTCGAGCACTCTGAGAAACCCAGGACTCACTGCACCAGCATAGGGTTCGACAATGGGTCCAAGGATTTCATCTTGATACTTAATGGCAGTTAATGTGCCGTTGTCTAGCCTGTAGAGGTCTGTGCATCCCTCCATGGATATGCCTCCCTAGATCATCACTGACTCACCACCAAACTGGTCATGATGAACGATGTTACAGGCAGCATAACATTCTCCATGGCTTCTCCAGACCCTTTCACCTCTGTCACATGTGCTCAGGGTGAACCTGCTCTCATCTGTGAAAAGCACAGGGCACCATTGGTGGACCTGCCAATTCTGGTATTCTATGGCAAATGTCAATCGAGCTCCACGGTGCCCACTAGAGGACATCTGGCCCTCAGACCACCCTCATGAAATCTGTTACTGATTGTTTGGTCAGAGACATTCACACCAGTGACCTGCTGGAGGTCATTTTGTAGGCTCTAACAGCGCTCATCCTGCTCCTCCTTGCTCAAAGGAGTAGATACCAGTCGTGCAGTTGGGTTAAGGACCTTCTACGTCCCTGTCCAGCTGTCCCAGAGTAACTGCCTGTCTCCTGGAATCTCCTCCATTCCCCTGAGACTGTGCTGAGAGATGCAGCAAACCTTCTGGCAATGGCACATATTGAGGTGCCATCCTGGAGAAGTTGAACTACCTGTGCCACCTCTGTGGGGTCCAGGTATCACCTCATGCTACCAGCAGTGACACTGACCGTAGCCAAATGCAAAACTAGTGAAAAAACGGATGAGGAGGGGAAAATGTCAGTGGCTTCCACCTGTTACACCATTCCTGTTTTGTGGGTCGTCTCATTGTTGCCCCTCTAGTGCACATGTTGTTAGTTTCATTAACAGCAAAACAGCTGAAACTGATTAACAACCCCCTCTGCTACTGAACTGACCAGATCAATACACCAGAGGTTTCACTGACTTGATGCTATACTCTGAGTAAAGAGTGTTCCTTTAATTTTTTTGAGCAGTATAAAATAATTCCGGAAAAGTACAAACTAGCATCTCATGGCTTGGCCGATTCCCACCTCATTTCCAGTGCTGAGATCAGCTTCAGCTCTTCTGCTGGATTCAGAGTTTTAAAATGATGGCTGTATTGAGGAAAACAAGGAAGGAATGATGAATTAGCGTACCCGGTGCTGGCTGATCCATCCATGGCTGAATCCCATCTTGCTTACTGCAACACTGTAATTGGGGGAAAAAAAAAAAAAAAAACAGATGGCTGGAATTCTGCCAGATTAGCTTGATCAATAACATAACATTCTCAAGCCACTTAATCCAATTTGGACTCACAGGGGGTTCTGAACTTGGTAGCAATTCAACCATATGTCAGTCTACAGTACATTTGTTCTTATCTAACTAGGGTTGTGCACAGCTCATCCTCCAAAGTCCCACTGCTAATACAAACTCTCATTTTATCACCATTTTCTAGTTTTCTTCCTGAATTTCAATATGACTCGGTAAATAAATCATGTAGCTGGCAGACAGAAAGGACATATGATGCATGGACTTGACAGAAAAACAGGGTGTCCTGCCTGCACCTTTGAAATGTCAGTCCCCTTTAGCCCTGTAACGGTTGCGAATTTGCTTACTAGGAAGTATAATTTTATTCAAACTTTGATGACCTTGGTGCCTTTCAGGTAGACAGCAGGACACAATCGAAATGAGATTCCTCCTCATACCGCCGCATGGCTCATGACAGGTAAAAATTTGGGTCATGCAGTCCCTTATTCAAAACTAATGAATTCCTCAGCGTGCTGCTCAGGGATTCACATTTTTCAATTACTGGGCTAAAATACAAATCCTCCAGCTGCCTGCTGGCGAGTCGTTAGTCTGGGTGGTGGACGCGGTTAAAACACAGCCAATTTATCACCGTGCTCTTGAAAGATTACTTAAAGACAGACGCCACGAGAAACTAATCTAGATCTACAAGGCAGGCAAAAAAAATGGTGGGGGTAAGAAGAAATTTGAAAAGGCCAAAAATGACGGCCATCCAAAGATGAAAGTGGCACACTTACAAAATACACAGTGTGACGAGTCCTCTTTTAGGAAAGGGGCCCTGGTGTCACCAAATCATCAGTGACTTCCATGTAGATAAAACCATATGACTGTCACCACTAAAATCTTAACCTAAGCAAAGGGGGTGCTAGGCAACATTTGGAATTAGCAAAGGAACTGAAAATTCTTCAACCAAATCCAATAGCATCCTTACAAGATATACTAATATTAATTTAGTGCTGTGCTTACACTTCTGTTCTGTTCAGAATGTTCAATTATTATTAAACATAGGAAGATGGCAAATCAAATATGGACATTTCTCAAATTAAAGCTCTGTCATAATAATGCTTTGTCTCTGTTCAGGAATTCACTCAGGGGGACGCTTCTCTTTCAGCAGCTTATCCCTTCTGAGACGGCAGTGGTGTAACATGAAGTCGGTGCCTTCGAACTACAGAGGCAATGTAGGCAAAGCGGCCTACCAAGGACTTTTAACTGTGGGATGCCTCTTACGCAGTTTCCTGCCAGCACAAATATACGTTGGCAGAAAACGTGTTGCTTAAAGGGAGAATAGTCATCAGAAACAGACTGCAATGTAATGAAGCCAAAATACCAAAGCCCAATTTTAAAAACCTCAAAAATAGTGTAGTACTTGCTAAAAATCAAAAAACCTTAATATCTCTGAAAAAACAAACTGATGTCAAAACAGCAAGACACCAAAATACTAAGATGCAATTCACAAGCCCCCAAAAATAGTTTAATACTTGCTAAGATCAAAAAGTATAAATACCCTTGAAAAAACACTAAAGGGCGCTACAAAATTAGTAAATTATACAGTATATAAACCTGGACAAGACAGATAGCAGGCAGCTATTCTAGAATATTGGTGACCCGCTGATGTCATGCAATGCAACTTCAGTTTGTCACACAGGTAGTTCCTAACAATGAAGATGAACAAAATGACATCACCCATGAAACGGAACAGAAATACAAACAAAAACACAAAAGAAAATATTAACAAGCTGGAAAGATATTCCAAAAAAAACTAAACGCACGGAAATAGATTTTCCATGAGATTAAAGCTGAAGTTTCATAAGAATCAATTTATTGAAAGTACGATTATCTCACTTCACTTCCCGCTAAGAAGGATAATGGTTCAGAAACGCTAGCCATCTTCAGCCTATCTTGGCCCTTTAAGCCACCTCAATCCAAATACAGTGATGATGAGAGTGTGGTCAAAATAAACCAAAAGGTGTGTTCTTTTGGTCACCCACACTTTTAACAATACAGTCAGCCTACAACAGAATTACAATGGTGTCTCTCCACATGGACACACACCCTTTCTTCTCCACGAGTTATCAGTATCTTCCCCACATGGAACAAAATGCAGGATAAAGACACTGTTACAAACAATCTAAGAAAAGAAATGGAAAGATTGAATACAATGTGATAATACAGAATGCAAATGTTCTGTTCTATTGCATCTTGTGAGAAAAGACTCCAACCCGATCGGCTCCACACCCTCCGAATCGGCAGCAGATTTTATGAAGCTGGAATGGCACCTTTCCAAAAACTCAACTAACTAATGGAGATCCATCTGTGGACAGAATACGTGTAACATGGAAGGCCAGTTCTTTTCTCCAATTGGTGTCCATCTGTTTTTATATAATCAAGATGGCCGCCTCATATAATGCATGTCCCTTGGTGAAGTTCAGCTTCACATACTTTTTAGTGCCAATAGCCACCTCTTCTGCTTTCTGCCTCTCTCATTTCCACTCTCTTCTGTGTTAGTGTAAGATGTTAAAAAATACCCATTAGAATCCTGCACACATTATGTCTTCCTCCTATTGTTATACCAACTTGGAAAGCCCTACTGAGTGGAGTCCTCAAAAACATAGCCATCACCTCCAATGCTCATATACTGTAAATTCTCACAAGCACCATAAAGTACTGTACAATGTTCAGACGGTGGTCAGAAAGAAGAAAACCAGGGTTTAGTCTTGCTACAGCACAACAGCAAAGTTTCTTTTGCTCAGCCTCACTACGCTCCCATGGCCCGTTACACTTTCTAAGATTAACTTGGTGATAAAGCAGTTCAATAAAACACTGGGATTTAAAAGATTTAGACTGTCTCCTGAGCTTTACATCAATGTGTGTTTTCCTGCTTGTAGGGAATCTTCAAGCAATGCATTCCTCTTTCATCTGAGGTTTTATTCATTTATTCCGTGGCACTAGGAAAAAAAAAAAACAGCAAACCTGTGTAAGTAAATAAGAAACGTTTTTCAAAACATATAAGCACTCAAGAAAGATGACAGTGAAGAAGGAGAGCTTGTCAGGAGTCAAAATCTCAAGAGAATCAGGTCAAGTAGTTATAAGGACTGAGGAAAGGCTCACACATCAAGTTCAGTGGTTAATGGAGGATGAGGCCACCACAACTGTAGAAGGTCACGGGCTACGTGAAGACTGGAGTAAATGATTGCAATAATCCCCACTAAACAACACAGGGATGAGACCCTTAATTGTGAAATACATGGAAGAAGTGCTGGGCTATCTTACATTAACTAAATCACAAAAGTTAGAAGGATCAGGCGCATTTCAGTTTTGTACATATTCTTTTTAAGCTTTAGATCAAAAAGATCACCACATGCTCAAGCCTGTTCAAAAATGGATCTTCACCTCAACTCCAACACTGACAACATGCTTTGCTCAAGAGAACAAAAGGGGCTGAAAACTACAGAGCAGTAAATGCATCAACACCTGTATATGGGGGCGCTCATGGGGTCCTATGCTACTTCTCACCCACACAGCTCCACTAATAAATGGCAGGTGATGATCTCAACCCAGACTCTTCACGTATAGCTGGTAGAAGAAACTGCACACCTCCATCCGAACCGCTGTTTAACAAGATTTTGAAGACTATCCCTTTCTATGAATACCCTCCTAAAAAAATCATGGCTTTGATCGGCTCTTGAAAATAAGGAAAAAGTGTGTAGCTTTGTGTTTTTCTGTTTAGTTTTGAGTTCTTCACTGGTGATTGTCAATTTTGTAACACTGTCCTGTAACAATCGGCTCAAAACATTCCCCAGACTGACGTTTTCTCGATTATGTTGACCATTTTTATGTCACTTAAAAAAAAAAAAAAAAAAAAAAAAAAGTTTCTCCTATGTGAATAAATGTAAACTATTCTGGACAAACTTGGATCCTGTCCACGCACCCGATGCTGCTGGTAGAGGGTCTGGCCGCCCATGACCCTGAATTGGATTTGAAAATGAATGGATGGAGGAAATCTATTTAGCCCGATACCCTGAAGTAATACACAGCCATCAGTTCAATTTATCTTTATTATTGTCTGTTTGAAGAAACGATGTCAGGTGTTGTTAGTTTGATTGTCATTTCACAACAAAGGGACTCGCTTCCAGCCAGAACTCTGATGTGCCCACTTGTTCTCTCCCCAGGGATGATGAAGCTACTTATGTGCAAGATGTGAATTTGTAAGGCCTCCTTCTAAGTCAGCAGACCACAATGTAAACCACCTAACCACAAGTGCTACTGTTTACACCAGCATACTACCAAAGAAAAATAATTTGTGGCTACCCCAACTCCTATGCTAATATTTTTTTTTTCCCCCACCAGGAGAGTCCAAAATGAAAAGGCACATACTTATCAGGCTCGGCTCAAAATCCTTTCTGGATCCATACACCCTGCAGAGCATAACCGAAATCCTGACAGAAATGGATGGCCATGTATTTAAAGTTCATTTAAGCCACAAAGAAACGCCAGCAGAGGTAGAAGATAGAAGCCTGCTAATTCATCTCGAGCAACACATAGTCACCCTTATCTTACTCGCTTGCTGGCTGGAGGCCAACATAATACAAATGGAGATTCACACTAATAGACAGTTTGCTCTTGGGAGCCCGATCAATTTGTAAACCCAGTTAACATGATTTTTGCAATGTAGTTTCCATCACCTTCGCCACCTCAATCCTTCAACTTATTCTCACCAATTACAGTTTTTTTTTCACTAAATATAGTACTTAAGTATATAAAACTGAAGTGGGGCAACACTTAGAAAAAGGCTGATTTGTGACCACCAATTCAGATCACAGGTCGAGTCTTTATGTAATGAATTACCTGTTAAATGCCACGAACTTTCATTTCAAAGACAGAACCACACTATTTCAGGATTAGCTTTGCCTAGCACATATTTTGCCAAGCTTTTTTTTTTTTTTTTTTTTTTTTTATAAAGTAAGTAAAACATTATTTTGCCAGAAAGGCCACAAACTTTAGGGGTTTAGCAATTTTCCAAAGCTTTGTTTCCCATATAATTAATAATCTCTGAAGAGCACATGCCGATTCTGAGAGTCACAGTACTGTGCTATTTCAATTTCAGCATTACAGGATATCTAATTCAGATAATGAGGTTATCTGACCAAACCTCTGTAAAATGACTCTGTTTACTTTAAAATTTGTAAAATACTGACTAATACATAAGTATTTCAGGTATGTCAAGCCTGATAAGTTGTGCAAGACCCTGGAATAACTATGTGTCCCAGCCATTCAAATATCCACCAAATGGAAAGGGGCGCAGTAGGGCTTTAATTCTCTCTCCATTTCTTTTCAACACACGTGTGGAAATGATCATGAGAAAACTGGACCTTTATCAATTGGAAAATGGCAATCCATTTTGGGGCCCGCTATAAGCGGACACCACCACTGTAACAGCCGACCCCTTTCCCGGCCGGCAGCCACACTACCAGGTCCCATGGCCTGGATAAATTACTGAGGTAAACCTACATCTACGAAGCCGTACCTCTGGCAAATAATATTTTCCCCCCAATCGACGGTTAAACACAAGCAAACAATATCCAAATGTAAATCAAGTGCAGTAATATATTAGATGAAATAAAATGAAAAATACAATAATACAAAACCCCGGCGTAATATATCCCTCCACCATACCACCAAAGTGAAAGGCACTATATATACACAATAATAAATCCTCCCTTGTCCCTACACATGAATAACAAACACACAATACAAATAATGATAACGAATGATTACTGAAATGATAATGAACGTGAAAATAAGTCCGGGTAAATAACTGTCCAAATTACTGATAGCTGTCCAAAATGTTGGTGTTTGACTCCCCCAAATGAATACTGGAACAATCTCACAGTGATCCCTCAGCGATGGTGGAAAATAATGTCCAACCCAGGGGTTTCTGACAATAAATGCGTTGCAATAAATCCAGCCGAGGGAGAAGCAAACTGGAAAAATATCGCCATGAGAATGAAAGCAGAAAATGATGATCAGTTGCAGATAAGTGAATCTCCTTCTCTCTCCTCTCTATCCTTCTTCTTTCCCGCCTTCCTGTTTAAATAATAATGAGCCGGATGTAATGGAAAAAACCTCCGGTTCTGACGTTTCCAGGGGGTTGCTTCCTCCCCCGTTTCTTCTTATGGGGATGACATTTAAACAAACACATACTAGTTTAAACAGGGTGATGTGACAAGACACGACAGGGTGCAAACACAATAAACAACAACCCTTATGTGGCCCCGCTACATCCCCCCCCCCCCCCCCAATACCAAGCTTGGACAAGGGAGGTCCGAAGTACGGCTTGATATTAGTCACATGTATGATGCTTGTCCTGGTGTCAGCGCCACTGCCCCTTTGGATTAGAAAATTGACCTGACCTGTTTGTATGATTATTGCTGGACCTAATCACTTAGGCGCAAGCTTGGCGGAGAACCGCTTGCTGGCATCCGAGAGATGGTGGGCTCTAGTCCAGACCAAGTCACCCTGCTTGAAGTGCACTTACTTCCTCCAGGCATCATACAACCTGGCGTGTCTGGACGTCGATCCCACCAACCTCTGTAGGATTCTCCACCTAAATTCTTCAAATTTTATAGTATTATTGTTGAGGGTAACTTGTGAACTAGGGGCTCTGGGTAAGAGTTGGTCGAGCGGGCCTTTCAGCTGTCTGCACAGCGCAACCAAAGCAGGCATGTCACATGTGGCTTTGTGCACCGCAGTGTTCAGGGCAAACCGGAGCTCGGGGAGCCATTTGGCCCAGTCCTGATGGCGTTCACCCACATAGGAGACAATTATACGTTTCAGGGTCTGGTTCACTCTTTCAGTCATGTTAACCTGGGGATGGTATGCTGTAGTAAGATTTTTCTTCACTCCCTAGGTCGTGTAGAGGTCACCAAAGACTAAAATCGTGAACTGGGGACCCCTGTCAGAAATGATGTTCTTCGGGACCCCCCAGCAAGTGAATATCTCATTCTTCAGGGTGGAGCTTAGCCTTGCTGGCTCGGGCATCTGTCAGTGCAAATAGCTCTACCCACTTACAGAAATAATCCACTACCACCATCAGGACAGTCTTCTGTGAGCTGGTAATTGGAAATGGCCCCATCAGATCGACACCTAAAGTCTCCCCCAGTCCATCTACGATTGTCTATTGTAACATCCCTGATAGCTTACCAGGTGGGTTCTTCAGCAGTTGGCAGGTGTGGCAGTTTTTCACGTGGTGGCATACATCTTTCCGGACAGATGGCCACCACACCAGGATCTTCAGGATGGTTTTTGTCTGACCGAGGTGACTACTTAAAGGGCTGTCGTGATAGTTCCCAAGTTGTTGCTGCAGGCCTCCAAGGGACGACAGAATAGATCTGTAAAGATCTCCTTGGAGGTCCACAAAGTGCATCCGGCTGGAGCGCTGGTTATCCAGTCCCTTACAAATATTTTGGCAGAAAGGGCTGGCAGTTTGTGCTTGGGTCAGGTCATAGAGATTACTGGGTAGAGATGGAATTACCTTTTTCACTTCCGCCAAGCACTCCATCCCCGAGGGCTATGATGCCCTAGACAGAGCATCAGGCACGATGTTGCCACAGCCCTTCCAGTATGTCACTTTGAAGGTGAAATTCTGGAGGCGCAGCATCCACCCAGTCAGATGGGAAGATGTCTTCGGGTGATTGAACAACCAGATCAGAGCATGATGGTCTGTTTACACTTCAATTCAACCCCCTCAAGAAAATGCTTCCATTTTTCCACGGCTCACACTACAGCCAAGCACTTCTTTTCTGCCATTGAATTATTGAGCTCAGCGCCGTGCAGCACTCACAAGGCATATGCGATGACGCACCCTTCCATGTTCTTTCTTTGGGTGAGCACGGCACCAAACCCCAGGTTGCTGGCGTCTGTTTGTACTTGAAAAGTGAGCCATGGATTCGACTGGGCTAGGACGGGTGGCTTCTGTAGATGTTCTTTCAGTTGCTCGATGACGTCTTGGCATTCTTTAGTCCACTCCCAAGGGACATCCTTCTTCCTTAAGTGGTTTAAGGGAGCCTCTATGTCAGCCATCCGAGGGATGTATTTATTGTACCACCCCACTAGCCCCACGAAACGCTGTAAAGATATTAAGTCCGTGGGCGTGGGATAGTCCCGGATGGCCAAGATCTTTTCTGGGTTTACAGCAACCCCCTCTGCAGACACGATATGCCAGAGGAAGTGGATTTGGGGTTGAATGAATGTACACTTTTTTGTGTTCAGAGTGAGGTGTGCTAGCTGGAGACGATGCAAGATGGTATCCAGGTCTTGGAGATGCTGTTCTATCGAAGGGGAGTAAATAAAAACATAATTGATGTATATGAAGCAGGTCTTTCCAATTTTAACCCCATCAGTTCTTGGTCCATAAGCCGTTGGAAAGTGGAACCAGCGTTCTTTAAGCCAAATGGCATTACTTTAAATTGGAACAAGCCCTCAGGGGTAATTTCAGCAGTCTTCCCTCATTCATCGGCACCTGCCAATAGCCACTGCGGAGATCCAATGTACTAAACATGGCCGCTCCATGCAGTGACTCGAGTATTTCATGAACCGGGGCATGGGATATGCGTCCAGGTTTGTCTTCGCGTTCATGCCCCTGTAGTCCACGTAGAAACAATAGGTGGCATCTATTTTCTTTACTAGGACTACAAGGGACGCCCAGGAGGAGGAAGATGGTTCAATTATTCCCTCGGCGAGCATTTTATCTATATGTTGTTTAATAATGTCCCTCTTCATTAGAGAAACGTGATACGCCCGGTGTCAAACAGGCACTTTGAAGGAGGTATGTATCACGTGGGTAACCCCAAGGGCAACTTCTAGTTGATCTGTCCATACCCTCGTCCACTTCTTCAACACCAGCCTGACCTCTTTGGGTTGTTCCTCCACTGGGGCAGCCACCGAGGTTTGGATTTCACTCCTCAGTGCTGGGTAAAAGTTGATGCGCTTCAGACTTAGATCTTCTCTTGGCTTATGTATAAAATTGCATACTCCTTCCTCTGGCACCGTATACCCCCTGGGATAGAGATGAATAGCACGCCCAACCTACCTGGAAAGGGGTCTCTCTTTGAACTGCCTTTCCCAAGGTTTCTTCCATTTTTCCCTACAAGGTTTTTTTTTTTTTGGGAGTTTTTCCTTGTCTTCTCAGAGAGTCAAGGCTGGGGGGCTGTCAAGAGGCAGGGCCTGTTAAAGCCCATTGCGGCACTTCCTGTGTGATTTTGGGCTATACAAAAATAAACTGTATTGTATTGTATTGTAATAGTCACCTTCATGGCTGTTAAAGAATCCAGCCTAAGGAGTAATGGGACAGACAGGTGCCGGTCATCCAGGACGTAGGTCTCCATTTCCCCAGTGGTGGACAGTACGCTGTACCTCAGGGGGACTCTTCCCAAGGCCTTGTGTTCACTCCCATTCGCCAACAGGAATCGGACCAATGGGGCAGGCGTTACCTTTTCTGATGGTTGGCAAATCTTTCTCCAAATGTTATGTCTTATGAGGGTGTGATGGCTTCCTTTGTCAACCACTGCATCCACCAGTCACCCCCGCAGCGTCACTGGGACGACTAGGAGGGACGCACTGACCTGCATACTCGTGAGATCGGCTTCCAACCGGCCAGGTTTGGCTCATTGGGATTTTAGGGACTGGGTTTCTCTCGTACTGGACTGTATTTTACTCCAGTACGACTTGGAATTACCCCAATCCTGTTCCACTTGTGAGCCAACCTTAACCAGATCTTCCACCGATCCCACAACCCCCTTGAGACACCCAGCTATCCATGGGTTGCAGGCATTCAGGATTCAACAGACCACCTCTTTTTCGGAAATGGCCGGCTGCCATTTTAAACACAAAGCCCTATATTCATAGGCAAAGTCTCAGATGGATTGTGCTGGAAGTTGCACCATGGATCGCAGCTCGTCTTCAAGTTCGGTCTCGTAAACCACAGAAAGAAAAGCTGCGAGGAAAGCTTGTTGAAAGGATCCCCAGTCCCTGATGTTTTTCTTTGAGGTCAGCCACCAGCTGTGCACTGGCCCCGAAAGGGAGGCCCCTATCACTCCCAATAGTTCTTCAGCTGTCAAGGGAGTGACAGCCAAATACGCCTCCCTTTCTTCCACAAAATTGAGGATATCGTCGGTAGTACAGTATATTGAGCCCTCAACTTGGGAAAGGCCAGGCATACCCCAGGGGTGACGGGCCGGTTAACATATATAGCGCCTTGAGACCCCTGAGGCGTAGAGTGGATAGGTGACTGACGGTATGTCTGGAGACTCCTTCAGACTTCCCCCTGAAGAGATTCTTGCCAGTGTCGATCTTGCCTCTGGAGGCACAGCGCAATCTCTTGCACCAGGAGTTTAAGTTGTTCATTTATATATTCTTTCATATCCTCCTGGGAGCTGCTGATATGGGCCTGTAAAGCATCCTCACGTTCTAACGTGCTTTTGGCTACTTCACTGACCCTATCATTCAATCGAGTGAGTTGCTATACCAGATCTTCCCACGTAGGTGAAACATCTTTCTGGCCATCCTCTTCAGGTCCATGGTGATCTTCAAGGTACAGCGACTGTAAAGAATCCACCACCTCCTGCACTGCTGATAATGCTCTGACCGTGACATGCTGAGCTCCAGCTACTCCTTCCTCACACCGTGGCGAAACAATGGTGTCATCCTGCTCGGCATGCATAAAAGGCATGGTGGTAAGCACAAAAGGAAAACATTAAGGGCAGACAACTTAGTCAGA
>JANRMT010062840.1:34996599-35021357 GCA_026402145.1 Polypterus bichir lapradei
ATCTGGAGTTTCTTCTTCCACTGAAGGCGTACTAGGTGGTGTTTTGCGGGTAAGGAACATCGTGATGGGCAGTTGCTGGCGCTGCTTTTTCATTTGTGTAAGGTGGTTTTTATATACTTCCTTGGTACCGTCAAGATCATTTCTAAATTGCAAAGAATGAATCATTTGTGGGTCCCATTCTTCAACCGATGTCTGGAGATCTTTTGCCATTCGTAGAATGGTCGTGAGACGCTCGAGAGTTAGGCCAGCGTAGTCTTCTTCCTGTGCTGGGTCCTCTTGTTCTTCTTAGTGCGCTGACTTGGTCATCTCAGCCAAATCTTCATTGCTCAGCGGCTTGGAGTGGGCATCGAGCAGCTCATTGAAGTCATCAAAAGTCATGTTGTCAAATCCTTCTCCTCCTAGCAGTTTTGCCAGCCTGACTGCCTTTTCTACCACCGAGTAATGAATTTCTTCTACAGAAAAGCCCTTATAGTCGTGCATGACTTCTGGCCACAATTTCTTCCAGCAGGCATTAACCGTCTTTCTTCATATTGTTAAGGGCCTTCTGCATGTTTACCATACACGATGTGATCATGTACTTACACCAGTACTCTGTCAGAGAAAAGTCGTCATCTGTGTCCATTGCCTCGAGCATGTGTTGCAGGCTGTTCCTGGTGTACAATGCCTTGAAAGCTTGGAAAACTCCTTGATTCATTGGCTGGATCAATGACGTCGTATTCGGCAGCAAGAACTCTATTTTTACGCCTTTGTAGGATAGATCCAAGGGATGACCTCCAGCATAGTGCAGAAGTAAAAGGACTTTGAACTCCAGCCCTTTCTTTGCCAGATAGATATTTACCTCCGGGATGAAACATTGGTGAAACCAATCTGACGTCAGGCGTTTCGTAATCCAGGCCTTCGGGTTGTGCATCCAGTACACAGGCAGCAGGTTTTTATTCTTGCTTTTCAGGGCCTGGGGGTTTTTGGACTTGAGCCCAGGCTTTATCATAAAGCCCGCAGCATTGCCGCACATGACCAGCGTGATGCGATCTTTGTGAGCCTTAAACCCCTGGGCTTTTGCCTCTTCCTTCGTGATAAAAGTACGAGACAGCATCCGCTTCCAAAATAGGGCTGTCTCATCCATATTAAACACTTTTTCAGGCCGATATCCACCTTCCTCAATGATCGCCTTGAATATGTCAGTGACATATTTCTCGGCTGCGGCTTTGTCTGCGGAGGCAGCCTCTCCATGCAGGTTCACACTGGCCAAGTTGAACCTTTTCTGGAATTTTTCAAACCAGCCCTTGCTGGCAGTAAATTCACTTTTCTTGCTGGGGGATTCAACAGAAGTTCCAGGTTGTGGGATGTCGTCTAGAGCATCCCAGGGCTTTCCGCAAACCTATCATGAAGTTGCTTGGCCTTCTCTCGGATGATGTTGGTGTCTATGGGGATGTTCTTGTTCCAGCAGTCTTCAATCCAAATCCCTAAAGCAGATTCCATCTAGACTACCTCCTTATTACGTCCACTTACAACTCGTTTCGTGCCCACACATACTTAATAATTATAGGCCTATTTCAAATTTACCCTTTCTCTCTAAAATACTGGAAAAAGTAGTTGCCAATCAGCTTCAGTCACATCTTACGCATTACAATTTATTTGAGAAATTCCAGTCTGGTTTCCGCACTGGACATTGTACAGAAACGGCACTAACGCGGGTTGTAAATGACATTCTGATATCCTCTGATGAAGGAAACTCCACTGTAATTATGTTGTTAGACTTAAGTGCAGCATTTGACACCATTGACCATTCTATTTTACTGCACAGGCTAGAAAATGATGTTGGGCTTACAGGCACTGTGCTCGCTTGGTTTAGTTCTTATTTATCAAATCGATTCCAATATGTACAGAAATGTGCTGACAGTACTCCATCATTATACACAGAAGTGAGATATGGTGTCCTGCAGGGCTCAGTACTGGGACCTTTACTGTTTTCACTTTACATGCTTCCACTGGGATCTATCATTAGGAAACATAATGTTAATTTTCACTCGTATGCAGATGACACCCAGTTATACCTTTCATTTAGATCAAATGAAGTTTCTGTGATGTTGTCTTTAATTAGTTTTGTTAGTGAATTAAAAGACTGGATGGATGAGAACTACTTCTCTTTAAACACAGATAAAAAAGAGATGTTAATTGTTGGAGGGAATGACGCTGATCACAACAATATTCTGTCATTATTTAACTCAGTTGGAATCACCATTAATTTTACTGAATCAGCCCGAAATCTTAGAGTTCTCTTTGGCTCTAGCATGTCATTTAAAGCACATATTACAAAGTTGTCCAAATCATGTTTTTTCCATCTTAAAAATGTTAGGAAATTAAGGCGCTTTCTAAATAAACAGGATTTTGAGAAATTAATTCATGCATTTATTTCTAGTAGGATTGACTACTGCAATGCGGTGTTCACTGGATGCTCAAACTGTTCTCTATACAGCCTCCATTTAATCCAAAATGCTGCTGCAAGAAGTATTACAAGAACAAGAAAATACGAACACATAACTCCAGTTCTTAAATCCTTACACTGGCTCCCGGTTAAGTTTAGGGCAGATTTCAAAATCCTCCTTTTAACATATAAAGCATTAAATGGCCGAGGTCCGGCTTACTTCTCTGAACTTATCATGACTTACAAACCAGAGTGCACATTAAGATCTCAAGATGCCGGTCTGCTTATGATTCCAAGGATTAATAAAATAACAGTGGGAGGTCGAGCTTTTAGTTACAGGGCCCCTAAACTGTAGAATGGTCTGCCTGCTACAATAAGACATGCCCCTTCGGTCTCAGCTTTTAAATCCTGGATGAAGACTCACTACTTCAGTTTAGCACACCCTGACTAGAGCTGCTGATTAACTGTACAGACTGCAACTCTGTTGTTAGTCATTAGCACTAAAACATAAGTAACATGATAGCTATAATTGGATACTAACCCTCACCTATTCTGTTTCTCTTCTCGGTACTCAAATGTGGCACTTGGTGCCATGGCCTACCTACCAAGTTGTTGTGTGCTTATGGTAAAGTCATTCCTGATGGAGGATCACTGGAATCATGGGAAAGAGGGGTCCTCTCATTGGATTGACTGGCCCAGCACTGTTTCAGCTGTAGAATGGCCAAATGGGGCAGGCAGCTTGATGGATGAGGTCTCCAGGTCTATAAACAAATCCAAATCATATTATGTGATGTCATTCATTGTTAAATTCTGCAACGTACTTCTAAAAATTATTATTTTTATACTGTATTGAGGATTTGTTCTGTTCTGTGTATTGTATTGTATTGACCCCCTTCCTTTTGACACCCACTGCACGCCCAACCTACCTGGAAAGGGGTCTCTCTTTGAGCTGCTTTTTCCAAGGTTTCTTCCATTTTTTCCCTACTGGGTTTTTTTTGGGAGTTTTTTCTTGTCGTCTTAGAGAGTCAAGGCTGGGGGGCTGTCAAGAGGCAGGGTCTGTTAAAGCCCATTGTGGCACTCCTTGTGTGATTTTGGGCTATACAAAAAAATCAATTGTATTGTATTGTATCTTCCGTTGACGATTGAGCAAGGCCCCGGAAGCAGTAGCAGGCGCAGATCATTTTGTAGACATAACGAAGGGCTGGACTACTGTACGTACAAAGAAACACATTGATGCTGAATGAGCGAGACAAGATGCCGGCTAACGCAAAGTGAAATCGAATTCTTCTCTCTCCGTCGCTGAGCCAATCAGCACCCAGGAACTTAACTGCGTGCTCTGATTGGGTAGCTTCTCAGCCATCTGCCAATAGCGTCCCTTGTATATAATCAACTGAGGAAGCATATACCAGAAATAAAAAGACCCATTGTCCACAGAAATCCACGAAGCAGTGAAAAATCCGCAATATACCTTTAGATATGCTTACATATAAAATATGTGAAGCAGTGAAACATTCACGATAGAGTGAAGCCGCGAAAGTTGAAGAGCAGTATAGCGAGGGATAACTGTATATCCTTCCACCATACCACGAAAGTGAAAGGCACTATATATACAATAATAAGTCCTCCCTTGTCCCTGCACACAAATAACAAACACACAATACAAATAATGACAATGAATGATTACTGAAATGATAATGAAAGTGAAAATAAGTCTGGGTAAATAACTGTCCAAATTACTGATAGCTGTCCAAAATGTTGGTGTTTGATTCCCCCGAATGAATACCGGAACAATCTCACCATGATTCCTCAGAGATGGTGGAAAATAATGTCCAACCCCGTGGTTTCTGGCGAGAAATGCGTTGCAGTAAATCTGGCAGAGTGAGAAGCAAACTGGAAAAATGTCGCAGTGTGAAGGCAGAAAATGATGACCGGTTGCGGTTAGGTGAATCTCCTTCTCTCTCCTCTCTTTCCTTCTTCTTTCCCCCCCTTCCCGTTTAATTAATAATGAGCCAGATGTAATTGAAAAACCTCCGGTTCTGATGTTTCCAGGGGGTCACTGCCTCTCCACAACAGTCTTTCCCGTTTCTTTTTATGGGGACGACATTTAAACAAACACGTACTAGTTTAAATGGGGTGATGTGACGAGACGCGATAGGGTGCAAACACAATAAACAACAACACTTATGTGGCCCCGCTACACCACCTTGCTCACGGAAAATGATAAAGACTTTGAACGGCTGATCAAGCAAGTTAGAAATGAGAATGAGACATCGGGCCTGCATCTGAACATCAAAAAGACCAAAATAATGACAACAGACTGAGCAGTAAAAATAAATATCAATAATGAAGAATTCAAATACGTTCAACAGTTTAATTTAATGGGATCCACAATTGACTGATTTGGGGAAATCAGGCCCAGACGTCAATCAATGTGTAACCTCAATATATGGAAAAGCAAAGACATCAGTCTCACAACTAAATACAGACTTATCCGCGTCATTGCATTCTCCAACATCATGTACGGCTCAGAAAATTAGACTCTGAAAAATGGATGAAACATGGATGCGTTGAATTAAGGTGCTGGAGAAAGCTACTTTGCATACCATGGACAGCAAAAATTACAAATAAAAAAGTTCTAAAGTTGCATCAAGATGGACCCTACCCTGGAAGGAATGACCACCAAGCTAATACTGACTTATTTTGGATATGTGATGCATGACGATGGTTTAGAAAAAGGAATCATGCTTGGAAAAGGGACAGAACAAAGAGTCCAAGATGACAACAAAGACACTGGGATAGATACCATCAAAAATGACAGAGGTATGTAATTGCAGCAGCTAAGGGAGAAAGGCATGGTTCAAGCAGATTCGGAGAGTCACAAAATGTCAGAAACAACCGAACAGATAAATCAGTCACCTTAAGTATGTAAAAACTGAAATGGGGCAACACTTCTGAAATGGTTGATTTGTGACAACAGATGCTCATCACAAGGGGAACTCAATTTATGTTGCACATTATTTTGTGTGTGTCCGCATAATACAGATGAGCCAATTTGGTTAACTGGGTGTGTATGAGTGTGGGAGCCTTGTGATGGAGTGGTGTTTCATTCAGGGCTGGCTCCTGAGCTGCTTCTGAAACTGCCACTATCAACAGCAACATCTTGTGACCCTGTAATCACGTAGTGGGCTATAATTTAAAAAATCCCTTTCTATTGTATTCTTTAGTTTTAACATATTTAAAAGTGCATATGCACTCAGTTTACTAGACAGTCATTGTTAAGTAACCTTGCATACAGAAGACCCTTAAGTGCTATCCTATTACATTCTTTTGTCCTTCTTGTCCCTGCACTGTAACTGTAACGTTCTACCGTAGGCTTTATTTTAGATTCAGAAAGATCCCTTATGTCATTTCTGCTCACGAGAGTTCAGTCTCTTTCCTTCATGATGGCACTTCATTTTCTGTGGTCTATCAAAGACACGACAGATTACAGTGTTAAGTTTCTAACATCTACTAAATATTTTTATCCAAGTGGAGTTTTTATTATTTTGTTTTAAATATTCAACCATGGTTTTATTCCTGTCTGCATTAGCTTGATTATGTACTGCTTACTCAGGTTGGACTTTTTGGTTCACTTAAGAAAAAAAGCTTTTGCCAAATGCAATTAAAATTATGTAAATGAAAGCAGAACATATTGAGAAAAAAAACATGCATTTGTTTTTCTGGCTTAAACTAAAAACTAGTGGCTGTTAATATGATTTTGGGGGCCCCTGAATAATAAAAGCACTCATTCATTTTGTAAATCCACTTAGTGAGGGGGCTGGAGTCTATCCTGGCAGCAACCCAGGATGGAATGCAAACCAATCAATGTTTGTGCTAAAGCAGCACAGAAATGGTATGAGGCCTTCAAAATAGAGTCCCAAAATCACTAAAAAAAAAAAAAAAAAAAAGGTCCACTAGAGGGGGTGAAATTGAAATCTTGACTAGTCACAAAATGGCAGACAAGGAAATTTTTGATTAATACATCTTTTACTTATAAAGGTATCTAGTTAAAGGAAAAAAAAGTTCCAAACAGCACAAAAGGCACAGAACAAGATCCCTGAAACAGGCAATCTAACTTTATTGTACAGTACATCATTTTACAACCCCATTCACATTTTTTTTTTATTAATCATTAACATTACTTTCCATCCATTCTCTGGTCTTTATCCTGGGCCGGGTTTGAAGGAGCAACAATCTGAGCAGATACCCAGACATCACTTTTGGGGAGATTATACCCAGGAATTCCCAGGTCAGCCAAGACATATAATCTCTATAGCATGTCCTGGGTTTGCCTCGAGGACTCCTTTACCAGTTAGTCAACCAGGGTAATGCAGTGTCTTCAACCCCCCCCCCCCATTAACAAATTACGCAACCTAGAGCAGTTCTTAACAAAAGGTCTTACCTGATCTGGTAGGGTCATAACTGTGCCTGAGCAACAACTGGCTTATCCAAATTCCCTCCAAACGTTATAATTTTTAAAAGAAACATATTGATACAACTAATTCAGGGAAGGGAAAAAAGTCAACCTATATGCTACATATTGCTCTCTACTACAACATACATACATTTTTATTTATTTTTCTTAAAGGTGAGAAACAGTATCTCATTGGATAGGGCAGCTTTCTCATATGACTTGTATAATTCTGGATGGATTGTAACAATCAGGTTTTTCTCAGTCTGAGGAATCACATATACCTGTATTCATAATTACCACTTTGTGCTAACTACAGTGGGATGCAAAAGTTTGGGCAACCTTGTTAATAGTCATTATTTTCCTGTATAAATCGTTGGTTGTTACGATAAAAAACGTCAGTTAAATATATCATATAGGAGACACACACAGTGATATTTGAGAAGTGAAATGAAGTTTATTGGATTTACAGAAAGTGTGCAATAATTGTTAATTGTAAATATTGAAATCAATATTTAGTAGATCCGCCTTTTGCAGAAATTACAGCCTCTAAACACTTCCTGTAGGTTCCAATGAGAGTCTGGATTGTGGTTGAAGGTATTTTGGACCATTCCTCTTTACAAAACATCTCTAGTTCATTCAGGTTTGATGGCTTCCGAGCATGGACAGCTCTCTCTAACTCACACCACAGATTTTCAATTATATTCAGGTCTGGGGACTGAGATGGCCATTCCAGAACGTTGTACTTGTTCCTCTGCATGAATGCCTTAGTGGATTTTGAGCAGTGTTTCGGGTCGTTGTCTTGTTGAAAGATCCAGCCCCGGCGCAGCTTCAGGTTTGTCACTGATTCCTGGACATTGGTCTCCAGAATCTGCTGATACTGAGTGGAATCCATGTGTCCCTCAACTTTGACAAGATTCCCAGTCCCTGCACTGGCCACACAGCATGAAGGAACCACCACCATATTTTACTGTAGGTAGCAGGTGTTTTTCTTGGAATGCTGTGTTCTTTTTCCTCCATGCATAACGCCCCTTGTTATGCCAAAATAACTCAATTTTAGTTTCATCAGTCCACAGCACCTTATTCCAAAATGAAGCTGGCTTGTCCAAATGTGCTTGAGCATACCTCAAGCGGCTCTGTTTGTGCTGTGGACGGAGAAAAGGCTTCCTCTGCATCACTCTCGCATACAGCATATCCTTGTGTAAAGTGCGCCGAATGGTTGAAAGATGCACAGTGACTCCATCTGCTGCAAGATGATGTTGTAGGTCTTTGGTGCTGGTCTGTGGGTTGACTCTGACTGTTCTCATCATTCGTCGCTTCTGTCTATCCGAAATCTTTCTTGGTCTGCCACTTCGAGCCTTAACTTGAACTGAGCCTGTGGTCTTCCATTTCCTCAATATGTTCCTAACTGTGGAAACAGACAGCTTAAATCTCTGGGACAGCTTTCTGTATCCTTCCCCCTAAACCATGATGGTGAACAATCTTTGTCTTCAGGTCATTTGAGAGTTGTTTTGTGACACCCATGTTGCTACTTTTCAGAGAAAATTAAAGGAGGAGGGAAACTTACAATTGACCCCCTTAAATACTCTTTCTCATTATAGGATTCACCTGTGTATGTAGGTCAGGGGTCACTGAGCTTACCAAGCCAATTTGAGTTCCAATAATTAGTTCTAAAAGTTTTGGAATCAATAAAATGACAATGGTGCCCAAATTTATGCACCTGCCTGATTTTGTTTGAACTATTATTGCACACTTTCTGTAAATCCAATAAACTTCATTTCACTTCTCAAATATCGCTGTGTGTGTCTCCTATATGATATATTTAACTGACATTTTTTATCGTAACAACCAACGATTTATACAGGAAAATAATGACTATTAACAAGGTTGCCCAAACTTTTGCATCCCACTGTATGTTGTTTACTCACCAGAAAATATCATGTAAAGCAATACGCCTTCCAAATCTGTGATTTTAATGCATCCAGACAAGATCATCTACTTCTCAACGTGTGCTAAAATTAGTAAATCTAAACACAGGAGGCAAATATGTAGCACGTTAGTTTGTTGCTATTAATTCAGGAAAAAAATTGGAAAACATGTAGAAGTCATACGTATGTAAAAAAAGTACATTCTTATTGCTTCCATGTTATTTAATTAAGCAATGCAGAGCTCAGTGCTATGAATTAAATGTACCCGATTAATAGGAAGTGCATAAAACAATCACCTTGGGCTTTTCAGCCTGGAGCATTCAGACTTGTGGTAGCACCATGCCTAATACAAAAGGTTTCTTTAGCAGTCCCAGAGAAGCGCCTGTAGCTGCTGAACAGTCTGAAATGGGATGCAAGGCCATGATTAGAAGGTTATGTACTTACAAGCTGTTAAAGTAAACAGATTTGAATGAGAGTCTGCATACTTTTTGTTTGATCATACATACATACTGTATAGTGTCAAGCATCTAGGCTTTTGCAGGTAACCCTACAGGCAGCTTTAAACACCCAAATACTACTGAATACCCATGCCATAAGCACCCTCATTCCTGCTGTTTAAAAGCAGATGGGACATTGGCGAAACACCAACCTGCAGAAAACGCTGCCAGCTGTTCTCCTTAGCTTACTGGCTGCTCCTGCATGTGCTCTCCTCCTCATACCGTCTTCCCCCCTCTTTCTCAATGGCAATCCGTTCCCCTCTGTCCAAAGTACTCTTACTTTTCTTGGAGTGACCAAGACCAGATACTGTAAGCCCGGTTGCCCCTTTCATTCATACAGACACAACTGTGGGCATTGGACTGAGGCATCTGTACTTCAAAGCATTAGCTAAGTGCTTGTCTATCTGGCATTTTATTAAAATTAATGTAACATTCTCAAACTCACTTGATCCAATTCAGAGTTGCATGGGGCTGGCGTTTACCTCAGCAGGATGGGGCATGATGGTCAGCAGTGTCTGAATGTAGATGCTTGCATATGGTTACAGTAGCTATCCATCCATCTTCATAAGCCGCTTCTCCAGGGCAGGGTGACAGGGCAGCTGAAGCCTATCACAGTAGTCACTTGGTGCATGGTAGGGCTCTTAACATGATGCATATTTTCTTGGCTAGGAATGATCTAGTGGTACGTTATCAAAGGATAATCTCAGGAAGTACTTACCAACTACCTGTCAACATAAGTGTGTACCAAGAATGCTTTCATAACTAATTTTAGATGCAGGTTCCTCTTGTGACAACAGCATTTTTTTCAGTCATGTCAACTGACACGCTACAGTTGCTGGTGTGGACCAACAAAAACATGCATGGAATTAGACTCCAATAAGCTGCAGTCTGCACAAGTGGTTATCATAAACTACCACTTCTTAGAAAGCTGTGCAAATTTAAAGAGGCTGGAGGGACTGTCATAAAAGCTTTGATACAATAGTAAGTTATTTGAAATTCTTCTAATAAAAGCAGCAAAACATTACAAACTATCTAGTGATATGAAAAAGGCAAAAATAAAATGACTTTGTGGGCAGCTTTTAAAAATTTTTTAAATAAGAATACTACTTGAATGAAATTCTGCTTTCCACTAAGAACCTTCAATTGCAGAGAGCAACTGCCTCTGCCAAACTCTTCTACACAAAGCAAACACACAGAAAAAACAGCACAGCATTATCTGAGAACCTATGGATTTATTTTCAGAATACACACAATTCAGAAATACAAAAAAAAAAAAAAAGGAAGTACAGCACCCACTGTTTCCCCTCCCCTCCCTTTACTATTTACACCCATTAGTCCTTTTGTAAGGATTACAGAGCTGGGCATCAAGCTTAAAAGTTCTTAACCATCACAGTCATCAAAACACTCATTTCAGCCCTTATACAGTCATTTTTCTAGTGTGCAGGATACCACCAAGATGCCACATGGTGTATCTACATAACGGCACAAAAAAATAATATTCCACCAACCAAACTAATTTTAATAAGGATAACAGAATATTATCATTTACACAAGGAACCTTAAAATTTCCACTTGAAAATACTGCTTTTTTTTATTAAGAACCATTTAAGAAAAAAAGGGTATGAGGCATAGTGTGAACTGCAGAACTTAACAGGAAAGCAGTCACTTTTTACTCAGTTACAAAAAGGTATTCAATTTTAATATGCAAAGGCATTGGCTTTTTCTCCAGTTTGGTTTAAATCATCTTAAAGAGGCCTGATTAACAATCCTCATTACAGCTGTCACCACTGCTTTAAAAAAGCTAAAAACACTGCATGAAGATATTTTTCTCCAAACTGCTTCAGTTGAAAGCTGTCTAAAGAGACTTCTATTAGTAGGCCATTGTTGCCTTTTTCTTGTATTCTTAAACGGAACACTGCTCTCTTTTTCTTGTAGTGAGCTTTTCTTATTGCTGGTTTGTACTGAAAACCAGTTACCATCCCTTTTTAAAAGATTGCTAATTGATCAACTAAACATTCAGAGTACAATAATAATAACAATAATAATAACATAATAATGTTAAAAGAAATATGTATAGATAATTTTAAAATACATTCAAACCATTGTACAAATGCTGTCACATGTACTGGCAAAACCATACATATAATATTTAAAACATTCCTGCTAGTGGACTGCCCATACAGCACCACCAAGATAAACAGATTAAAAATGAGGCACTATGAAAATTAAAAAAAACAAAAAACAACAATGTTGGTCATGGGACAGGTATTAGGTGCTACAGTACTATACAAAGAGCAGAACTGTTCTGGACCAACCAGGGGAAGAAGTTCATTTTACAAATTGTGCAACTTTTCATACAAAAACCAAGTCTTAACAAATAAAGATCATGACAACCAATAGACATTTTCCTAAGGTTCAGAGAGATCGACAGGATGCATTTACCTGTAATTAAGAGGGGTCTGTATTGGGTGAGCAAACATAAAATACTTGTAGCTCAAAATACACTTTCTTCGTTTTCCCCAACCTGATAAATATATTCAGATGTAACTCTAGTGTAATCGTAATAATGATTAGACTGTCATGGGTGAGGAGATTCAAGTAAGTAAAAATTGTCTATTTTTTTAGTCATACAAATAGTAGAGCCTGTAAAATATCATAATATCAAAACAGCATATATTCACAGTAGCACTAGATGACAATTGATTAAAAAAATGATTGTTTTTGTACATTTGTTTTTCTTAAACCTGAGCTGCAATCAAATTTAATCTAAACTTCTAATTTTACCCCCTTTAGGCAGAAGCTGTTAGTGCAGACCAATTGGCACTGATATAAATTATTGTAGTGTTAAAATGTCCCAGAGAGTTTCAAGATGAAGATCTGGTTAAAAATATACACTACTCCCCTCCCAAGCTTCATGAAACATCTTTTGTCTTGGGTATAATGGGATAAAGCCCTCACATACTGTGGATTTATTTTATGGAGCACAACAAATACAAAAGCAGCATATGCTCACCTAAGAAGTCAGATGAGAAAGGGTTTGAAATGATGATAACGTGGAAAGGTGTTTTTAAATCCATTATTAGAATTTTGAAGGAAAATAAACCAAAGGGAGGACTCTTCACATGATTTAATTATCCTTTTGAATAATAATAATAATAACGGGGGGAAAAAACTTATAGCAATAATTGCAAAAGAAGGTAGTGAAAAATTGCTGCAGGCGTACTGGTACTGACCAGAGCGAAAGATCCTCAAAGGAATATCTGTCCATTTAGATATTAAGTAAGCACCTCATTTCCAATCAGATGAGCTTTATCCTATAATTACTTTCACATACAAAAATGTGTGCAAAAATATTAGTAGCAGGTATGACAACATGCAGGTAATGACAATAACACCGTTTTTCTTCCTCTTGCTGCTGAGTCATACAAATTGAAAATTCTGGTTCTCAGTCTCCTTTGCTAGGACCTGGATTTTATTAAGGGATTGGCAACATGTCAGTTCTTAAAAATGTGCTGCACTGTCAAGTTTTACAAAGGATGATTTACAATTTTATTTATATATATATATATATATATATATATATATATAAACTCTCTTTCTGCCATTGACAAAAATACTGAAGTGCCAAATGTTAATGTTCAATGTTACATTTATGGAGTTCTACACACCTAAATAATACATTGGGATACTGGAAAGTGCAGGTTTAGCGATTACCTGCCACAAGAAATGTTTCTTACGTGGGAGTAACTAATTATCTCCCAAGTTGCTGGATGTAAACATCTCAGAATGTAAACAGCACTCAGATTTCAGGTCTCCTCTTCCCCTACAGTTTTGAAAAGTACCACTTAACAGTCCCACGGATGTCACCAACATGTCTCCACAATGACATTCTGATTATCACTGAAATAGATGACCACTGGAAAACTTGGACTTGTTAGAGTTCCTCAAAAAAGGCAACTCTGGACTTTGTGCTTTGTAGAGTGAGCTGTAAGAAAAGAAGAAGAAGAAAAAAAAAAAAAACAGGTGAAACCCCCAGTTTCTTTTTTATTGCATTTAATAAGTCAACATTCTGACTGCTTCTGGAAGGAAATCTGAAGTGGACTTATAAAGGGATAGGCTAGTCCATGCTGAAAGAAGTATATACACCGCTCTATCATCTTGTTAAAAACTGGAACCACTGCACCATTTATAGCTTTTATAAGTCAACAATGAACAATTTGGTTACCGCCTCCACAGAATAATAACAAATAGTATTAGTAACAGACTGCATCACCTCTGGCCACCTGTAAAAATAACATTTTCAAGGCTTAAAAGATATCCAAAATGTGTCAGACTGAAAAATGAGATATTTTTCCAGTCTCAAGTTTTTCAAAAAGACAAGATAAAAATCTGCCATTAATTGCTGTGTATATAGATAAAAGAGAACTGAACTGAAACTATTCCAAAGCTGTGGGTATATGAAGAAATAATGAAAATTCATATATATGTTAAATGTAAAATATATTTACACAATGAAGCATATTTTAATTTTTTCTCAATGTTATCTCATGTACTGGTATCACATGAGCAACAGAAGACAGAGGGGAGAGGAAAAAAAAAACTTTCAGCTCAGCCTTAGCAATCTTTAAGGGCATGAAACCCTTCTTTTATAAGCCCTGTTTATTAGCGAGAAGACTGGGAGATGAGCCATTATGGGAACAACTAGTAAGAACTAGGAACTGACTAAACTTTAATTTATGGAGCAGAAAATGTCAAAATGTTCTTGATCGGGTTGTGACAAACAGGTGTTAGAAAACTTTTTCTTTTAGCTAAAATGAGACATTTCTGAGTCCTATATGAAAATGCAGAAATCTGACTACAGTAAAGAGAATTCCTTCCCTTGTATTCAACAAAGTAATCTTACTACTTAAAGTTTAATATCCCCATTGCTTTAATTTGTGATGCAGAAACTGCCTCAATAGGTCAATCATCCACCTCTCAGGAAAATCAGTAGCTCACGCTTTTCATTTACAAAAGAAAGAAAAAAAAAGATGCACCAAGCAAATAAGTGTTGCCTTGCAGAGCAGTGATGCTGCTGTGAAAAGAAGCGATCTGAGTGTCATGAGAGACAAAATGTTTAGGAACAGACTCTGAATGTTTATAATGTAGCATCAAAGTGAGGCATAATTTGCTCAGAATGTTCACTGACTGCTAACCTATAAGGTACCCATCTATTTGCAGTTGATCAGTTATGAATTGAGTGAACACAGCTTTATGCTTCCTCATGTATTTGAAAAAAGCGATATTACTAATCTTAAGGGCTACTCCTCTCAAAAATTATATATGTGTGTAAAATATATATATATATATATATATATATATATATATATATATATACACACACACACACACATATATACAGTCGACCCTTGATATACGACCGGCCTGACGTGCGAACAACTTGATTTACGACCAAAATTTATGTTTTGATTTACGACCAACATCTTGCGTTATGACCCGAATGCAGTCACGTGTATCCGCTTGTGCGATTGTAAACAAACAGCCAAAAGCATTCGTAAGCGTCAGTCGGAGCCCAGATACATGTGTTTGTGGATGTAATTTTGGTCAGTGCAGTGATTTATCTATATATATAATTCACAAAGACCATGGCAAGCAAGACGCATAATTGCTAAGGAAGGAAGAGAAGGTAACCAAAGGTAAAGAAAGCGATTGTTAAGGGATGTTAGCTAGCGGGCTGGCGCGCACATGATGATGTCATCAGGCTGAGTCAGCATCAGCTTGCTTTGGAGCAGTTCACAACACGCCCAGCTTTGAACTGAGTGCTCGACTACTGTCATTATTAACTTGAGAAACAGCGATCACAATCGAAACGAAGAAGGAAATTGTGCGGAAATATGAGAGTGGTGTTCGTGTGACCGATCTCGCTTGTATGTACAGCATGTCGAAATCCACCATCTTGACAATTTTACAAAGAAAAGATTTGCATAAGGAGGCTCCTTCTAAACAATAACCACCTTTTCATCCTCCTCCTCCCTTCCTGCAGCCCAAAGATGTCAAATTACATGGTGAGTACAGTATGAAATTGTTGTTTCTGGTAGGCTAGGCACTTTTTATAACTTTTTGGTTAGTACATTAGAAAAATTATTGGTGTTTTAGTACATTATGCACATTATAAAACCCTTTTTTATTATGAAAAGGTTAAGTAAGTGTTGCTGTGGGAGGTTCGGAGCACATTATGGGTATTTCCATTATTTCTTATGGGAAAAATAGTCTTGACTTACAACCAACTTGAGTTACAACCAGCCCTCGCGAACGAACTGAGTTCGTAAGTCAAGGATCCACTGTGTATATGTATATATATATATATGTATATATGTGTGTGTATATATATATATATATATATATATATATATATATATATATATATATACTAGCAAAATGCCCGCGCTTCACAGCAGAGAAGTAAAGTAGCGTGTTAAAGAAGTTATGAAAAAGAAAAGGAAACATTTTAAAAATAACATAACATGATTGTCAATGTAATTGTTTTGTGACTGTTATGAGTGTTGCTGTCATCAAGGATTTGATTATCATTATTTGTTTCAATCAGGTTCATATTTGGAGGATGTGTTGTGTTCAAGTTACATTCCGTGTTTGTCTAGTCTATCCCTGACCATCTCATCTTCGTTGTCAACTGTTGTAAAGATAACAGGTTTCATTCATCGAAGTGATCACTACCCAAATCGGTACTCGTGAATCCAAGATGTTTAACAGGCATTCCCAGTATTAAGTTGTGGATTTGCCTGCGAATATTTAGCGGCAGCGTGTCTATGAACTTAATTTAAACTTAAGCTTTACACCTTGCTTTCCTATTGATATGTGTACAAAGGCTTGTTCAGCGTCAGAGGGTTGTTCCCTTCCTACTTCATCAATAAACAGCTCGTCTTCCTCTTTATCTGAGACATCACACACTGCATGCACGGGTTTACCTTTCCCAGTCCTTTATTTAATGTTAGCTAAGATCCGGCACTTAAAAGTTTCTCTCGCACTTTCGCTGAGTTTGTGCCAAACACTAGTCTATCCCTGACCATCTCATCTTCGTTTGCATAAGCACAGTCCTTCACCCGCAAATATTTAGCGGCAGCGTGTCTATTGGATTGCTGCTGACGGACGGCCTTATATGGGCAGGCACTCAATTACGTGGAAGGCGTGATGATGGGGGACGCAACTCTGCCTCACACGGCAACCGAGCTGCAGGGTATGGCCGTATATAGGCACGTAAGTAGGTTCCAGTTATGACCATTACGCGTAGAATTTCACAATGAAACCTGCTTAACTTTTGTAAGTAAGCTGTTTAAGGAATGAGCCTGCCAAATTTCAGCCTTCTTCCTACACGGGAAGTTGGAGAATTAGTGAGGAGTGAGTGAGTCAGTCAGTGAGGGCTTTGCCTTTTATTAGTATAGATATACACACACGGTATGTGTTATATATTTTATATATATATAATATAAATAATACATAAAGTAAATATAAATAATAGTGATGGCTTGGGAAAAACGATTATGTCCTCCAGGAAAACATAAGATTTGGTATTCATGTGCTTCTCTGTCATGCACAAGAATTTTATAGTAGTGGTTTATTTAGCAATATTTTAGCCAAAACAAATGTGTATGAGACATTTTGAGTATATGACTGGGTACCTGATATTTGGAAAATGCGTGGAGTAATTAAAAACATTCATGGCCAGGTTGATATTAATTGCTGTTGTTTAAGCAGGCGTCACAATTTATACCTTCTGTATAAGTAAATGTGTGACCTCCATTAAAACAGAAGATTACAACTTTTTCTTGGTTATTACTACAGACAGCAAAATATACTTTTCAGTTGGGTATTCCTTTTAGAGAAATGACTGCAATCTCGCCAGAATAAAAGAATGAGTATAAATCTAGGGTAAGGAACTAACAAAACATCCTAATAACTTTATGGAAATTTCATAATGGAATCGAGATAAACTATACAGTCAATAAACAGATGAAAATTTCTATTTTTGGGTGGAGTATTCATTTAAGGAATTTACACTTGCATCTAGAATTTCTCTTAAGAGTTACAGCCTCCATGTCTTTAATTTTTAAGGGAACATGCAGTATATGCAAGTTCTGTACTCTGGAACTAAAGTACTCTTTAACCAAATGCTTGAACGCATAAATACAAAAAACAACCTCCTATTTTTCTTGTTCCTCTGAATTGTATGCTTGTGCACTTTGTAAAGCACCTTGTAATGCTGTACTCTGTAACAAACAAACCAAACAACCTTTATTTCACATCGTCATTTTGCTTAGTGAACACCAATAAGATTAGATCAGGATCTCATTACCCTGTTTTTATAGTGGATACTGTTTGCAAACAATGGCCAAATTTGATTAGACCAGGTTTAAGAGATAACCAAAATGGAATTTTTAAATATTACTGTGTCATTCCAAATTAATTTGTAAAATGGAAATTACCTATTTTCCTGGAGGATTTAGACAGACTGTTCACTAACCTAATGAACTGAGACAGGATGGGGTCTACATTAATTTTATCTGCAGGAAAATGCATTGCGAAGGTGGGGGGTGGGGGGGGGGTTACAGCTTGGACCATAAACATAATGAATTATTATTTTTATTAAACTACTACTTGTCGACTGAGAAATAACTCAATATGTAATGAATATATGTGCAGGTACAAATCTGAGGCTTTATGAGAATGTCCATTTGGAAAGTAGTTGATTGGCAGAGGGCACTGAGAAGGAGATGTGCCTATTTAACTCAATTAAATTGATGTTTAACAACAGAGTCAAAACTATTAAGTAAACTGAGTATTAAAGGGACATTAGCAAGAGGTTTATTTAAATATATTATCTATTTAGGGAAGTGAATTAAACAGAGGAATGAGAGATGAGGTCTGATATACAGATTTCTAATGTTAACGGACTGAACAATAAACAACCCTGAGGGATGGGATTGAGATGTTTAAGAGAAAAAAGGGGCAAGCTTGGATCCATCTGTAAATATATTTAAATTTGTAAGTACATTATCTTCAGGGGAGGAAAATCATATAAATATGGTGAAAATGTTATCACCAAAGCCAGTCTGTAGCAGGAACATCCCAAAATCAGACCACTTCAATCAGTTAAAACCTTGCTTGACATCAGTGAGAGAATGACTGCTAAAGAATCAAGACAAGAAGCCATATCGATAAGTTGCAGGAGTCCGTATGAACTCTAAGGGCATAACATGTGGAAGTAAACTCAATTTCATTTGGATAAACCAATTTCCACATGACATTGTTCAGTCCCTGGAATACTTTGTTAGTATCACTGTTTGAAATTTTGACACTAGAAATGGAATTTTTTTTTTTGTGCAAGGTTATATAAGCTGTATAGTGTTCACTGCCATATTCAGACTGGAAGCAAAGTTTATGAATAGTTTAAAAACAGTTCAGGTGGTATACTGTTGTCTCAAAGGGCTTAAACAAACCACCTTTCTAGACACTACCTAATCTTTCACCTCTTTCCACAATGTACTAAAAAATAGCAGGTGTTCATTTCTGATGTACTACTAATATAAATTCATGGGGATTCTGAACATTTTTTTTTTCAATTTGTTTACTTGGTGTTGAGCAATTATGTTAGTCTTTCTATGATATGGTTGATGCATTTTCCTAGTTTTACTGTGAGGAATGTAATTATGTTTGCCAAACTGGTGTTTTGGGCCCTAGCAAATCATACAAGGAAGGTCATGGCACTTCTCTAGAGAAGATATATTCAAAATGTGGCTTAGCACTGCACTGTATATTTGGGTAAACACAAACATAATTTTCCCAAACCTGCATCAAACAGGAACAAACTATGAAGTGCCAGTTCATTGCAGGGTTCAGTCAAACCCACCACCAAACTTGCGATGGGACAGTTTGTGATCAGCAGTCATCCCAATGCTCACATGTGAAATGCAGGATAAAAAGATTAGAATTGCTATCTGACAAGTACCAATATTAAAAAGATGTTATTGAGCTAAAAAAGAGTAAATATACAGCATGTAAATCTATTAAGCTCCCATAAGTAGTCCCAGTTTACCTTTGCACAGAGATGAAATGTGTGAAGCTTTTAGCTAATTGCATATATTATTTGCACATTTGACTTCCTATCTCCATTGTGAAAAAATAAACTCAATCACTCAGGTAAAAATGGGGAGAAATCTGTTCCATTCTGCCTCTAGTGAGAACAAAAGGCTTCTTTAACATCCAGGACCCATTAATCCAATTGTCTCCATACTTTTTAACAGTATCCACTGGCCTCAGATGGAGCTTTTGATAAGCTACATATTAACTAGAGAGTGATTATCGTCTAATTGTGAGAACATTATTTCAACTAGAGAACACATAAAGAAAAAGTTAAACACCAAAATAAATAAATAAAAAGTGAAGTTTGTTGCTATTAAAAAATACAATTTTGCACCAAACAAAATTCCATATAACTTAGATGAGATTCAAGCTCCTACTTGACAATCTGCTTTTGTCATGTTTGACAAGAGACCCAATCCCAGAATGAGAAAGGCTCCTCCAGTCTGAAAAGAAGAGCTTGAGTAGAGCATTTCCCTCTGAGTACAATTCTCTATTTTTTTATAGGGCCTCTTTTTGTAAGTGTAATTACCCAGACTAAGCTGCCTCCACCATCCCACATCTAACACACATACACTCAGAAACACACACATATGCCAGTGTTATCAAGCTATGAACAAAAGCACACAAATTGGGCAAAGGCGCATGCAACCACAGTAAGAGACACACCTTACTAAAGCTGCAAGTTTCTTTTATCACACCATATTACATCCAACATCAACTCAGCAGGACAAATGTCTGCTGTTACCCGATCACACAGCTGTCAAAACAGCAGATGTATTGAGTATAGCAATTGTTAAGAAGCAATCTTCCACTGCACCTGTGCAGCCTGAAAAGGAGATACATCATTTTTGTTTAAGAAATCTTGTTCAGATTGCATGTGATTGATCACTTCTTTTCCATCATTGAGGTTTAATCACTAATATTAAAGTGAACTCCAAAGCAAGGTCATAAAGGGTCTTTTCCTCTATATATGCTATATATAGTACCTTGTCAAATCCTTTCAAGTTTTTACTGTCTCACTGACAATTTAAAATTGGCTCCTCAGACTTAGAACAAATACCCAGATGTGAACAACATTAGAGCTATTCTGAAGCATCAATTATATTTATTACAAAAATGAAACTAGTTAAGTATAATAGGCAATAAACAAACCTGAGTAATGAACCCATTGTATTTCATACAAAGTCACCTTCTGAAGTTTATCAGACACCACATCTTCCAGATAAACAAAATAAGCCATGCATTTTTGCTTTTATTAATCAGACAGAATTATATAATTTAAATATCTTAGGATGAAGCAGCAGCAGCCCAAGGATAAGCATCAGCCCTTTGTTAGTAGAAAGTGACAGACAAGCCTGAACACACAGATATTACCTTTAAAGGTCAACTCAAGTGGTATCTGTAATACAGACCAGTCTTCGGAGGCTATGGCATGAGAAAATTTTGTTATGACAAATGCACAACAGAATCATCCTTTTCAAGTGTTATCTGAGAACACAAAACTTGTGAAATATAAGGGAAAAAATAAATTTAGCAAATAGCAGGTTCTTTAGTATATTTCCAACAATCCTTCTTACTCTCATTTTTCCATTTTATTCCTGACAATTTCAGAAAGGTTTAATGGTCTTACTGAACAATTGGGCCATCATAGACCAGTGAGTAATAAAATCTAAATGGAATTTGACTTTTTACAATGCTTTATAAAACTAACAAGACATATTTTACACAGTATCCCCAGAAGGATTACGATGAAAGGGTAAATTCTACAAGTCTATTTTTCTTCTTTTGTTGTAGCACTACCAACTCAATGGAAATGCGATAGAAATGACGGATGTTGAAAAGTGAGAAAGACCCATTGCTTTATCTCAGTATTTCTCATTGAATCTGTCTGTCTCAGCTGTATACATCTGCATGAGCACACTGCCAATGCCTGGAAATATGCCTCAGTTGTGTTTTAGATATAACTATTCATCCACTAATCATATTCTGAAAGAAAATAATGCTCTCTAATTATAAGCCTGTAATTTCAGACTTTCCAGACAGCCCATATAACTATAAAATGTGCAGACAAGTGGTAAAGTTGACTTTCGAACAAGTTTCTGCAACAAACGACTGTTTAATTAATGTAGATGATGTCATATTTTGGTACACAATAATGTTCAATAAATGCCACATATTAAACAGTAACGTGATAAATGTGCCATTGTTTAATACAGTGGTACCTCATTCTTTGAACTTAATTTGTTTCATTAGAACATTTGAACTCTGAATTGTCCAAATCAATTTTCCCCCATTAGAAATAATGGAAAGTGAATTAATCCATTCCCAGACCCTAAACAATACCCATTTCAATAAACTTAAACAGCAAATACACATAATTTAAAGTAAAAATAGAAAAATGAAACACCCTAAATAATAAATTAAAACTATGAATAAAATATGTAAATACTGTATATAAAAAAAGGATAATTGCATTTGAACATGTAGGGGAGAGCTCTGTTAGCAGCAGTGTTATTTTAACCTTTTTTTATTTATCATTTCAAGATATCCTGTATTTATTTATCTTGAGGGGATTCAATAATACTATATGCAAGTACAAATAATAACAAACAAAGGGCTCAGAAAGAAAAGGAAAAGGATGAGGCAGCAAAAGCTCCATCAAAGTCCTAAACCAGCCTCAAGTTCACAGTGCAGCCTCCAAGTGTACAGACCTTCCAGGACATGACACAGCAGCATCAGTTCCAGTCAGTGTAAGCAAAACTGCGAGTGAGATGGGCAAGGAGTATTTGTCGACTCCAGGAGGATTACTGGAGCCAAGTATGGCCTTTTCATCTCCACTGTCAACTTCAGCTAATTCCCTCTTTAAGTCACTGACATCATCTCCTACTGAACTCGCAACCCCGCCTATGGAGATCGGGGAAGATTGAAACGCAATATCTTAACTGAGGTTAATAATCTCCGCATTCATGGTTGAGTGAGGACATAAATGATATAAGCCGAGGTGCAAAGAAATAGGAATGCTCTCCCATTCTTGTCTAATACAGGCCTCTAACTGTTCAATCGTCTTGGGCCTTCTTTGTCGCACCTTCCTCTTTATGATGCGCCAAATGTTCTCTATAGGTGAAAGATCTGGACTGCAGACTGGCCATTTCAGTACCCGGATCCTTCTCCTACACAGCCATGATGTTGTGATTGTTGCAGAATGTGGTCTGGCATTATCTTGTTGAAAAATGCAGGGTCTTCCCTGAAAGAGATGACGTCTGGATGGGAGCATATGTTGTTCTAGAACCTGAATATAATTTTTCTGCATTGATGGTGCCTTTCCAGACATGCAAGCTACCCATGCCACACGCACTCATGCAACCCCATACCATCAGAGATGCAGGCTTCTGAACTGAGCGTTGATAACAACTTGGGTTGTCCTTGTCCTCTTTGGTCCGGATGACATGGCGTCCCAGATTTCCAAAAAGAACTTCGAATTGTGACTCGTCTGACCACAGAACAGTCTTCCATTTTGCCACACTCCATTTTAAATGATCCCTGGCCCAGTGACAACGCCTGAGCTTGTGGATCTTGCTTAGAAATGGCTTCTTCTTTGCACTGTAGAGTTTCAGCTGGCAACGGCGGATGGCACGGTGGATTGTGTTCACTGACAATGGTTTCTGGAAGTATTCCTGAGCCCATTCTGTGATTTCCTTTACAGTAGCATTCCTGTTTGTGGTGCAGTGTCGTTTAAGGGCCCGGAGATCACGGGCAATAAGTATGGTTTTACGGCCTTGACCCTTACACACAGAGATTGTTCCAGATTCTCTGAATCTTTGGATGATGTTATGCAGGCCCATCGCGACAAGGCAGGCAAACCAAGCAATTGCTTGGGGCCCCGAGCTGGCCTGGGGCCCCAAGACAACGACTGGTTAAGAATAAAATGCAGCGACAAACTGTGTGAGTGCCCCATTGATAGTGAATGCAGTAAAGTGCAATGACACTGTTATCGGGATCCCCCTCAAGGGGGCCCCCCTCGCTGACAGCAGCCAGCCAACCACGCGATCTCTGCTGCCGGCAAAATACAAAACTTCCTCGGCAGTCATGAAGCGGAATTATGCTTCAGGAAGCCAAAAAAGAAAGAAGAGAAAGGAAGAGGAGGATAAGAAAAAACAAGACAGTGGTAAGTGATAAATTACACACATAAAATAGCTCTACTTGTCTTGTACAAATGGTGCAATTTTGAGCAATTTTGTCAATTGAGCGGGATGTTCGCCAGTCTTTGGACATGGAGGACATTGTGATTGCCTTTGCAGAAAACAAGGCTCGCAAACAGCAGTTTTAGATAATTTGCACATGTTTGAGAGAACTGAAAAATGTTAATGTGAGTATGTATGTGTGTGTGTGTTTTTAAGTATTGTAGCGTTCTGTTCTTTATTGTAGAGTTCTGTTCTGCAGTTTGTGTTCTGTGATTTGCATCCCTCTCAGTTATTTATTCTGTTGTCCCTGTTATTTCTGATGGACTGTAATAGAGTGGAAGGTAAAGGAGGTTCCGGAGGGATGGGGGGTGGAGCCGAGGCGGGGGGAGCGCTGTGGAAAAAAGAGAGTGTGTGAGAGAGTGCTGGAGGACGGGCATGTCGCTCTCGCTCGGAGTTTTTTTTAGTTCTGTCTGTTCGGCGTGGTTGCGGCCAACAGCAACCGTTTTTTTGTAATTAATAAAGAAGGAACTAACCAAGTGACCGTCTCCGATCGTCATTACGTCTGGGGTGACGCTACAGTATGTTGGATTTAGTTATTGTGCACTTTTTTAATGTATATTTGATTTTATAGTACAGTGGTGTTTTTTGCAAATGTTCAATTGTTGAAAATGTTCAAATTTTATGCACTTTATATGCAACAGCAGTATTTGCACTCTAAACATTTTTTTATTTATGCACAGTATATGCAACAGCAGTATTTGCACTGTAAACCTTTTTTATTTATATAAAGTGTGAGTGAATTTAAACTGTATGGCTATGCTGTGGTTCCTTTGCGTGCGTGCGTGCGTGCGTGCGGGGGGCCTCCATGTCCATTTTGCTTGGGGCCCCCAAATTCCTTCAAACGGCCCTGATGTTATGCACAGTTGATGATGATAGATGCAAAGTCTTTGCAATTTTTCGCTGGGTAACACCTTTCTGATATTGCTCCACTATCTTTCTGCGCAACATTGTGGGAATTGGTGATCCTCTACCCATCTTGGCTTCTGAGAGACACTGCCACTCTGAGAAGCTCTTTTTATACCCAATCATGTTGCCAATTGACCTAATTAGTGTTTATTG
>JANRMT010062840.1:35026357-35038686 GCA_026402145.1 Polypterus bichir lapradei
CCACCAAAAATAAAGTGAAAAAAGTACTGAAAACACAAAAACACATGAACTTAAGACAAGAGATGCTTTCACAGAGAGAAGCAAGAGATGACTTGGGCGCACAACAGGTGATGTTCATGCTTGCTGCTTAAGTGCCATCAGTTGCTGCATTTTTTCAGTTCAAATGTAGAAGCATTGTTCGAATTTGTTACAAAAATAACTCCCCTTCAAGTAAAAAAATGCCAAAATAAATTGGAAGAATTTGATTTGATAAAGTTAAAACAGGAGGTTCTCTGTATTACAATGACACAAACTTATTTATTCATATTCATTTAATCCATTTCATCATTAATAGTTTATTAACAAACACTGCTTGTGCATGGCCCTGAAAGACACATGATGTTAAAAAAAAAAAAAAAAAAGTGTGGCACATTTTAATGATAATGAATGATCATGAAGGGATATTTGCGACTGAAGCAGTCAAGGCAAATGTGCTCATGAAAGTGAGCAAACTAATTTACAGAATAATGGAAATGTTCTGTAAGGTTACCAGAAAGTGTCTGTTATATTAAAAAAAAAAAGCTAATGTGGGGGTCCTGCAATGCCTATACTAGCAACTAGCAAGAAACCATTTTTCTTTGTGTTGTAAGGCATAACGACAATAATATTTACATACATAAGATGTGGGAACAGATCCCATTAGTAAACATTTTTTGTATCTAATAAACCAGGGTTTTGCCAGCCTGGTGAGGTTCACGATCTTTTTGTTTTTACATTTCCTTATGTAGTTTTATTTTAACATATCACAAAATATTCTACAATTTTGAATGAAAATAGTCCTGTGTCAGTGAAGTTATATACTAGCGCTACAGTTGTCAGCCGAAATGGTATAGGGGCGCAAAACGGCAATTTGGTAGTTGAGGAAACCTTAAAAGCAACTGTAGGTTACACAGCTGCCAAAGCCAAGTCTTCAAATTAGGTTGCGTTTTAGTTCCATCACTCCATCTTACAGCATCTCAGCAGCAAGTCTCCACTACTCTCGTTCTCATTCAGCCCCATTCTTCTATTCTGTGACCAGCATCTGTGCTAAATTGTGCCCATTGCCCTTTCTCACTTGCACCTCTTTGAGCCAATTCATGCTAGGATCCAGACTGCCTGGCAACTACATGACTAATATATTTTTTGCAAAAGAGTGCTATATTTCTTGACCTAGCATGAGTAGTATGCTCAGCAACTTTTTTTCTCTCTCTGGTCTGATGCACCTATGTTATAATACATTTTGGTTTTGGTGAACTTATTAGTTGTATAATTTTCAAAAAAATTTAGAAATCAGCTGACTAATAGAGAATATCAAATGAGGAGAAAAAAAGAATATTAACAATTATTAATTATAAAATGCCAACATCTAACATTTCATTTTAGTATTATTAATCAAGAACATAAAGCTTTTGTTTTGGACAGAGATGCCAATGTTCAGTACTATTCATCCTTCCTTAAAAAATCCAGTAACAGGCTGAACCTAGAAGCATAACAGGGCAGGTACCCATTACAGTGACTTGGAACTGTATAAGAATTATACAGACGAATTAAAAAAAAAAAAAAAAGTTTGGGAAACCCTGTAGTAAACTCATTAGAGTTTTTCCAGATTGCAAAACTTGGAAGAGATCTTATTATAATTACATTAGGTGTAATTATTAGTAGTGTTGATATGCAAAATTTGTAAGCTAAGGGAGGGAAAAAAAAGAAATGCAATGAGAATTAGAAAACTAATTAATCCATGCTGCCGGTAGGTGTGTTATGTGCCAGCATTGCCAGACACTATTGTTAATGCCCTTCCACTATGTGTACATTGCAGGAAAGGTTTCAGCAAACCAGCAGAACAGATGACAATTCAAGATGTGGTCACCCTGAAGTGACCATACAAGTGCAGGTCCAACACATCAGATTGGTTCTTTTTACAGATCGTTTCAGATTTGCCATCCACATTGCTGCTGAAACTGCCAGCAAACAACAAAGTCTGCATTAGGTACAAGCTCCATGGTGCTAGTGGTTACAAGCTAGATGGCCTGTCAAGGTGCCCCTTGCTCACTCTGACACTACAGCAGGAAAATGCAGGTCACTCATACTTGCTGTGGTCATAAATATATTGAATGCTATGATGCAGGTGATGCCCTGATCTGTCTTCTCTGCTAATCCAACCCAATGAAAAGCCTTTGAGATGTCCTGGATAATAATATCCATAAGACGTGACCAGCTGCCTGACAGTCACCGTCAATGTGAGCAGGTCCTTACACAGAAATGGGTCCCTGGCTCTGTGCTCCAGATGTGTCAAGCAAAGTGGAATGCAAGAAGTGAATACACGAGACACAGAAGGACTGCAAGATGACTGTTAATGAATGTTTATAGTGAGTACTGTTTACCTATTATTCTCATTTGTTTAATGTTTAGCAAGGAAATTTGAAATTGTATTTTGTTTTACCTTAAGCATACGATGTATCACTTCACTAAATGAAAACTGTTCCAGATCACTACTTAAAACACTACACAAAATGTATGGATATTGTGAGAAATTCTAACCTATTCTGGACAGCAATATAGATCAATTGACATATGGCCATAATATGTTTCTGAAATTGTTTTTACACGTCGTTGGTCCTGTCTAAGCAGAACAGCTGAAGAACAAAGAGACTTACTCAAATTAAAAGTAATACACCCACACTTAAACAAGAATGCTGACACCAAGAGCATGGATTTTGAATGACTGAATTAAAGGTTTTACAAAAACATGAACGGACACTGCTAACAGCTATAAGAAAGCTTTTTAAACAATAAGTTTAACCAAGAATACATTCTGAATTGAAATCTTGCTCTTCATTAATAGCACAGATTTCATCTTAATAAGGATTAAGCTAGGTAAGTTAAGAATAAAGACTGCAAAAGACAATGAAATTTTAAAATGTGGGGTTATAATGTGTGTTCCACTTAAATAACTAATTGAACAACAAAATAGGAAATTCTTCCTTTGATTTCTAAAATGAAATTGGCCTGTCCATTAGACCCTGTATAAACCAAACTAAAAATAAAAATTATTTGTAGCACCAATTCTTTGGTATTATAAATATAAGCTTACCAATGGTCCATATTCCCTTTGAATTTAATGCATCCAGTGTTAACAGCTTTATTACACCTTAATATACTTAAAAATAACAGATCAACTACTGACATTTTTCTTTCTAAAGTTCTTGAAAAGTAAAAGCTTGCAGCTTGAGACTCACTTAAAACACAAAAACCTACAGTATTTAAAAAACTTTTTATCTGTCCTTAACATGAGTGACTTTAAAGAAACAATTCTAATATCATCTAACAGAGGAAACATGATAATTATTATGCTGCAATAACGTAAACACACTACTTCACAACAACATTTTCTGACATAGGACGGAGAATCATGTTAGGCTGCCAGGTGCCTTGCCTTTGTTGCTTAGTTCAACATAGCAAATTGATTTCATTATTTACAGAAATCTGAAGACAGCCATCCATCAGTAAGTACTGAAGTCAGACATGGTGTCTTAAAGTCTCAGCAGTTGGGGACGTTACTGGTTTCACTCTACATGCTAGTTTTAGGAGATTCTGTTAAAAAACAACATTAACAAGCACTTTTATAGAAGTGACACTCATCTGTATTTATCAAAACAAATCTAATGAAAGTCTCCAGTTGTGTCTTTGATTAATTGCCTCAGTGTGGTAAATACTGGATGAGTGATAGCTACTTGTTTTTAATAATGGAAAAAACAGATATTTTATTAATCTTTACAAATGCTGTATACATTAAAAACACTACCTTTTATATTAGAGACCCTAAACGTGAGTTTTGCTTAATCACCATAAAACTATTTTTCCCCAGTATGTATTACATAAAAAAAGTTAATTAATGTATTTACTTTAAGTATAATTACATACAGCTATACTTCACTTACAGAATTTTCAAGTGGTTTTATTTATAGCAGACAGTTAACTAAAAAGGTGCTGCTAAGATTACTAGCAATACTTTGATGGTAACTCCAGATCTTAAATTCCTACATCGACTTCCAGTTAAGGTTAGGGCCAAGATTAAAATTCTCCTTCTTGCACACAAATTTTTAACAGTACTTTTAAATTAAGAGCATTTATCTATTTATTCATTCCACTCTGAGTTCTACAATTGCAAGAAGTCATCCTTTTAAATATGCCAAGGATAAAAAAAGACTTCTGTGTGTGACAGAGTCTGTATAGACAAATGTTCAAATATTTGCCTGCTAATATAAAGAATTCCCATTCCATTACTATAAATTAGCTAGATTAAACTAAACTGATGTTTTTTGTTCCCACAATTAAACAGAATAATTTTGGCAATCAATATTAGTCATCACTGATCGTTTTTAAATTGTTTTTCTTCTTTTCATTCTGTTGCAGCTATTGGGGCAACTGGTACTATGCCTAAATTACTGTTCCTGGCCACAGAATTACCAATGCTCAAATGGCTGGGACACTTAGCCATAAACTGTTACTGAAACAGGACTACTCAGTCACACTTTACTGCATTTATAGACTACAATGGGTTGCATAGGGCACTGAAGAAGACCCAGAAGGCAGAAGGTGCCCAGCTGGCTTAAGTCAGCTGAAATCAAACTTAATGACCATGAACAAGAACCAATTTTATTTTTTGTATAACTGTGGGTGAGTGGAGTTTTTCTTTCAAGAGGAAATGAAAAGAATGGGTCTCAACCCAACAGATTCCCAGCAGAGTGGAGAGTGGAAGAAAAAGATTTGGGGAAGCAAACAACTAAGCTGTATAAACATCAGTTATCCATGTCGTTATCACCAACAGTTTAAGTGGATTTTTTCGTTTTCCTCTCGTCCACTGGCATTTTGCTATACCATTTCCTTTGTTAGCCTAATTTCTAATTTCATTAATTTCTGTTATTACCTTTTATTTAGTGAAATGTGTATTAATGTATATAAACATGTCATAATTATTAACTTCAGTGTATCTGTAAATCTGTATAATCATTTTATGCCTGACTTCACTTAAGAGTAGTGCTCTATACAAAAATATACTAAAATGAACTAAATGACTTTGTTTTACCTTAAATAATAGGATCAATAGCAGTAAAAAGAAAAATTAAACTTGTCAGCATGCTCATATAACAATATTATAACCTGTAATATGTTACCAAAGCAATATACTTGCATATTGAATTTATAATTTAAATAATCTCATGTATTAGTTTGCTTAATGCTTAGTCACCAAACAAACTTAAAATTATAACATGATAATAAAATAAAATCAAAAATCAGATCACTAAAAATAATCCCCTTTCATTTTGCTCAGATAACACTGTCGTGTGCTTGAGCACTTCACGTCAAACTAACAAGCTTGATCGCATTCTCAGCTGTCACAAGTGCCTTTTGGTGATGCAAGTTTTTCCTTTATTTGCTAAAAACTTACTGAAAAAAAATTCTTCCTTTTCTAATGCAATTGCCATATAATGGAACTGGGTGTTGTTTTCACTAAAAACAAGTCAGAGAATCATCATATAGCAATAAAAGCCACATGACTACAATAATTAAATTTAAAATCAGAAGCCAGTCACCTCAGTTTATTTGCAGAAAATCTAGTATATTATTATATTTCATTTTCTTGCTGTAAGTGCAGTGGGAAGAACAAAGTCCTTACTGTAGTTTGTTATGAACATTGACGGCTGTGTGAATTCAGGAATAAAGAAAATTTGTTTCAGTTTTTGTAATTATATTATGTAATATTTAGAATACAAACAGGCAAAGTTAACTTCAACAACAAAGCATTAAATACTAGCATTTAAGTGCAAATGTTAACTGCCCAATTACAAATGTATCCATGCATATAGTATTTTTTCAATTTTGCACATATAGCATGTGGCTTTTATTTAAAGTACAATATACTTGAAGTGTAAAGAGAGCTTGTCCTTATAAATGTAAATGTGCAACAGAAGTAAATATCACACCCAAGCACCTCGTCATGAATAAATATTCAATCAGTGTTGTTTTAAAATCTGTTATCTATACCATCATACTGCACCAGTCTGATCTTTTCTGACTTGACAAATGACACCTTCTACTGGAGAAAAACCTAAAAAAAAGGTTTAATGTTGCATTTGAACATAAACATCATTAACAGAGGACTCAAGAAAACATCTAAGAGTAAAGGAGAAGTGTATTATCTACCATAAACAATCAGGTCCAGTCACAAAGACCTTTGATTATGAATAATACTACACTCAAGGGGACCACATTTTAATTAGTGAAAAAGAACACTTCTCTGATTTTGAGGTTCTGTTTCAAAAGAACAGTTACCTTTTTAATGGTGCTCTGCTTGCTTCCACCTCTCTCAGAGCTTTCACTGTGCAAGATGTCTAAAGGAGTCTCCCGTTCTTTCAGTTTCAAAGACTCAATTTCTGTTTTAAGTTCATTAAGTTGTTCTTGAAGGTGTTTGCTTTTCTCTATGTATTCCACCCTACAAATAAAAAAAATTAAATACATTTTAAAAAATCAGCATCACAAAAGTGCATGAATTTTACAGTTGTTTAACAGGGATGGTCCAGAAACTGAACAGTAATTTTTGTCTTCACTCTTTTCTAGCCAAGTGCACATGTCCTCTTTAACCCTGAAGAAACTCTTTTTAAAGGCCACTTTAGGCTTCACAGCAGAAAGACAAAATTATGAATTAACTAACAAAACCTTTCTTAGATGTAGAATCAGTTTAAGGGCACTTTCATTTGGATCTTCATCTCCATCAGCAGAAGTTCTCAAGTCGTCAGGAAATTTTTAAATACTTTTAATACTTACTTCTCCTTCTCAATCTCCATGGAAAGTCGTTTCATATCAGTATCCTTAAAATCAAAGGAGAGGTTCTCAGGGTTGAAGTTGAAGCTGGGAGCATCTAATGCCATAGCATTTGTAGTGGACTTGGTTGGCTGAAGTCAAAAATACAATGTTTAATTAACACAGGAGGAGAAACTTTTTAATCAAAAAACAAGAAAATACAGATTTTACCATATATAAATATGAAATATCACTCTGTTGAGGCATCAGGCAAGAGATGTTCACGGGGGAAAATTCTCCATGACATGAAGGAAATAAGTAACCTAGACAATTAAAATAAAATTCATCTTTCTCTGTAACTCTTTCATTTTTTGGCTTTTCCTATGAGGTCCCTTCTGACACATTCTGGAACATGAACACTTAAGAGCTAAATGCTAAACAAAGATGTCCCACTACTTCTCGACTAACATTCACATATTATCACCGTTAAATACAAGCACTGATAGCCCATCCTCTAAATCCAATATTTTTCTATGTAAACAGAACAAAAATATTGTAAAGCACTATCAAAGCCCTAAAGGCAAGAACCACCAGTAAAACAATACCTTGTATGTGCATGAGTATTCACTCACAGTGACCTAGATCACAAATTCAACAGTCTGGATTATATCTCAGTGTATAACAATGGTGTGAGTTATATCTTAAATTTATAAAATAAATAAATAAAATAATAATAATAATAATCAACTGGTGGTTGGCTTATTGAAAAGTATTTATTTTGATTAATAACTGAAGGAAATGGGAAACAAATCAAATATGTCTGCATTTAAACAGATCAGTAACAGTAAATTTAATAGGTGAAAAAGTACAGAAAAGATGATATTTATCACAGCAGTTACAAAACAACTATCTGTAACAGTACACCATGCCATCCGTGAAAAGAAGGCAGTGATAGTGGATGGATGAACAGCACTTACAGCTGTAAGCATAAAAGAAGGATGAGGAAATGGATAAATAAATTGTACACATACGCGTGGTTCTACAGTATGTATGCATGTATATTGTAATGCATGTACAGTATTAATAAAATGCCTTCATCATTCCAATAGAGGGCACATCATAAACATCAGCAGTGCTGCTAAGAATCCAACAGCAAATGTTGTATAATGGTGGCAACAAACTGAAACTATAACTAAAGGAAAAATGAAACAGAAAAATATATAAGCTGATTTTGGCCCCCTAGCAGTTACACCCAGTTGGGCATATTCAGTATTAATGTTTGTGATATACCATCTGTTAGAATATTTTTTGTAATGCATGTGATAATACAATTTAAATGTAACTTTTAGTGTTATCATTTTGTCTGCTTGGGAACATATATACAAAATTCAACTTTGTGCAAGGGCATTTTTGTTTATTTTTTTCCTCTGTTGTTAATAAGATTTAAACACACCGTTTTCATATTATGTTATGTATCCAGAGAGAGGAGGGAAAACAATCTGTGGAAAGAAATTAAAATATCCAAAGAGGGAACAAAAAATCTTGTATTTAGTTGATTACTTCAGAAGGTAAATCATACTTTTTACTTATTTTATTTAGTTTTATTGTGTTGTTCTGTCCTGAATGTTGTTTTAACTGACAAAAACAAACTTGGCTAAAATTAATGTTCTTGTGATACAGGGCAAAAAACATTGACAGAGAAATGTTTTAGTCATTTTTTACAAGTCTACAAATGACTAGAGGGACTATTCCGATTGCAATTTAACCAACACAGACACATAAAGCTTTCTTACACAGAAATGGTCATTTTCACATATTCTATAAATATATATGGCCAATATGATTTGAGACCTCAACATACTCTCTCCATCTGAGTATATGATGGGTCAGTGTGTATTAAGCAGGGTAAAGTCAACAGATAAAAACAGGAAGATTCTCTTTTAAAAGAAATATCCATAGTGTCTGTAGCGACCCCTGGTAAGCCAGGTTTGCATCCTCCACTTTTCTTAATAATGTATTATTCAGACTCAAGATATTATCTTGGCAAAGTTTTATCTCCTCTAACAAAGGCGCATAAAGCCAGCCATGCAGCAAAATATCAACAGCATCCTTGCCTTCTGAAGCTTGACTTCCACAAAGGTAACCTCATGGTAATATATATCAACTGTACTAAAATAAAACATACACCTTGCCACATATGAATACAGAGCATGTACATTAGCTTTAATCAGTCTTGATTTTCTGTAAATTCGATCTAAGTCAAGGCTAGGCTGGCCTCAGAGGCAGTACTTACTGTATATGGTGACCTGCTTGTAATCTCCAGAAGCTTATGTTTTGCCCTACGCTCTGATTCTCGTGCTTCCTGCAGATCTTGCTTCAGCTGTTCTGCCTCTTTGGCTCTATACACAATAACAAAAGAAACATAATTGGCACAGTCTGTGAGTCTGAGCACTGCCCCTCACTCTCAGAGCTCTGTATTTACCTATTGCACATTATGACCTGGATATCTTGTTCACCTAATGCCTATGCTGTTTACATTATTTCACAGATACTCACAGGGATCAGGCAGCTCTCTAATTTGTCACCCTGCTGCTAGAACTGCAATTACCAAATTAAATCTGGGTGTGCATGATGTGAAACAGAAAAATAAGGCTTTTGAATTTAATTCTGACTTAAAGACGATTTTTCTAGGACAGGCACAGAGCTCCTGTGACACTGACAGCCATATTTTCTAATTTTTCCACTAGGATGACTGGCAATTCCATGCAGTTTTTATTAACTATCTGTTGCTGGAGTTTATGTTTATTGCATATCAAGATAAGAAGTCCAAAGAGACAGAACTGTACCTGTTGGCATCATCAGGTTGACATGCAATAGACAAAATGTGATCAAGCAGCACATTCACTGGATACTTCCAGTTCCCTATAGTTACGAAAAGTGCACAAGCTAATTTAATGTTTAGTATGAGTAGCCACACAGAAGCTTTTAAGATACAGCTTAAAGGCTCATATCCACATTGGAGCATGTGGCTCTCCTTGGAAATCAGAAACCAGTTAAATGTACTCACAAAGAAAGTATATAATCAATGAATACTTAGATAACACTAGATACTAAAAAGACTTCATATTTGTTTCTATTTGTTTGCCTTGCTAGTCTAAATATGTAAGCTTCCATTTTACCTGGTTGCTTGGAACAGATAATGAATTAGAGAGAGACAGAGAGAGAATACTTTATTTGTCCCCAAGGGGAAATTAAAATTTTGCAGAAGCTCCCTTAAATAAATAAGTAAACAAATAACTAACCACCACCACCAAGAACAAAAAAAAAAAGACACACGCACATACGGTGTTCTGGCTTCAAAGATAGAGAGGTGGTATTGTCTATAATAGGCTTGTAGGTGAAAGATGAGGTCAGGCCTGCTCAGATTGTGCCACAGGTTTAAATGTAAAGTTTTTTTTTTTTTTCCCAATCAAGTTAAATCAAAAATACTATCATTTTCAAAAAAAAAAAAAAAAATCCTCAACAGGAGAGAGAAAAAAAAAAAACCAATTGTTTCTCTATACTGCTAAATCAGTGCTCCTAAACTGAAACCCCAGGAAGGTGAATCAATAGAAGCAATTTTAAGCACAGAATTAAATGTCTGGAATGTGTAGTTGTTAGCTTGACAAAACTGATTTTTTTAAATAAATGCATACGCTTGGTAGAATTGCTTACAAAACCCCTAATGGTGTGCAAGTAATACACAAGGATTGACTTGTTCTACCTATAGTTTTTGTTAAGAAAGTCAAATTAAACAACAGTGCAGGCATTTATGTCTCCCATGAAGTGCAGAAGAGAGAAAATAAGGGAAACACAGATATTGAAAGATTATAGAACAGATAAATAGAAAATAAAAACAAAAATAAAATCGCAGAGAACATTTAATCTCCTAATTTTACAGAGGCATCTGCCAAAAACACAGAGTGAACGAATAATTAAGCTTCTGTCCCAAAAAAGTTTGAATAATTTCTTTATAGCAGTCTGAGGAGACACCTTATAATTGCTAATATAACCACAATAATACCTCATAACAAATTAATCTTCTATTTTGGTAGGCTTTCTTGTTTCAAAACTATTTCTAAGGTTGGAGACTGCAGTACTCTCATCTTATCTGCCACTTTCATCAAATAAAATAAAACCATTACTTTCATAGCCTCTGTTTTGCTAGGTATTTCAATTTTTATTCCTTCCTGCATGCATAAATTTGTTATCTTGAATTTCTTTTTGCAAGCTTTCCAGTTGAACATTACTAAAAATAGATTTCTCAAATTTGGATTGTTGTACTTCTAATAAAAATAAAATCTATGATGCTCATGAATTTGATAGAAAAACAAAATTACTTCAACTTCCCCTGAGATTTTAGTAAAAAGAATCTCATACAAGGCACAGATAGCTGCAGTTGTGATGTTTCATCCTTAAATTTAGATTTCTTAAACAGGAACTTGAAACAGTGAATAGTAAAAAGAAAGTCTACTTGTGTCCAAAAATTACGCTGAAACTAAAATTTCTTAAGCAATAAGCCACACTGAAAAATTCACTGATGTATGGGGTGTAGTAAAGTCACACACAAGACAAAAAACAAAGCAGCAAGCATTGTTAAACTTCTGTAAAAAATGAGGGGATAAAAGCACAGATGTAATAACTCTGCTCACCTTCGTTCAGACTCTTCTGCCATTTTGAGTGCCAGCATCTCTGTTTCCAATACCTTTTGCTCCATCAGCCTTTTCTCTTCCTCAGAACGAATGGCAGTCACTTTGATCCTTTGCATCTCCTGCTCAGCTTCAGCTGCTTTTTGTGCAAGGAGCTTGGCCTCCTCTTCTGCAATCTGGGCCTTCTCGGCTAGGAGGTCTGCAGTCTCCTCTGACCTTAACTTAAAACATTCCAATTTTGAAAATAATCAGCCACACCTTACAACTCAATGTTACAATAAGCTGATCTATTGAAATATTAAAAGCAAACAGAATCTAAAATGTATTCAACTTTGTATTAAAAATAAACATCAAAGCTAAATGAATTTTAATCAGGCTTAAAAGATTTCTAATTAAATGCAGTAAAAGCTTTCTGACCATATTAAAAAGTGAATCACTATCAATTCAGTGATACATCTGATGAATTATTAAACAAACAGGAAAAAGTAAAGTAATAGTTGCAGGTATTTCTGTTCAGAAGAAGCAATTTTCTGCCGTTTACTAATCCTCAAAATGAAGGAGTTTTAGTGGCTGTTTATTTAGACTATTTTGCAAAAAACTACTTCAAGATGGCAATAATACAGTTTCATGTTAATTATTCTATTAAAAATATGACAAATTTAACAGTACAGATAAGTATTGCTGCATTTAGTTGTTAATTGCTTCTGATGCAGGAAACAATGCATAATGCTACTTGAGAGGTAGGGGGGACAGTCTTCAAATCTTTCCAAAAAGTTTATGGTTAGTACTGGTGGTGTATATTTATAAAGACAAACATGTACA
>JANRMT010062840.1:35053686-35084600 GCA_026402145.1 Polypterus bichir lapradei
AAAAAAAAAGTATAACAACAATAAAATAGTACAACTAAGGAGCAACATTTTTGTAAATCAGAGTAAAGAAAGACAAGTGTCTAATCTGAAATGAATGTGGTATATACAAGATCATCTGCAACCCTTTACTAAAAGCACCAAACACAAGATAAAATGAATTTCATACAAATGCCTACGGAAGAGGAATTTAAAGATATAGCAGGTCATTTGCCTGAATTTACCCAGGAACTACTGAAATCTACAGTATGCAAATTAACAAAGGAATTATTTTATTTCCATTGCCTTTGCCTAATCCATTCATTGTCATCTGTTCCATCTTTAGTCGTTCTTCTCTGGTCACCAGTGGCAGCACAATTCAGGCTCAAAATGCTGATGCTGGCTTACTGGGTTTGCCAGAAAAGATAACATGTGATCTTTAAAACCATTGTAAGAACCACAGACACCAACCAGGCCCCTTTAATTATTCTTTACTCAAGAAGTAACACTCTCACTGCTGAACTCCACTAAATGATCTTCTCTTTGCTACTCAGCACTTATGCGTTCTACTGTTTTTATGTATTTAAACATTAGCCCTGACACAGCTTTTGTGGGCAATTTGTGATTAACAGTCACTTCATTTGTAAGTTTAAACCCTTAGATTTATCTCTCTGTAGTTTCTGCACATTTAAGCATGTGGTCTGTCCAGTTACATTTCAGCTAACTTATCCTCGTATATATCTTTGGATAAGAGTATATTGTGAAAGATGTAAACATTATATTTAGTCTTTTTTCTTCATAATCCAGTAAACTAATGCAAACTGCCAGATGTTTAATAGTGCTAAAAATGTAAAATAAAAGTAAATAACAAGAATGCATATAAGATGGTATAACAATTAAAATATCAAAATATTCATAATAGGATTTTAAACTTTTTGTAATAATGGAGAATGTGTTAAAAATGTTGGTGTGATGTTCACATGATGTGCTTGCTGTTGATAATCAAGCAAGTGTTTTATTCAAACTGATTCACTAGGGTTAAACTGCTGGCTTTATTATGATAAATGTAATCAGTAACATGTATATTTAATTATGAAAAAACAATTAGCAGTATAAGGGTACTGTGCAACATGCTTCAGAGCACAGATTAGGGAATATGAACACTCGCCAATAAATAATGAAGCTTAAAAATTAATAAAGTCTTAAACTTGTCCTTCCTTTGATATACTGTGTTGGAAGTGAAACTTGGACTTGAAAAATCAAAGAACAGATTTGAATATACAGTATCAGAAAAAGCTCTTCTCCTTCAATGAAACATTAACAAAATTAATTGTTATATTTTCATAAATTACAGAGTGTTAACCAAGATGTTACCATAGCTGCATAATAAAAAAGGCAGTCTGATAATACTCACACTAAAATAATGTGATGTTTTGCAGCTACATAAAACTATTATATAAAAAAAAAATAATTTTGGAGGACAAGTGTATATATTCCTGTAAAATTGAATACCCAAGGACCTGGAAATAAGTGAGCCAAATGTTCTATCTCACAATGACTCTACAAAACATTTTAAGTACATATTAAAAAATCCTGAGGCTTTAGATAATGGTATCATTAAATCTTGCTGTCTGTAGGATTAACAATACAATTCATCACTTTGGACATCATGAAAATGGTGTTCAGACGGAGGGGGACTGCATTTCAGTAGACTGCAACATTTTGGAAATTGTGGGGAATTTCTCAAAAAAAATCAAACACATTGAGAGAAGAAATAAAACTACTTTATTAAATTTTGATAGCAATCAAAGTTTGTCATCTTCCATCATTCATTCGTCATTTTCACAAGCATCAGTTAAATGACCTGTTCAGAAAGAGATAATCTATTACAATCTGAAAGTAGGATAAACACATGACACGGTAGTGCACTGTAAAATACTGTTACAAGACCTGTAAATTTAATTACAATCCACATTTATTCAGAAGACGATTCACTATCTAACAAAAAATACAGTCTGTAGAGTAACAGAGAAACAGAGTTATACCACCATATGAGCAAGATGGTAAAAAAAAAAAAACGATCCAAAACTCCATTTTTTTTTTTTTAAACATTACTTGCTTATTTTTGTTATTGCTCTACTGCTAGAAATGTACACGGAAACCTAAACCACATTTATATCTTAAGTTTTAATGTATATAAAGGCCCCATTTTCAGTTTCTTTTTGGACACTGCTTTACCTGTCTGAGCATACTGCTATCTTTGTTGGTGTCAGCTGTGACGCTGATAGCACCTGGTAGCATCCCATGGTGACCAGGCTTAACAATTTACATTTAGACTTGGGTGAAGTGAATCTTCCTTACTTCAGAATGTGTCAAATTTCCAGATACATCTCCAACAGTTAAACTTGCAAAAACATACTTTCAAGTTCATCATCAAATTCTCACACATTTATATGATCAAATCAAAGTATGTCCATTTCACATAAGGCTGTGCTGTTTTATGTATTCTGACCAGGAAACCGAACTTGGTTCACATTTAAGCAGACCTCGTTAATTTATTACTTAAGTTTGACTTTTGTAGTGTTATGCTTAGTTTCTCAGGAACTATTATTTATTCCTGTGATAGCATGCATATGCAAGTAATCATGAAGATAATGCATACATTATATACAAGCAGAGAAGAAAGATACAAGTCACAATACTGTGATTACCCATATGTACTTTCTGGCTTCTGTGCCTCTTGCTTTGAACAAACACTAGATTCTTGCTGGCTTCTGTGGCTTTTCTGTTTTTGCTATGGATTAATATTCAGAAGGACAAAAATACTGTAAGTACTTCAGACCTGCTTTAGAATAATAACATTTATATGGTCAGTTAACAATGAACCTATCAGACATCAGATGTCAAATATAGGCCACTGCAAATGATTTGTACTCTAAGTTTAGGTCTACAGTGGGACGAGCAGTGAAGTCAATAAGCAAGCTAGAGTTGCAAATGAGATCTAGATTGTGTGTGCCATGCACATGCCTCGACTATGGACAACAAAAAGGGTTATAAAGCTGCACATGCATCAACTGCGCTGTACCAAATGAAGTCTGGGATCTAACGTCACAGCAGCTATAGAACACTTGATAAGAATTATTAACAGATACTCACAGAGGGTTACATTGCACTATAATTAAGTTCACATTATTATAAGCAGTTCACAAAAGACTCACTAGCAGATTGTCAGTGGCCTTCTGTATTACTGAACTGTTTAAAAAAAAAAACATACCACTAAGGCATACTAGGTCTCATTCACACGTCTATGTATGCCTAAAATAATTCTGCAGCTGCAAAATGCAGAATAACTGTGAAATCAGTTTTACTTTAGGCCACCATTCATATTGGTGCAGAGCATCAAAGTTTGTTTATAAAAAAAATGTGAAACACTGAACATTTTTTGCATGAAGATGCACAAAAACCCACAGATCAGTCAGAGTGCAAAGCTCACAATTATTATGGCCGCCTTAATAATTGGCAAAGCAGGTATCATACTATCAAAACCCACAAAACACATCACATGGCTCAACAAATCATCTCCATGTGCCAGGAAACATTTCCAGTGCCATTGATTTTCCCCACTAAAACTGGCAGGCAAATTCATACAGTATTGACACAACAAAGCTCATGAACTTAGGTATTTAAACGAGTGTTAAACACACATCAATACACAAAAAATACTAAAACATTTTAAAAACCAAGCAATTCAAACTGTGTTTGTCATAAAGCTGTTTATCCAAATGTAGTCTGCCAATTCAGATATTTTTTTCTAGCAACTCTAAAGTAAGTAGCTGTTTTTAGGAAGTGAAAAACGTCAGATAGACTAAATATACCAAACTATATAGACTGCACACATGAACTTCAAGGTAGCATATCACACAAAAAAGCTGTAAAATATCAGTCATTTAAAACCAGTCCCTTTATAGGTACAAAGGGGATGTAGCTGTTATACTAATTGTCTTAAAGAAGAGAGGGACATTGCACAGATATCAGCATTTACCTTCAATAAAGTGCAAGAGGAAAAAAAAAGGTTCATAAAAGGGTAATATAAAGAAAACAGAGTATCTGCAATTTTATCAACAGCATCCATTAACTTGTTACATTCTTAAAAGGCCCCACATTAGCAATGCAGCTCACGGCCAGGTGCATGACAAGCAGGCTCCCCATGCTGTTCCATGCCAGCAGGATGCACACTTTCCTAGGCAGCTGTTGTGAATAAGACAGAGGCAGTGCAGTGTGACACCAGCCCGACTGCTCTGCATGCAGACCATCTCCTTCAACTGCTGATTGCAACCCACCTGCAGTGAAGGCATTGAAGTCAAGAGCGTGCAGGATGTATAAATGCTGGTGCGTACCTCAACCATTTTACACCATTATGAGGAAAAACAAAAGCAAATCTCACTAATGCCAGTAGGCCGAGACAAAAATCAGTTGATACAGTTTGCAGCATCATTTCCTTCCTTGCAATCTTGTCACTTACAGAAGGAATTAACATTTTGTTACATGCATCACATTGACTGGAAGGCATTATCATGTGCATTGTACTGTTAAGAGATGTGCAAAAAGATGACAAACAGGCACTACTTCAGCATTGCAAATTCATTAGTAAAACTAATTCTGATCCACTTTCACCTTTCTAACATTTTCCTCTTATTATTATTATTATTATCATATTTTTTCTCCATTCTTCAAACAGCAGCTTTATTTTTTACATTACTTTGTCTGGGACAGTCAGGCTTACTTTAAGCCATTGTGAAATTATCACTTCATTTGGGTTTTCATGTGAAAATAAGAGGTTGGTTTAACTTTAGTTTTACTCTGCAACAGTATACTGCTCATAGATATGCTCCTTTGCAGTATGTTTTAATAATGTTGACGATGTCCCTAACCTATTCACTTAAGCACATATACAGTGGGATGCAAAAGTTTGGGCAACCTTGTTAATAGTCATTATTTTCCTATATAAATCGTTGGTTGTTATGATAAAAAATGTCAGTTAAATATATCATATAGGAGACACACACAGTGATATTTGAGAAGTGAAATGAAGTTTATTGGATTTACAGAAAGAGTGCAATAATTGTTCAAACAAAATCAGGCAGGTGCATAAATTTGGGCACCACAAAAAAGAAATGAAATCAATATTTAGTAGATCCACCTTTTGCAGAAATTACAGCCTCTAAATGCTTCCTGTAGGTTCCAATGAGAGTCTGGATTGTGGTTGAAGGTATTTTGGACCATTCCTCTTTACAAAACATATCTAGTTCATCAGGTTTGATGACTTCCGAGCATGGACAGCTCTCTTTAACTCACACCACAGATTTTCAATTATATTCAGGTCTGGGGACTTAGATGGCCATTCCAGAACGTTGTACTTGTTCCTCTGCATTATTATGTCTTAGTGGATTTTGAGCAGTGTTTCGGGTCGTTGTCTTGTTGAAAGATCAAGCCCCGGCGCAGCTTCAGCTTTTTCACTGATTCCTGGACATTGGTCTCCAGAATCTGCTGATACTGAGTGGAATCCATGCGTCCCTCAACTTTGACAAGATTCCTAGTCCCTGCACTGGCCACAGCGCCCCACAGCATGATGGAACCACCACCATATTTTACTGTAGGTAGCAGGTGTTTTTCTTGGAATGCTGTGTTCTTTTTCCTCCATGCATAACGCCCCTTGTTATGCCCAAATAACTCAATTTTAGTTTCATCAGTCCACAGCACCTTATTCCAAAATGAAGCTGGCTTGTCCAAATGTGCTTGAGCATACCTCAAGCGGCTCTGTTTGTGCTGTGGGCGGAGAAAAGGCTTCCTCTGCATCACTCTCGCATACAGCATCTCCTTGTGTAAAGTGTGCCGAATGGTTGAACGATGCACAGCGACTCCATCTGCTGCAAGATGATGTTGTAGGTCTTTGGTGCTGGTCTGTGGGTTGACTCTGACTGTTCTCATCATTCGTCACTTCTGTCTATCCGAAATCTTTCTTGGTCTGCCACTTTGAGCCTTAACTTGAACTGAGCCTGTGGTCTTCCATTTCCTCAATATGTTCCAAACTGTGGAAGCAGACAGCTTAAATCTCTGGGACAGCTTTCTGTATCCTTCCCCTAAACCATGATGGTGAACAATCTTTGTCTTCAGGTCATTTGAGAGTTGTTTTGTGACCCCCATGTTGCTACTCTTCAGAGAAAATTAAAGGAGGAGGGAAACTTACAATTGACCCCCTTAAATACTCTTTCTCATTATAGGATTCACCTGTGTTTGTAGGTCAGGGGTCACTGAGCTTACCAATCCAATTTGAGTTCCAATAATTAGTTCTAAAAGTTTTGGAATCAATAAAATGACAACGGTGCCCAAATTTATGCACCTGCCTGATTTTGTTTGAACAATTATTGCACACTTTCTGTAAATCCAATAAACTTCATTTCACTTCTCAAATATCACTGTGTGTGTCTCCTATATGATATATTTAACTGACATTTTTTATCGTAACAACCAACGATTTATACAGGAAAATAATGACTATTAACAAGGTTGCCCAAACTTTTGCATCCCACTGTAATAATTGTATTTATTTCTAGCAAATTATTTACAGCATCAATGGCTGACAGGAAAACGTTAAAATTCATTTTACGATCAAATCAGTGCCACAACTCCAAAATCCAATAAATCTCCAGAAATGAAATTAACTTTTCTTTTTCCCCAACTAGTAACCAAGAAGCAGTTTAACCCCAATTCCATTTCACTTATATTACATTTTATGTGAAATTTCCAGAAATGGACTATGCAGTCGCTTGGCAATGTTGGATATTGTTTGAAATGTGGAGCCTCTGCCAAGGAGAGAACATCTCAGTAAGGTCACAGTGTTGCAATAGCCAAGACAAAATTTTCCCGTCCCCAAAAAACACAAATGATGACATTTCTTATTAAAGATCTTTTGTTGCATTCCTCCAACACACTCCAACTGTAAAAAGTATGCACTGTGGGTCTTCTTGCAGTGGCCCAATGCAAATAACCTAAAAAGCTTTAGGTGGATGTTCCGATTAGAGACGCCAATAGCAGTACTCATTCCATGGGTGGGGGCCTTGCGTGTAGAGTATGCAGTCATCGTCCCCGCGTAGGAAGGATTTTCAGGACTGAATGAAGTAGACTTCCATCTTTCCGTCGGCTTCCCCCGTCTTTTATGCAGCGTAAACCATTATTAAACAAAGCTAAATTATTTTTTCTCTTATGTGATTTTTCACCGCCGTATCACTAAGGGAGGGATATCGCCTCTTTAATTTATAATTATTCAAATTCAGGTTAATTAAGATGCCACAATTGCAAAAAGAACATATTTCCGAGGAGCTAGTGCCTCTTATCAGAACATAATTGGCATAGTTGGCAGGATTGTGGCTATATTAATAAACTGTATAATATTTATAATGTATTGTATATTTAATAAAAAATACGATTCTACTAATATCGGCGAGGAAGGTCTCGGTCGAACATTAAGAATACCGGGATGGTCGCGCACACAGTCATGGACTCCCATGGCCGAGTTATTTCATACATATACTGCCCCAAAAGCGTGGCCCGAGCTAGGAGGACAGGTTAATCCTTCAAATGTCCAAAAGGCGGTTTTGGTACTCGAGCTAGAACGCAGGGGCAAAAAGGAACAGACAGCTGCCGGTGAATTAGGATGGCTTCTGTTAACCGCAGAACGTGAGTTAGACCATAAAGTTCAAAGTATGGTCATAGAATGTGGGGAACTTAAACAAGAAATAGAAAATCTACAAGAAAAGCAAAGTATCGCTCGAGAATGCATGGAAAATGCCACGTCCCGTGCAGACGAGTGGAAGAATAAAGGTACTGCTTTAGCCGTATGTTTGGTGCATGCTAAAAGACGGAAACAAGGGAAAAAACACTCCATTTCCTCTTTTAAAATAGAAGCCATAATGCAAGGCGATTGAAACCCAGAAACATGGGACGGCACTGTATATAACTCAGACAGTGAAGATGATGTTTTGGGGGATGCCGACGGACAGGTGGAAGTCTACATCATTCAGTCCTGAAAATCCTTCCTACGCCACAACGATGACTGCATACTGTACACGCCAGGCCCCCACCCTTGGAATGAGTACTGCTATTGGCTTCTCCCATCTTATATGCAGCGTAAGCCGATATTAAACAAAGCTAAGTTATTTTTTCTCTTATGTGATTTTTCACCACCGTATCACTATGGGAGGGATATTGCCTCTTTAATTTATAATTATTTAAATTCAGGTTAATTACGACGCCACACTTGCAAAAAGAACATATTTCCGAGGAGCTAGCACCTCTTATCGGAACAGTGGGCCATTCCTATATTTTGTCAATTATCTTTCATCCTTATCAACAACTGTATGTTAGTCATAATTATACTAGAGACAAAGTAACACTAACGATCTAGAGCTAAGGTGTATTCAAAAACAGACAAAATAGGGCAACAATTTCCCCATATATGTATAGTTTGGCTGGGTAAGACAATTTTGGAAAGAAGTCTTTATATATTTTAAACACTAATGTGTAAAACTCAAGGAAAAGCTCAACCCAAGATCAGAGGTTGCTAGGGATCCTCTGATCGATCGGTCATTGATCTAAATCGCTGACTTTCACTACAAAAGACTCAATCGGTGAATCAGATAATCACCAAAAACAATCTTTTTAGGCACTGCATTTCTAAGCTTTATGGTAAATTAGTTGCAGTGCTCCTTTATACAAGGTAATAAAGTAGCTGAGCCAGCATTATTTCCTGTCTCTCTATTATAAAAACAAATCCTGGAAGGGAGACGAGACATGACCTTCTCGGAAGGCAATTTGATGTCCGTGCGTGACACACTTTAACGTCACACAAATACAATTTGACGTCCCCACAAGAGACACTTTAAAGTCACGCAAGACAAGGCAATGAGACCACATTTAAAACAAGTTCAAGGACATCTAACCAAGCAGATGTTGGAATGCCTTTGACAGACAAACATCATGTGCTCTCAGCTCTTAAAACAACGACAAGCAACAAGCAGAACATGCAGCTTGCAAGAAGCAGCAGGAAGCCAGCAGATGATCTGGCTCCTTTTCCCTAGCGTGCGTTCATCCTGCCCCCGACCCCTCCTTCACAACGCGAGTGGCAAAGACGCGAAGTGGCAAAAGGACAGCTGCAGTACAGGCTTTTGAATGATCGACGTGCAGAGCAACAAAAAGAACACGCAGCTTGCCAGCAGCAGCAGAAAGACAGCAGATTATCTGACGGCATCCCCTTAGTGTGCGTTCAGCCGCTGCCCCCACCTTCACAACATCAGCAGCGTTATACGTCGTGCGAGAAAGATTTAACCACGGCCAGGGCCGGAAATAAAGGACAAGTATTGTTTTTACAATAGTTTTAAAGTAAAAGTGAAAATATTGCATATGTAACAATTCCCATGAAAATAATCTCTTTAAATTGTATATTCAGTAAACAAACCCGGGGGTGGGCAAGCAAAGCGAGCAGGAGGCGGAGCCCCCTAGAAGTATAAACAAAGAGCAGCAAGTTAAGGCTTGTTTTACAAATGAGTGAGAGATGGCAGTGTTAAAAAAGTGGAATAATAAACTGAGAAAAAGGAATTGGAATTGTTGTCCTATACAATTATACAAGAAAAGCTACTTTAATGAATTTAGATCTTTTTATTTTATCCTTTAATTAAAACGCAACACCATTTGTCTTAGTTGGGTCTGTGGCTTTCTTACATATTTCAATTGGAAAAAGAAAAGAAAGAATTTGAAATTGCTGCTTAGTAAACAACAGACTTGTTAGCTTAACAGCAAAATGTGTTTTTTATTTATAAACTTGTTAAGCATGATGGCCTTGTATCTTCTGGATAAACATCTTATGAACATCTGATACATTTGCGGCTTTTTTTACAGTTGTACTGTGTTTATTATTTGTGCATATCATACAGTAGACATTTTGGTAAGAAACAAGAATTGCATAGTTAAAATGATGATCCATATTTATAACTACACCTCAAGAACTAAAAAAAAAAAAAACACGTAAATATAGTAAATGTACATCTTAACAGCAACAAAAGCTATAGTGCAATTAATGAATAAAACCAATAACAGCTTTCATATTTACATTTAAACAGTGTTTAACTGTCAATAGCAGTTAATCGAGTGTGTGTGTGTATATACATTGTAATAAGGAAGGACACCAGACATTGCAAAGGTTTGGGGCAGCCACCTGTATAATGTGTTCCTGGCTGCAAAAGTACAGTATAAGCAATTTAGAGCGAGTAGTGTTTTCAAGACAGCGTCCAAAACAGAACTAAAATCCAGAGGGAGGGAGTGAGGTTTTATAGGGAGTCTGGAGGAAATTACGTCATCCACGGGGCCGGGACCAGAAATGTGTCCCCTTTTGATGTAGCGGCTCCTGGTGGGATTTCCCAAGAAAGATCTGCAGGAGACTTAGAAAAAGAGTCAGTGCACCCCGTCGCCCCCTGGGCAGATATATTACTACCAGCCATTAAGCCCTTCAGCTGCCTCCTATTCACATTTGTGTGACAACATACATGCCGCACTCCAGTGGTTGGCTGTGCATAAGCAGTTGAACACGCAATGCGTCACAAGGTGGTTCTTGGACCTTCATCCACCTCGGTTCACTGTAGTTTATTGCAAGGGTCCCCTCAAACCTAAAATGGATACCCTTTCCTGTGTTCACAACCTCTTTGTATGGACCACCCGACCCTACGAGCCTGGGCTGAGGGGCGGCTGTGTCACTCACGTGCACATGGGAGGCAGTCAGGGGGCTTGGCTGGTCATGATAAGCTGGAGCATGGACTGACTAAGTTTACTAACACCTTTTATCTCTCTCCTCCTGATCCTACGAACAGAAGCCTGCTTCAGAACACACTCTAGCACTGACCTCACTTCTGGTTTCACCCCCATGGACACACCGCTTCCTCCTTATCCTCTATAAAAGTGGTGTGAACAACCAGGGCACGTACAGCCACCCTAACCTGACACAGACAGGCAGAGACACAAGTGCAGCACACAACACACTTTTATTTCAATGGGGAAGCGCTTTTCCCTCCTTCTCCACAGCAGTACAATACAAATAAGCACCAAAGCACAGTCCTTTTCTTCACTTTATCTCTGTCTTTCTCTGCCTCCACTCCTCTCCCAGCATGCTTCGTCCACCTCCTCCCAACATGGGCTCCTTGAATAGAGTGGCTAATTAGCGTTACCTGAAATCACTCCCAGGAGTGACAGAAGTTCAAGGTAAGGCTCTGCAGCTCCCCCCGGCGGCCCCCAAGGAATTAAATAGGGCTGCACCAAATTCCAACTCCCAGCGTACCCTGCGGGAATCCATGGTGCCACAGCCAACCAGGAGAAGTCCTCCCACCCAGCTGGTGTCCTAACTGGCTAATGGCTGTGGCCGCCCATCACACTGGCCACTTTTCCCCAGTTACCATTCCCATCTTCGACTCAGTCTGATGAGACCACTCAACTCACTTGAGCATTAATTGATTGCATTATATTCTTTTTCTTCCCAGGAATTGTGAATATATAGGGTAGAACCCAAAACTTTTTCGTGTCTCTCTTGGTCATTTACAGTGGTGTAGTCAGCAGGATCTGCTTCCACTATGTCAGAGGAGCAGGACCCTAAACACTATCCTGAATAATATGGCAGCAGAGCTCCAACGCCAAAAGGTCCAGGCGGCAAAGTCAGAAGCATGGAACAAGGCTAGACTCTCTGTCCAGCAAGACCAAACGCGGGCTCCCTCTCAGTTACTCGTACCCCTCTTGGAAAACGGTGACACTGAGACCTATTTTTGAGAGAACAGCATCCAGACATTGTTGGCCGCGGGCAGAGTGGGCTAACATCTTGGCCCCTTTCCTGAAGGGTAAAGCGCAGAGGGCGTAACATGATCTCACACAGGACGACATAGCTGACTATGGCAAGCTCAAAACGGAGGTCCTCAAGAGGTATGGCATAAGCACTCTTGTTAACCCTTTGTCTCTTCCCCGTACAGGAGTAGTTATAGTCAATGGGCATAAGGTCACTGCTCTAATTGACTGCAGGGTAGCATTTCCATTGTTGCTTGCCATGACACTAGTTAAAAGAAAAGACCAGGATCACCTGCATTCATGAGGAAACACCCCAGTATGGCACCACTTCCTGTGTGATTGCATTTGGGATCTAGCTACAGAAACTCACCTTGGCTGTCCTTGTTAATCCACTGTATTCTGCGATTCTAGGACAGGACTGGTCTAATATAAAAAGTGGCTCCACAATTTCCACTCCTACTGCAAAGTTGGGCCTAATAATGGACAGGGAAAGCACGTCCCAGATTGCCTCCACACCTTATTTATTACCAGCATCTAGAGCTGATGTGGCTGTCCGGAGTGACGGGGTAAACAAAGCGCTGTCGCCATCCGATTCGTCATCCGGAGAAGAGAAGACAACGCAGTCAGAAGCTACGTCCCTTGAGTTCAGCCCGGACCCTCTAGCCTCCTTGGACTTCTAGTTTAAACAGACGCTGGGCTCCTTTAAACGGAAGCAATGGAATGATGATTCCCTGAAGTCTGCAAAAAAATGCAGTCATCCTCAAACGGCCAGTGCACACACACCTTCCCATGCCTCAATGGCCACATTTGTAATTAACAATGACCTTCTCCGTCGGGTGGAAAAACACAATGGGAAGATCCAGACACTGCTCTTAGCCCTGCAGACCTTCCAGGAACAGGTCTGCGAGCTAGCGCATTCTGATCTTCCTAGGAGCTCTCCTGGGGACAGAATAAATGTTGGAGCGAATAAAGCTCCACTTTTATTGGCATGTGATCAATGAGGTCTGCCACTTTTGTAGCTCCTGCCCGGAGTGTCAATTATGACAGATTCCTAGGAGGGATCGTGCTCCTCTTGTCGCAATTCCTTTAATCGACACTACCTTTGAACATATCGGGGTAGATCTCCTCAGACCCTTGAACCCTCGGTACAAGGACACAAGTACATCCTGGTCCTCATTGATTATGCTATTCAATTCCCAGAAGCAGTTCATTTCCATTCAGCTAACTCAAAGACAATCGCAAAGGAACTAATAAGGATCTTCATGTGTGTCGGCATCCCCAAGGAAGTCCTAACAGACTAGGGAACACCTTTTACTTTGGAAACTTTCAAGGAGGTGGCCAAATTACTCAGAATAAAGTGTCTGAAGGCATTAGTCTACCACCCTCAGAGCGACAGCTTTGTTGAGAGGCTCAATCAAATGCTTAAACAGATGTTACGCAAGGTGGTAAGTGAAGATAAGAGAAACTGGGATTCGTCACTTCTTCTTGCATTGTTTGCCTACTGGGAAGTTTCGCAAGCCTCTATGGACTTCTCTTCATTTGAACTTTAATATGGACAACCACCCAGAGGCATATTGGACAACCTAAACGAGGGACAGGAGGAGGAGGCACTCCCATCTACTAACATTTTGGAGTATATCACACAGTTACGGGATAGATTCAATAAAACACTGCCCATTGTAAAAGATCACATGGACAAAGTTCAAGCAGCACTGGCCCACTACTATGATCGTGGCACAGTCCCTTGGGAGTTCCGCCTGGGGGATTGCATCATGTTCCTCGTACCCACCTTTCACTCCAAACTATTGGCCTATTGGCAAGGCCCTTACAAAGTTAAGGAGACGAAGTGGCTCATCGATTATTTGGTTAAACAACCCAATCTTCAACCGAACAAACATATTTATTGCGTAAATCTGCTGAACCCATGAAAGGAGACAAAGTCAGAGCCCTCCTCTGGCTGGCACCATTTTCTCTTTGCTTTACAAAACAACCTTGACCTTGGCCCCAATTTGGCACCCTGTAAGCTACAGGAGCTGTTACAGGAGCTGGAGAAAATTATCGCATCTGTCCCTGAGGTGATAAGCGAGAAATCTGGGGAGACCTCTCTGATGGAGCATGACAATGTGACTGAACCCAGGGTAATTGTAAGGGAACGCTCATATCAGCTTTGTGACGCAAAGCAGCCTGAGGCAGAACTTGAGATCAAGCGTATGCTGGACCTAGGGATAAATTGAGGAAAGTCACGGTCCCTGGTCCAGCCCTATCGTATTGGTCCTTATGCCAGGCGAAAGTTGGAAATTTTATAATGACTTCCACCGGTTTAATCAGGTTTCTCAGTTCAATGCCTACCCGATACAGCATGTGGATGATCTCCTGCAGTGGCTTGGTAAAGCACAATACTTGACCACACTTGATATGATGAAAGGGTACTGGAAATTCCTTTAACAGAGTCCACCAAAGTAAAAAACACGTTTAGCACCCCTAGCGGACCCTGGCAGTATCGTGTCCTCACATTCGGCCTGCATGGGGTCCCTGTAACCTTCCAGCACCTGGTGGACAAAGTGCTCCAGCCCCACAATGGTTAGCCTACATGGATGATGTCGTCATCTATTCCAGCACATGTGAGGATCACTTACAGCACGTCAAAGATGTCCTCCATACACTCTGTGAAGCCGGGCTTCGGATTAACCCAAAGAAATGTTTCTTTGGGATAACTTGGGCTAAATATTTGGGTTACCCATTGGGCAGAGGTACAGTCAGACCCCAGTGCTCCAAAGTTGATGCTATATTGAAATGGCCCTGCCTGAAAACCAAGAGACAGGTACAAGCCTTTTTGGGTGTAGTGGGTTACTACTTCTGGTTTGTACCTTGCTTCTCTGAGAGCACAGCACCCTTTGACCAATCTTACAAAGAAGCAGGCCCCTAATAACATGGTATGGAATGATAATGCGGACACTGCATTTTGTGACCTTAATCAGGCCCTGAAATCAGCACCAGTATTAAGTATTCTTGATTTCTCTCTACCTTTTATCCTCCAGACAGACGCTTCAGACACAGGTCTAGGTGTCGTGCTGAGCCAGAGCGTTGATGGTACTGGACACCCCGCCATGTTGCGGAGCTGTACACTACTGGAACGGGAGACCAGGTACGCAGTAGTCGAACTAGTGATCAAATGGGCAGTGATACAACTAAGGTACTACCTCCAAGGCCATAAGTTCACCCTGGTCACAGATCATGCCATCCTCCAGTGGATGGCTGTGTATAAGAAGTCAAACAAGCAAGTCACAGGTGGTTCTTGGACCTTCAACCATACCGGTTCACTGTTGTTTATTGCAGGAGTCCCCTCCAAGCTAAGAAAATTAGGTCATACTCTAACAATGCAAGTTTTTGTGGAAATCTTTTATGAACCTTTCGTACATACTGATTTGATATAAATCTTCACCTTTCTGAAACAAAATATCACAAGAAATACAGTAATGTTTACAATTTCTCCTTAAGGGTAAGAAAAAGGCCACAGTCTTTACTCTAGGTCTGCATGTTGTAACAAAGCTTCCTTGTACATACAGCACATATAATTAAAATATGAAACCTGAAAGCAAACTGGAAAAACACAAATTTGAAAAAAGTAATAAAATGAGTACAATTTTAGAGCTTTCCTACCTTAGCCTGGACAGCATATGACGCCAGCAGAACAGATGCTTCGGGAGGACAAAAGATGTCTTCATCTAAAATCTGCTTTTTCACCTAATAAAAGTAATCAAAAGGAACATATTTACCACCACTTAATACTAAAAAAGCAAACATGCACCATGCTTGTCTGTAACAAAAATGTAAAGATCCATTATAAAACTGGCCAGCACTGCTTATTGTTTAAAAGAAAAAATTTAGGAATAAAAAAAGGTCTGTCAGAGCAGAGGGAGGCATACAATGAAAACAGAAACAATGGATGACATGAACACCTTTAGTTAATTATGAAGAGTGAAACATAAAATACAATGAAAAAGATTTACATGACTATCACATGCAACAGCATATCACACCAACTGTTCTGGTGGTACACCTTTCAAGAATGTCAGCTGTAATACTGTTCACATTGTATCAGTCAGAGAGTATCATGATCATCAGCACCAAAGGAGAAGCAAAACTTAACTCAGAATTTAATCAGACATAGATCATAGCAGCAGAAACTTCTTGAGCCCAAAGCCAATTGGCAGTGATAAGAATTCAATAGCAGATGTTGTAAAGGTAGGAATTAAGATTGCTTTGTTTGTGAGTAGTCAGTAGAGTGTGGTGTTTACCTGATGATCAAGGTCTTTTTTTTTACTAAATCTGAAATTGCTTATTCAAGATTTTGAATTTTCAGACACAGTCTCTGCATGGCTGACCAATGAAGTTGCTCCATTAACTTATACATTGAGAGATCACTTCAAAGCCCTGGCTAAGCCAGATGCTGCTGACCACCTGTAGTTCACCACGGTGCAAATCTTCAAACTGAGTCAATTCATGGTGCAAGTCCCTGAAGCAATTGGCACAGAAGCAATCTCCTTGTAGCTTGAGTTAAAGGAGTAACTCCATTAGTCAGCCACTCGCAGACTGTCTCAGAACACTATGAGAGGTGTGCTTCCTGGTGACGTCAGCTGATCGATCTCTCTCTCTCTCTCTCTACCTCTCTGACAGCCCTTACCTTTTCTGCACAATGTTGTCATTACATTCCACTTGTCAACAGTGCAAATCCCAACCTTGTTGCCAAATGTATTTCTGTGGACTCACATGAAGAAGAATCTCAGTTCAAAGATTTAGATTGTCATGAATGGCAAAAGGTCAGTCACAAATCTGCAACATCTGGCTCAGCTAATCTCTCTCAATATTAGTCCCCACCTTTGTGGCACAGTATCAACACTACATCTCTGATCTCTATAAAAACACAAGTTTTTTTTTTTATATTACTACAAAAAATACAGGGTAATAAACAAATCATAAATGATACGTTTTCATTTAAAAGAACTGCCTGCCATTTTAAAATTATTCAGAAAGCAACTTGGTCAGCAAAACAGAACGAATATAAATGCATAATATGGCATTAACAAAACATGGCTTCTTTATTAAATTTGCAGCAAATTCATACGCCTAGCAAGATTTTTTTCTAATTCACAAACTTGAGCCAACTATTGCAACCCTAACATTTATCTGTAAAGCAAGCTTTACAAACTTTATTGAATATGCATATTATTTTTTTAAGTAATATAAGAAGTCATATGTTTCTCTACACTTTATTCCAGGCCTACAATTTACCAATTAACTCAAATGAAAAAAATATACAAAGATGGCAGAAAAGTAGTTTAGTTAAGTACCTTCATATATAATGCACCAAAACAACTTATGAGAAACCTCTTTCAGATTATCACATTATCTGACGTGCAGCTAAAATTTCAAATTTAGGATAACTAGAGATAACAGTCAACTTTGAGTAAATTCCATCCCAGGAGATTTGCTTTTGTTGCATCATTAAAATGCACAAGCTTACGCCAGAGCTAATTATGCTACCCGCATTATATATTAACTTTTCATCTTTTTTGAATAGCTGTATAGAGCAGAGCTGACACAATCAAAGGACTAATGAAGACCTCCACTAAAAGGAGTGCCAAGTCACTGAGGTACAGAATGCAACCTGTTTAAAAAAAAATAAAAAATTAAAAAATTAAAAAAATTTGACACTACAAAACTGATCATCACGAAGCTCACAGACATTAAATTTGCTGGTTAATAACCACACACTGCCACATTATGAACAGATCAGCATCATCACCTAAGCAGATCACATTTAAGAAATTTTCCAATGCACCCATTACAAAAATATTATAAACACTTAGGCAGTGTTGTGTGGTGCTTAAGGCTTTGGACCTCAAACCCTGAGGTTGTGGGTTAAAATCCTGCTACTGACACTGTGTGACCAAGAGCAAGTCACTTGACCTACCTTTGCTCCAACTGGAAAACCAAAAAGAAATATAGCCAATTGTATCATAAATGTTGTAAGTTGCCTTGGATGAAGGTGCCAGCCAAATATGTAAATGTAAATGTAATATGATCAACATTAATCCAAAGGCAGTAAAAACTGCTCATAACACACCAGCTGGAAACAAAATAAAGTAAGGAATGGCTGAGGAAGCTGAACAAATTTATGCAAGAAGAACCTTGAAGAAATTCTGAAAAAACTTAAAGGAGAAGGAAAAGCCTAAGGCAACTTCAAACAGAGCCTGAATAAAATTTGAGAAAAGCATTAAAGTGACTGCCGCTTCCCCGAGTCATACAAACCACACAGCAAATTAAACAAACAGTTTAATGGATCCAGAAATGGGTGTAGAAGCCAAATGATTTATGTCTACAGGAGCTGTGGACTCCCAAAGAGCTTTTTTTCTTCTAAAAAATGTATTAGCTACAGCGTATATTCTTATCTCTACTGGGGACAAAAGGACTAGAAAGCTTTATGAGTATATATACTATGGGGTAAAAAAGGTACTTCCTGCACTAATAATCCAGTTTGCATGAAAAACAGCATCCACTACGGATTACTGTGAGAAGAGGATCTAAATGTCTTGGATGGTGATATAAGCAAAAATGCATTATGACACAAACACTTGCAGATGGAGAATGGTGCCCTGTGGCACATTCAAATGTACTTTTTAAAAACACAGGGGACACAGCCAGCTAGGTAAGCAAAGTAACGATAGATACACATTCCTAGAAGATGACAGCCGTATGTTATCAGACATTGTCCTCTTGGAAATTTGAGGGAGGCATACAATGAAAACAGAAACAATGGATGACATGAACACCTTTAGTTAATTATGAAGAGTGAAACGTAAAATACAATGAAAAAGATTTACATGACTATCACATGCAACATCACATCACACCAACTCTTCTGGTGGTACACCTTTCAAGAATGTCAGCTGTAATACTGTTCACATTGTATCAGTCAGAGAGTACCATGATCATCAGCACTAAAGGAGAAACAAAACTTAACTCAGAATTTAATCAGACATAGTTCATAGCAGCAGAAACTTCTTGAGCCCAAAACCAATTGGCAGTGATGAGAATTCAATAGCAGATGTTGCAAAGGTAGGAAATAAGATTGCTTTGTTTGTGAGTAGTCAGGTCATGGTGTGGTGTTTACCCGATGATCAAGGCCTTTTCTAACTATATGGATGAATACATAGATAGTCATTCCTTGGTATTGCATCTTTGAACTTCTTATTTCTTCCTAATCTATGGTCGCCTACATTATCCAATTGACACATCTGTATGGTCAAAATATCCCACAATAATTCAAACTGACTACAATGCCTCACTAAGAACCAAAAGATTCTGCCTATGAAACTGTTAATATCTAAACCATAAGTCAGTTGAAATGGTAACTCTACAAGACTACAGCAATTGTTACAAAGACTCAAATTTAAGACCATGTTTGTAAAGACAGTTTATAACGTATGAATCTACATCAGACTATTTAGCCAAACGTTTTGGGACAAATGTGTTATGAATATAGCTAAACAAAAAAATCTACTTGAGAGAGAAAGAGAGCGAGATGGTGAGGAGAAAAAAAACTATATTTCAGTAACTTGTCTGGCCCATATAACCTTTAAATATTATGCTATAAAGCTTCAATGTTAAAGCAGCATTAGGAAATGACTTATTAATTTACCTAATTAATAGACCCTTCTAGCTTAATAAACCTCAGAATTATTCCATAATGAGGTTTGACCTCCTCTATCAAGCGGTCACTGCTGACCAGCCTACTGCAATGATTCCCCAGAGAAGCTTTGAGCACAAGTGTGAATTGCTGTAATGTATTATATTGATTCTGCCTCACTACACGCCCTCCTACAGACACTGTTTAAGAGATTATTGATCAAAAGTGCCCAGGGACTAAAAAGCCTGCATGATAGCAAGACCCTTAAAATAAATTAGGAGAGAAACAAACCATTTCATCAAGCAAAGTAGAATTTGCCCATTATTATGAAACCAAGAGGGAGGAGACTGAACATTATGAATTAATAAGTACATGAACAACAATTCTCTGCCCTAGGAAATATCTTTGCAGACTTGTTACTTTCAAAGAAATAGGTTGTACACACTCCTAAATCTTTTCCAAAATTTTCTTCTTCTGCAGGAAGCAAATTTCTAGATGAGTAGTAATTTTCTGAAGCTAAATAAAGAAAAAACTGAAATTTTAGTGATTGGCAATAATGGATATAATGAGGTTATTAGAAATAAACTTGATGCATTAGGATTAAAAGTCAAGACAGAGGTAAAGAATTTAGGGGTAACTGTTGACTGTGACCTGAATTTTAAATCGCAAATTAATCAGATGACTAGGACAGTATTTTTTCACTTAAGAAATATCGCAAAAGTTAGACCTTTTATATCATTGAAATATGCTGAGAAATTAATCTACGCTTTTGTTTTCAGTCGACTAGATTACTGTAACGCACTCCTCTTAGGACTACCCAAAAAAGACATACTGTAAATCGACTGCAACTAGTGCAGAATGCAGCTGCTAGAATCGTAACTAGGAAAAAAAAATCCAAGCACATTTCTCCAGTTTTGATGTCACTACACTGGTTACCTGTGTCATTCAGAATTGACTTTAAAATACTGCTTGTGGTTTACAAAGCCTTAAATAATCTCACTCCATCTTATATATCGGAGTGTCTGACATCTTATATTCCAAATCGTAACCTTAGATCTTCAAATGAGTGTCTGCTTAGAATTCCAAAAGCTAAACTTAAAAGAAGTGGTGAGGCGGCCTTCTGCTGTTATGCACCTAAATTCTGGAATAGCCTGCCAATAGGAATTCGCCAGGCTGATATAGTGGAGCACTTTAAAAAACTAATAAAACACATCACTTTAACATGGCTTTCTTATAACTTCATTTTAATTTAATCATGATGCTCTGCATATTCAATTAATTATCATTAATATTCATGGTGGCTCTAAAATCTGTACTAACCCCTATTCTCTCTTCTGTTCTTTTTTGGCGACCTGCGCCGCCACCACCTAATCAAAGCACCATGATGTCTCTACATTGATGGATTAAAGGCCAGAAGTCCACGTGACCGTATTCATCAAGTCCTTCCACGAGAACCATGAATACAATAAGGACTGATCACTGATGTCAGGTAGAATGCCTAGAGGGGGCTGGGCGGTCTCATGGCCTGGAACCCCTGCAGATTTTATTTTTTCTCCAGCCGTCTGAATATTTTTTTTGTTTTTTCTGTCCTCCTTGGCCATCGGACCTTACTTTAATTCTATGTTAATTAGTGTTCTCTGATTTTAATTCTTACTTTGTCTTTTTTTCTCTTTCTTCATCATTAAAAGCACTTTGAGCTACAATTATTTGTATGAAAATGTGCTATATAAATAAATGTTGTTGTTGTCTCTGGGGAATCAAAATCACACAGAACTCAACCTGAAGAAGTTAATTGGAACTCCTTGATAGCAAAGATGCATAAAAATTAGTGTTTTGTTTTCATCAGACAAGTAAACAAACACTAGGAGTTCCACTCTTGCTTTATTGGCATCCAAGTCAGAAAATGGGAACCGTGAAATGGACAGTACATGTCTTCATAATGTGATAACTAATCTCGACAAGTTCCTTCTTGCCAAGGATACAGAGTAGCTCATTTTGGTGTCTATACAATATTTTTTACATTTACTTATGATCAAGATAGTTGCACACTCGTATGCATCATCTACCAAGTCTATTAATGATCTGTTCCCTTGCGACAACATCAAAGCATCATGTATCTGTCAAAGTGTTTTGTATGCTTGACCCAAGTAATGTAACCCAAGTAATAGCTTTGTTTGTATAAAAGCAGAACCGGTACATTCTCAATGTACACTTTGTCTTGACTTAGGATATCGTTGGGTCGGACTTCCTCTGGCTTAGTCTACATATGACACAGCAGTTAAATGACAAATTCCTGTAACAGCCTTCATGTATAGAGGCTTCAGTTATATTTATTTTTTAAATAAATGTTCATTACACTGTTGTAATGACCCATACCCTATCCAAGCAGCAGCAGTTTTAAGATAATGCACTTTCTTGCATCTCTCTTTTTTTCTACTTCGTCTCCATCTGGAGCTGTACTAACACATCCTTAGACACTCTCAAAGTGTCAGGAACAGGATCTTACAATTAGATATTCAGAAAATGACTGAGAAGTAATGCTTGATAGAATATACTTTTCTTCAATATACAAAATAGACAAGCTAATTCATTTCAGAATTATACATAACCTAAATAAACACAAATTTACTCAGGAGAAAATTCTGTTTAAAAGAATTGCCATCAAATGCTGGTCTCTCTTGACCACATGCTTTTCTTAGACAACAATGGACTATCCTTTTTACTGACACAACCACAAGTATATTCTGCAACAGTTAATCAGTGAAGTTAAACCAGATGGAACACCCTTAGTAAAGGCATATTTTGTTAAACTGAGATAGATGTGTGCGCTGTAACATTAAAATGAAAAACAAATTAAGTATATTCAACAGGACAAAACTCAGGATATTTTCTACATATGGTAGCTTCATCAAGTGTTCCTAACTAATGGATGACTTTATTTATACTGCAGACTTTCCAGCAACTTACTCGACCACTGAATGCATGTCTGTTCTTAAGCTAAGTGCTGTATTTCTTTAATATTCAAGTGTTTGCCTATTCTGAGTGTGTGTGTTGAATGGAAGAAATAGGCATTTAGCAAAGGATGCAAAATGATGATTTTTTTTCAGGGATCATGTCCCCTCTAAAAAATAAATATACTCTAGTTTCCTTTGGTTGGAAACTAAGTGTTAGAATATATGAAAAACTAAACATAACAGTTTAATTTGTAATGTAACAATAAAAGTAAGCATAATATTATATAGTCAAACACACTTCATCCAATATAGGGCCACAGGAAAGCAGATTTCATCCTAGCAGCTTCAGACACATGGTAGGAACAAACCCCAGATGGGAAACAGCCCACTAAAAGATTCATTCATACTCTCACAGACACAAGGACCAATTAGAGTGACACTTCATTCAAAAACTAGAAAAACACGCAAAAGGGTGTTGCATTTGCTAAAAAATAAACACTATTTTCAAATGTGACAGTAAAAATAAATCAAACTGTTAAACAGTAAACTCTTTAATTCATTCATCTATATTCAAAAAATCACTCATCAAGCTGCACTGTCTATTGAATAGCATTAGGTGCATAGCAGGAATCCGCTGTACATAAGTAACATTTGATTTTAAGCAAAAATAACCAAAATTTCTATCCATGGTGGCAGAGCTGGAACAGTGGTTAGTACTACTTCACAGCTGCATAAGCATTCAAACCCCCGGTTGGCTACCCTCTGTGTGGAGTATACACATTCCTGTCATATTTGTGGGGTTTTCTTGCGGTAGTGTGGTTCCACACAAATTCTAACCCATAGTCCAAACATTTGCCAATAAGATTACTTGACACTTTAAGTTAGTCCAGTTTGAGTAAGTGTACAGTAAATATGTGCTTGAATGTTTGCTGCAATGAAGAAGTTTCTGCGCATTACAGTAAATCAGCAATTTTATTTACTCTGAAACACCGAACAACATTTATCATTGTACATCTTGTCACTGCAGAGTAACAATAAGGGGAAACCAAAAGAAAAGGACAAACTTGATTCTGATCTAAATCTGTTTGCTGATCCTCAATCATTTCACCCAGAAAAACAAGAAATGGACGCGTCATAATTACTGGACTCAAGCAATCCAGGGATCAGATGCCAAAAGAAGATGAGAACAAAGAGTGTAGGATTCAATTAACTACACCACAAGGTTTATTCTCATGTGGACAAAGCTGGCAGCACTATGCGTATTATTTTATTTATTTAATTTTTTTGTTTTTCTACAGTGCCTTCAGTACCATCCAGATATCCCTGTTAAGGAGTAAGCTCAAAGATATGCAGGTAGATGAGCCTATGGTGTCTGGATAATAGACTATCTGTCCGGAAGACCACAGTTTGTGAGACTCAAGGTCTGTGCCCCTGATACGGATGTGAGCACCACTGGAGAACCACAAGAAACCGTTCTGTCTCCTTTTCTTTTCACTCTGTACACCTCAGACTATGAATATAACACCAGGTCACGTCACTTGCAGAAATTCTCAGACAATTTTGCACTTACGGGGTATATTAATAATGGGAATGAAACAGATTAGAAGTGTCAGATAAAAGACTTTATTACTTGGTGCAGAAAGAATTGCCTGCTACTAAACATCAGCAAAACCAAGGAACTGGTCATTGACTTTTAATGTATCAAAGTGCCTCTATCTCTGGTCACTATTCAGGGAGTGGATGTAGAGGTGGTCCACTCCTACAAGTACTTTGGGGTCCAGAAAAATGAAAGGCTGAACTGGTCTCGTAACACAGAACTAAATTAGAAATAACAGAGCAGGCCCTCTTCTTAGGAGACTGGGTTCCTTTAATTTGGATAATGACATCCTTCACATATTCTAAATCTCTGTGATAGCCAGTGTGATGTTCTATAATATGGCATGCTGGGCTGGTAACATCACTTCAAGAGAGGCCCACCAAAACAACAAACTAATTAAAAGGATAGGCTCAGCTATGGGACACACTCTGGACATCCCTGGAAATCCTAGCAAAGGAGACAATTAAAATAAAACTTGCGTGCCATTATGACCAATTCTGCACATCCTTTCTCTGAAACATTAGTACCAGGTACTTTCAAACTAACAGATTATTCAACAAAAGTGTGACAAGAAATGCTATCCAGGTTCCTTTGTATCATCGGCAATATAACCGCACAATACTTCATTGTTGTTCTCTCTTTTTATTTAATTCCTTTTTTGTCATTCAGGTGCGTGTTAAGACCATAGTGTATGTGTGTATATCCATATATTTATTTAACGAGTTTCTGTAAAAAGTCAGATTTCCACAAATCAAGTTCTACCCATCTATGCTCCGTCAGGAAATGTCACCTGTCTGATTCAGATATAGTCATTAAATCCATTTGCAACTGTAAAATTCTGCATTTTACACGATGATACATCATCGTAGCCTAGAAGTGCCATGTGATCAACATGTCATTAAAAGTATTTCAAGGAGTTTAGGGGTTCCACATATTGATATGGAATCAACAGAGGCTTGGAAATTAATGGATGCTTCAAGGAACCTTTGTGAGGAAAAGGTACCTGGCTAACTAGCACTAAACTCTTCTAAACTTCATCTAAGTCAAAGTCATTGGTGCTGCCAGATGCCCTCTTTAACTCCCCTTCTCCATCTGAAACTGTAGAGACAGAAGTGGGAATTATTAGCCCAGATTTAGATAGGCTGATAAAGGCAAGTACCCCCAACATGTCCGGGGGCTGTTAAACTTGCATATCTGCTGTACATGTCAGAGTGACCTTGAGCATTTTGGCAGATCCAGTTACCTAAGGTCATATATTAATAAATGGAAACAATTCTAACAGCAGTAGAATTGAACGGGGTGTGGCAATTTCAGTGTGATGTTTCACATTTGAAAGTAATTATGCTTTATTGGTAACCTGAGTGATCTAGACATTGTGAATACACAAAGCTTGACACCATAGTTTTACCAGACAAGAGGAAATGCCTCACTGGAGGTGAGTTTTTTTTTTTGTCTATGTCTATGGTCTCTTATTAGAGCACAACCCAATTTAGAGCCAATTCCACACAAATATTGTTTAAAGAAAAAAAAAAAAAAAAAAACTTTTTCTAATACAGGATTGTGGGGGAGTCAATGGTTGTCCTAGTAGAATTAAGTTCAAGCTAGGAACAAACAAATAAACACGGGCCTTCACCAGACGATCACATGCAATTTAGCCTCTCTCATAATATCTCTCTTATAACATAAATTAAGATATAGAAATTCAGTGGTACATGTAAAAAACACCAAATAATTATAGAGAAGATATGCAAACTCTGCATAAACAATGACTGGACTGGACATCAATGTCTTACTCCCTTTAGAGGAGTCAGACCTGAGTTCAAAATGTAGAAGGAAAACTGGAAAAACACATGCAGAAATGCAAGCACCACACTGACAATGGCTGGTTCAGATCTGAACAGAGTTTGCTGGAGTTATGAGGCAGCACCTAACCCTGCCAAGCATGTCATACAAATGAACAGAATGCTTTAAAACAATAGAATGAACTGAACTATAAGAAATAATGATGTGATTAAAGGAAGTAATGGAAAAAAATCCTCAAGTAAAACACCTCTCGCAAGTTTAGGAGTTTTATATTCAATATGATAGGCAAATCTAGAGTGGATTCCTCAAAGTTTGATTGTAAAATGTAATGCATATTAAGCATAAAAAATCTGTGCACACACAATTCAAGGTTCTACGCAATTCTTTTACTTTAAAATATTTTAGTTTGTAGAAAAAGATACTAACCTTCAAAAACTACAAAAGTTAGTTTTGCAGTCACTATGTAACATGCATAAAAAGTAACAATCAAATGAACTTCAGAGTTGTACAAAAAAGGAGGCCACCTGAGAGTTACAGTACAAGTATCTAGAAAGAAGAACTACTTTAATGAACTCACCTTCTGTCCTGTCCAGCATTCACTTTTAATAGAAATGAAGGGTAGGGCACATGGGAATCAGAGTCTTAGTTATACAGATGCTTTTCTGAATATAATCTTGTTAGATTTGTCATCTGCCTGTTTGTGCCTAGGGGCCTGAGAAACCTTTAAGTCTCATGATTTTAAAGCATGAATTAGATAGAATCTGTCACACTTCCTCAGCTTTATTTATCATTCAATTTCCCATGAATAGCTTTGATGTTGATGTGACAGGTTGCTGGTGCAAGAAAGGCTAACTTATTTTTGCAAAGGAAAAATCAGTCAAAATACTATCTATGTAGCTGTCACCTTAACACCCACTCTAGAAGATAGTACAAATACTTGCAAAATTCAAAAAGGAAGCATCTGAGGCAGATCTGAAAAATAGCTTGGCACATTATCTTCACAGATGAAAATGACTGTGAAACTTCCATCTAAAAACTTATAATTTTTTCAAAATTAATTTATACATTCTACATCAACTATGGCAGCTAATGGTAAAAACTTGAAACGCAGCTTAAGTTACAATAGAAAATGGACTTCAACACTGCTGCACATGTAATGTTCAAAATACATTTCTGTTCACTAATGGATACCATTTAACATACCTGCAGGAAAAAAAGATGTTGTGTAATTTCCTGGACAAGCTCCTCCTCTGCATTCTCTGGGTAAAACTTAGCAAGGAAACTGAAGGTAATTGGTTCCTCTTTGGAAACATCATGATGTAAAACCTAAGAAAACAGGTTCAGAGAAAATGTTAACTGCAGACTTGATAATAAAAATACAATAAATAAATAAAAAAGCAGGATCCGTCGGATAGTCGAACCTCGGATTCAGGAGGAACAGCGTGGTTTTCGTCCTGGTCGCGAACAGTGGACCAGCTCTACACCCTTAGCAGAATCCTAAGGGTGCATGGGAGTTAGCCCAACCAGTCTACATGTGTTTTGTGGACTTGGAAAAGGCGTTCGACCGTGTCCCTCGGGGAATCCTGTGGGGGGGTGCTCTGGGAGTATGGGGTACCGGACCCCCTGATAAGAGCTGTTCGGTCCCTGTACAACCAGTGTCAGAACTTGGTCCGCATTGCCGGCAGTAAGTCGAGCCCGTTTCCAGTGAGAGTTGGACTCCACCAGGGCTGCCCTTTGTCTCAGATTCCGTTCATAACTTTTATGGACAGAATTTCTAGGCGCAGCCAGGGTGTTGAGGGGGTCCGGTTTGGTGGACTCAGAATTGGGTCACTGCTTTTTGCAAATGATGTTGTCCTGTTTGCTTCATCAGGCCATGATTTTCAGCTCTCTCTGAATCAGTTCACAGCTGAGTGTGAAGCAGCTGGGATAGGAATCAGCACCTCCAAATCTGAGACCATGGTCCTCAGCCGGAAAAGGGTGGAGTGCCCTCTCAGGGTTGGGGGAGAGATCCTGCCCCAAGTGGAGGAGTTCAAGTATCTCGGGGTCTTGTTCACGAGTGAGGGAAGAATGGAGCGTGAGATCGACAGGTGGATCGGTGCGGCATCTGCATCGGTCTATCGTGGTGAAAAATGAGCTGTGCCGTAAGGCAAGGCTCTCAATTTACCAGTCGATCTACGTTCCTACCCTCATCTATGGTCATGAGCTATGGGTAGTGACCGAAAGAACAAGATTGTGAATACAAGCAGCTGAAATGAGTTTCCTCTGCAGGGTGTCTAGGCTTTCCCTTAAAGATAGGGTGAGAAGCTCGGTCATCCGGGAGGGACTCAGAGTAGAGCTGCTACTCCTCCACAATCGAGAGGAGTCAGATGAGGTGGCTCGGGCATCTGATCAGGATGCCTCCTGGACGCCTCCCTGGTGAGGTGTTTTGGGCACATCCAACAAGACCCAGGACACGCTGGAGGGACAATGTCTCCCGGCTGGCCTGGGAATGCCTTGGGATTCTCCTAGAAGAGCTAGAAGAAGTGGCCGGGGTGAGAGAAGTCTGGGCATCTCTGCTCAAGCTGCTGCCCCCGCGACCCGACCTCGGATAAGCGGAAGAAGATGGATGGAAGGATGAAAAGCAACATAATTTTATTCAATCTCTGAAAGGTATATCAAAACTATAACAAATATTATTCATTTTATTTTTTATTTTAATTTGACATTTTATATATATTAATGCTATCAAAGAAAAAAGAAAAAAAAAATCAATATAACAGTTCTACAAGGAAGCTATTTTTTGTGCAGACAGAGAAAAGATGCAAGCACTATCCAGGCAGCAAAAAAGGCGTTATTATGTATGCTAGAAATGTAAGGAGAACCACTGCACCATAATGCAAGCAATACAATGGAAAGGTACCATAGAAAATATTTAGTGGACAGTGTGGTCTAGTAATTCTGACAACTGACAATCCGACTGATCATCAGTTTAATGCATTTATTCACATTGTGATCCAAAACAAAATCTTATACACTCCATATCTAAAGGACCTTAGTATGGTGTACATTATAGTAAGTCACTATATAAATTCTGACCAACACTGAGCATGTTTTTCCATTGTCCAGACACACATAAGAGTCTTCTGTGTCTTCTATCAGCCACTGACAGACTGAGGACATTGTTCCTCCCCTACACTATCCGACTCTTCAATTCCACCGGGAGGGTAAACGGTAATATTATACAAAATTATTGTCTGTCTGTTATACTTTCATTGTTATCACTCTTTAATTTAATATTGTTCTTTATCAGTATGCTGCTGCTGGGGTATGTTAATTTCCCCTTGGGATTAATAAAGTATCCATCTATCTATCTTATATTATCATATCAACTAGCCAAAAACAGGCCTCAGTAGTTTAACATATACTGTCCATACAGTCATATATTAATCGATTTTTCTAAACATATAATGTGGCCTAGTGGGTAGGCTGTAAAAACAAATGTTACCCATTCAGTATGTAACAGATCGATAAACAGACAATTTATTAACCCACCCCAACATTTTGAGGTCTGAATCATCCCTAAGTCTAGTACACTGCAATCCATATTCACGCACACACCCAAACTGGCCAAACAAATATCACTGAAAAGCACTTTACAGAAAGAGTACATATGGCAGTATGATGGATCTGTTTATAAGTCTCCTTCCAGAAAGAAATTTTCATTTTCTGCCAGTGGAATAATACTTTTCACAATGTGGCTTACCTAAAACACTCGGAACCTAAACATAAAATGACCCTGTTGTTTATTATTTTTATTTTTTAAAAACACACAAAAAAAATCATACATTGTGGTCTATGGCCGGCCAGTCATCCTGGCCAATACCCCCAGGCCGCCAGGTGGAGCCCTCCCTGCAGCATAGAGGTGCCCCGAATACCAGCAGGGAATTAAGGACAATGGAGTTTTTATCCACAGCCCTGCTGGATACCACAGGGGCCACTAGATGGAGCTGCAGGGAGGAGCAATGAATACTTTTCATACAACCCGGAAGTACGTCCTAGTCACATGGACAAAGGGAATGACATGCTTCAGGGTTGAAGAAGGAGTTTTCATCTGACCCGGAAGTGCTAGGCAGTCACATGGACAGGGGTTCAGGAGCACTTCCGGGTCACAGACTGAGATCCCAGACGTCGAGCTGAGCTGGGTGGAAGTGTGGCAACGCGTCTGGGAGAGTGGAGGAATTGTATTATTGTGTATTGTAGTGAATTTATGAGTATTGTGGAGATGAGGGTGCTTTGTGCACTGTGTAGTTTAAACAAAGTCAATTATTGGATTTTTACTTGGTGTCTGACGTATTGTCTGAGGGTTCAAGGGAGCGATAGCACCCCCAATCTGTTACAACATACACAGATACATATATATGTACGATTGCTTTGATTAGAGGATCGCTCTCTAGAACAGACCCCATATTTTAATGCACTCTTGTTTATTATGGTTCCCAAGAGTAGTAATTTGTTGCAGGTTAGTCGAGCATGCAGGTAAGAATGTCACTGTACTCCGTACATAAGACAATTACTACTTCTTGACAACTCTCACTGCTGTTTTCTTAAAAGCACTGTGCTCTTTACCTTAAATACTTCAACTAGGAGAGAATAATAAATAGTTTGGATAGAGAAGGGGAAACTTTGAGGAATGGGTGTGGAAAGTTTATATATATACTAGACATTAAGCCCGTTAAAATAACGGGCGCTAGAACAGTAGTGCATAAACATTTGTATGAACAGTCTATATTAAATGGCAAGGGACCTTGTATGTGGCTGTAATATGTGTCGCTGTATTGTGTGCCTTTAATTTTCTCTCTCAGTAATACTGGTTTGTATTTCCGTGAAATGCCTGTAATTTTGTCTGACAGTAATACAGTGGAACCTCTGTTCACGACCATAATTCGTTCCAAAACTCTGGTTGTAACCCGATTTGGTCGTGAACCGAAGTAATTTCCCCCATAGGATTGTATGTAAATACAATTAATCCGTTCCAGAC
>JANRMT010062840.1:35114600-35171235 GCA_026402145.1 Polypterus bichir lapradei
TTCATTTAAACTAACATGCCAACAAGGCTATGTGACATATTATGGTACAAAACGTGTGCTACATCTCCCAACCTCAAATTTAAACTGTTGTGTGCAGCATAAGTAAACATTATGTTGGGATTGCAGAAAACCAAATTGTGCCAATTAGGGATTTTTCTTCACTTTCACATTTCTGCATCATTAGGCTACTTCATACATGTGATGTTTGCTTTACTCCAGTTAAATATGAATTGATAACTTGCATGCAAAATTGTAATATGTTCAACACAGATGATCAAAAAAATCTCCCTTTGCTCCAAACAAATTAATAACTCCAATCACTGCCTATACTTCCCTGTGTGTGTGTGTATATTTCCCCATATTGCTTCCAATAAACACTCCCTATAGTCAATACTCATTTCCTACATCAATTCCTGTGACTGGCTCTTTAAATATTATGTTATTGACATCTTCCTATCATTGCAAAATACTATAATCTCAAGCTACCTGTACATCTTTAATAATTTTTGAGATCCATTCACTACATGACCATTTCTTCCACTTTCTTTCTGCTCCTGGCTGGCCACTGATAAAATTTACACACTCTTTCACTTTAATTTGTAAGTTCTGTTTCCCCAAACTAAAAGAAACTCTTCCGTTAAATGTTCCACCTTAATTTATGATAAATCAAATGGCACAGTATCCTTTCTGGATTTTGAATTGTACCTGCTTCTGCAGGCTTCTGTCCTGCACCTAATGTGGTGCTGGTTTACCTTCTCCTATTAATCTCTCTTACTGGATTGTCATCAAATTGAAGATTTCTGCCTATTGATCCCTCTCTTTCTCCTTCTCTCTCTATCTTCTCTTTCTCAGCCTTAAAACTAAAATGTTGTGCCTACAATGTAGAAACTTTAATCTCCCATATAAATTGTTTAAAAATTAGACATTTCATCCATCCATTATCGAACCCGCTATATACTAACAAAAGGGTCACAGGAGTCTGCTGGCACTAATCCCAACCAGCACAGGGCTCAAGGCAGGAACAAATCCCGGGCAGGGCGCCAGCCCACAGCAAAGCGCACACACACACACACACAAATTTATTAAATCATGCAATTCAAAACTGAGCACAACACCGTATCATTATAATGCTGGTTAAGTCTGCATGTTTTCTTCCTACTTTGACTGTGATTCAATTAAAAATCTGTATGCCTTTTTTGTGGGTATGCATTTATAAGTGCATACATTTCTTTTATGTTTTAAAAATACATACTTTGCATTATTTTGTTGTTTATCTCTAATATTACTTATTGGTGTTAGTTCAACAACACCAATATTAAGCTGGTTTGCTTTGACTTTCACTGTACATTACCTTTCCGCTTTTCCTTGACTGACTAATCTATCAACCACCCCCAAGCCCTGCCAAGTTACAGGATGCAAAGGCTGCCACACTTGGTCCTGGGTGATCATAACTTGTTCTCCAAATTGAAGGGTTATATCCAATGAATGCATTATAACTAGGAAAAATGTCAAGTCAACTACACTTGAGTGGCACAGAAACACTTTGTGAATATGTGTATTTGTGTTCACAGGGATAATGTTGATGTGGTAAAACACATAAGATGTTATCTACTTGTGTTAATTTATTTAATGATTGTAACGGTTTTAACACTACTCATTTTAACTCACGCTGCAGCGAGGTGTGCATGTAAATGTGTGTACTAGTTAAAATGATAAACTTTTCAGCAGTCAGTAATCTGGCACCAGCTGTTGAAGGAGTAAGTGGAAAAAAGGAGAAGGGTTTGAAAAAAGTTTTATTTGACACAAAATGATAGTCTGCGATTGCTGGTGGGAGAGTTATAAGGAAAGATGGACAAGTTGGGCGGCATCTGACAGGCTGACCATTTAACAAAGAGCAGGGTCGAGGCCTACAAACAGGTTGCGTGTGATGGTGTTGATCGAATCTACTGAGCTCTGGTGAAGGTGAGAAGAGGACAGGTCACTGGAGCTTGTTGGAGGAAGGAGGTTCAGATGCAGCGGCATCTGTGGAAGATTAAGGCACTCTGGGAGCCGCAGCAACCAATAGCAGTGCAGTTTGGGTCTGCATGGTGGACCAGAATGTGGCGGGCTGCGTCTTCCTGTAGACTCCTGGTCTCCCGACAAGGACAAAGAGAAAGGAAAAAGAGAACGAAAGGGGTTTTATCTCGCCAACCCTTTGTGCTTTTAATGAGTTTATGGGATCAATTTATTGACTACACACTTATTTGCACTCTATGGGATAGTTTGGTTTAGTGGCTCAGATTTTTCTGGATTTATTTATTCATTGATGGAAATGCACTGTTTTTACACTTTGAAGTTTTAATTCTCTTCTTTTTATTAAAACTGCAAATCTTTTGATTGTACAGCCTGACATGTCTGCTCACTCATCCCGGTCATCTAAGTTCATGACTATCAATGTTCTGGAATTGAGGGTAATGCCTATGGCTCTAGACACTGGGGCATCACAGGTGGAACTGAAACTTCTTTGGTTTTACATGTTTCTTCTAACAAGTCAGGCACCCAATTTTTTGATCATCCACAAGTCATTAAAATAAGGGAATAAAGTAATTTAAAACAATGTAATTTTTAATAATACTGTTGCAGTTTGTTCTACTTGTGGCTCTCTCGTGTGTTAGTCATTGCAGTTTAAGTGCACAAAGAAAACTCAAGAGTTTTTATACAGGAAAACCATTTCGCTGTACAGCTGGAATTTAGAAGGTATAAAGAGCAAAGACTAAGATGTCAGACAGACTCTCATTTTAATATATCAGATGTCATTATTCAAAGTAATAAGTACTATGCAGTTTTTTTTGCATATTTTCTGCCTCTAATAATTCTGCAACATATAAAGCAGTCTAACAAGCACAATGACCTTGCTGCATGATGCTTGATCACCCTAATTGCTGGCAAGGTTTAATCTTTATGATTGAGACAAAAGAAAAGCCATAAGGTAATGGGAATTGAAACTTCTGGTCAAATAAATCAAAGTTTGTGCTTTATTCACCTTACTCCCATAAAGTTATGTTGATAAGTAAAACTTGAATAAAATAAAAATAAAAAAATAGTAATACAAAAATAATCAATTTGTCCTTATCAAGCAGCCGGGAAAGGAAATGAATAGTCTCAAAATAAACTAACACTGTAATAAATACAGGGTGGTCCAGAGTTAATTATGCAATTATGAAACGGCGAACACATAGCACCCGCTGTTCGACTGACAACCGTCTCCCCACTATTTTGGAATGCAGGGCAGGTGCTGCCATCTATCGGCAACAAAAATAATTTTTTGTGAATTTTCTATGTAATAAACTTAATAAGTTATAGCGTAATGAAAATTGCATAATTAGATCTGGACCACCCTATACATTGACACACACTTTCACTAGCCATATGGGCGTGAAAGCTCTAAAAAGCACAAGAACTGAACTCCAATCAGGAGAAACTCCACTTTAATCCAGCTTGGGGTCATATGGAGTGAGAGGGTAGAAAACAGGATAATGTAGTTGTTATTTGCAACAATGTATTCCTAAATCAAAATGTCTGTGTTTATGCACATGAGTAGTATTCCTTGAAAACTACAGATTTCTTAGCTACTATTTAAACATTTTGTCAATATTTTTGTTACTGATGCAACCAATTAATGGAAATCATAGATAAAATCTTTGAAATACTTTACTTGTAACTCTAGCACTAATTGACTCAGACCAGCTGTGCAGGTTTTTTTTTTTTGTTTTGTTTTTTTTTTTTAATTCTGAGCTTCAGAAAACCACCATAGTACATGAATGCCTAACTTTGCACTCACAACACAGTATAGATCCTTTCCTCTTAGAGTTTCAATTCTAAGATACAGTTACATGGGCTGGGTTCATACAGCTTTACTGATAAAAGCCTATTTGTACTGAAGCAACCCAAAACCTTCACAGTAATATTTCCCATACTTGGCCTTTTAAGTTAAAAACATCAGTGCAAAGTCAGTTACCTTTTTGTCCATTTTGAGCCATGCTATAGTATCCTTCACACGGTACTGAAGTCCAAAGAACCAGGTTTCACGAAGTCCAAGTGTCCTACAAACCAGATCAAATAGATCTTTTCCTTTCCATTTGACCTGTGTTAAGAAATACATAAAGCTGTATTAACACATTCATTATCACTTTATAGTAGTGTTTCCTTCCCTCTCTAAAAATCACAGCATAACTCCTTAACAACAGTTTTTTTCCTTTGTAGTGCTGCCACTGTACAAAATTAAAGTGCACTATGAGAAATCTGTGGTAATATTCTATGCTAATATACTAGCACATAGACATTGTACAACAGGAAGCCCAATTCACCTTGTATAACTCAGTAGAAATATGATGTATTGCTTTAAATTGGAAACAATCAGAGTCTCTTTAACAGGATCTGTTCAAACCATGGCAATATAATCTTGAAATAAGCAAACCAGGCCTCTGCTTAAATTTTTTCCTATACTTGCTGTTTTACCATATATAAAGAACAAATTTAGATGCAGTGCTCTATTTGTATTGTCTTTCTTTTTGGGATAGGGCAGAATGCCATATTTTTTTCTTTGGGTTACTTTTGTAGCATATAGTTGTATTTGACATGTTAATCTTATTTATTTGCTTTAGTTATATTATGCTGGAAAGTTATATTTTAACTAAAGGGAGAACATTATTTATTTCACACTTCCATAATGAAGATACACCTTCTGTGACCAGTTAAAATACTGAAAGTAAGTTTTTCAAGTAAGAAAAAAAGCAACAATCTTTCTTTTATTGCTCTTAAACTTTCATTGCAATGAACATATCCAAGAAAAGTTGAAACAGCTTTTTTTCTAACATTAAGTAAAATGCATCATTTTGCTATCACACTATTTTAGGCAGACTAGAATTCTTTCAACCGAACTAAATAAGATGGTTTATTTGTAGTGCAGTGATAACATAGATAGATAACAATTTATCACTACTGGTGGTAATTCAACCAAAGTGGTTACAAGAGCAGGGGTTATGCAATCCCTAGGACTGTGTGACAAATAGACAAGGATTTTATTCTGATATAGTTTACAAAGGGGACAGCCCAAAACAAGTCGCTATAAGAAATGAGAGATTTACTAAATGTGAGAAGTAGGTTCTTTTCGTTAGATTATGTCTTGCACATACTAAAAATACATAAGTTGAATGAACATATGATTGAAATGACATGTTCGCTTAACATAGGGATGATGGAAATGTACAATTATCACGAAAAGGTAAAATGACAGTAACATGTCTCAGTCATTTTAAAAGATGGCCCATCATAAATATTTTAGTTATGCATCTAATTAAGACATGCAATACAAAATACATATCAATAGACGATGCACTACAAACATTAACTTTCTTCTGTCTTTGAAGAGCAGCAAACTAGTTCTTTTAGTAAAGCAGTACTGGCATTCATAAATATCAAAATACAATAACATTTCTACTGAACAATTTTATATGCTCAGGAATGGTAATGTCATGATGAAAATAAAGCCAGTAAACTTCCACCCATCCATCTTTCAAACCCATAAACACAGAGCAAGATTGCAGGGAAGCTGGAACCTACCCGAACAAGCATGGAGTGCAGAGCTTTGAAGGGTGAACACACACACGGGCCAATTTAACTTCACCAATCCACGGAGCCTGCACGTCTTTGGACTGCAGCAGGAAACCTACTGCCCTACAGAATCCATTTTATTTTTTCACAAATTCCATTTTATATATTTCTGCTTTTTGGTTTTTACTGTTTTTTTTTTTTTTTTTTTGTTCCTTGATTCGGATTTTTGGGTTTTTACCATTTTTTTTTACTGTAACAAAGTAGCAACAACTACAGCAAAACAAACAATAGTGAAATGGCACTTTACATTCCTTTTAATGAAATAGCAAACTAGCACAACTGTACCTTATTGTACCTAAACATAATGGCTAGAAGTTCAGAGCATAAACTAATGAATAAATAAAATTTCAAGGCATAAATGAAAAAAACGCACACATATAACTAAAAATAAAAATGTAATGCATGTATTTAAACACCTGAATTCAGCAAACTAGCAGTCATTATATTTTAACACCCTTAAACAGTACAATTTGTTTTAACTTAGAGCTATGCTAATATGGTTCATTTCCATCTCTGACAGACATCACCACTGAAGTACATGATTGTGAGGCGCTTGGCGTTTAGCTCAATGAATGACTATCTTGTCTGTGCGGATTTACTAAAGCTCCTCTCACAGTCAAATGAGCTGGGAGGGAGGTAGGTAGGTAGGTAGATAGATATATACTGTATAGGGCAATGCTATCTCTGTCACCCTTGGAAAACGCGGTCTTGCACCTTTCCAGTAATCAGCCAGCTCCACATAAGAAGAGAGACCCTCATTTGAAGCACAGTGTAAATACGCTGTTCACTCTTCACTTAGCTGTGCTGATGGGTTCATCATAAGTTTCAGTTTTGTGTATCCTTCAATGTGTTTTTCCACAGCAGGGGCCTGCCTGGAATCAAACACTGTGGCCCGCTTACATACCTCCTTTGCAGGATGGACATCCAAATGTTTTGAAAACTTGGCAAAGGCCAGTTGGAATGAATCATGCAGGTGGTCAAGCACTTTTCTCCTCTGCTGCATGCCCATTTGATTCAACAGCTCATCAGTTTTGACACCAAAGCTATAAGTTTTTGCAGTTCCATTTATCAGGTAGGAGCCCAGATCCTCCATGATGTTGTGTGCCAAGACTCCAGTACGACAGCGAGTGCCCTCCAGAATTGTAAGAGCTGTGACTAGTTTGATGCATTCTTCAGAGATGAAGGTTACCTTCACTTTTAGGAACGCTAGTTTTTCCTTAGTTTCAATCAACTCTAGGATATTTGTTACAGCCTGAGCTGATGTGTTCTCAGCCAGAAAGAACTCTTTGTAAAGGTAAATACATTCAGCATGGTACCATATGGATTTGAACCAGCTACTGCAAATGCTGTTTCCTGTCTCAGTTGTGGAGGTGGGTCCTTGGTCAGCACAATCTCTTTCAGTGACAAGAAGGTTGCCCATTTCCTTTTCCTGGCAGGCTTCTTGAAGAAGGCAGTCCTCACCCACATACATCACTAGTGACCCAGCTTCACTGAAGTATTTATAGTGCTGCCAGGTCTATTCCACCAAACTGATGACATGACACAAGCAGGTTGAATGCACTCTGTTAAGCATAACCCCTTTTAAATCCTGGTATGCTTTCAGGATACAATATGATGTTTTGTTTGTAACCACGGCTAAAATGTCATTAACATTCAGATGGTTGTTGTAAAGGGACTGAAGTACTGCCTGTGAAAAGATGGAAAAATTGCAGCTCTCTATAAAGAAAACATCTGCCAGAAAGTACTGGTCTTCAGTACCTGTAGTTGTAATTATGTAAATCTGTAACTTTATATTACATTATATTATATTACATCTGTAACTTAAAAAGCTATATATGCAGTAGATGAAGATACAGATATCTTAATTAATTAGAAAACAAAAACTAATCTGGTAGATGCTAAATCCGGGAATTAAACAGAAAAAAAAGAAAGAGAGACCAGCTTTTAAGGCCTTGTTGCATCCAAGGAGAAGCCGGATATTCTGCCTAGGTTTGTAGGTGTCGAGTTTATAATGGAAGAGTCATACAGTTAGGTCCATAAATATTTGGACAGAGACAACTTTTTTCTAATTTTGGTTCTGTACATTACCATAATGAATTTTAAATTAAACAACTCAGATGCAGTTGAAGTGCAGACTTTCAGCTTTAATTCAGTGGGTTGAACAAAAAGATTGCATAAAAATGTAAGGGAACTAAAAGTATTTTTTTTAACACAATCCCTTTATTTCAGGGGCTCAAAAGTAATTGGACAAATTAAATAACTGGAAATAAAATGTTCATTTCTAATACTTGGTTGAAAACCCTTTGCTGGCAATGACAGCCTGAAGTCTTGAACTCATGGACGTCAGCAGATGCTGGGTTTCCTCCTTTTTGATGCTCTGCCAGGCCTTTACTGCAGCGGATTTCAGTTGCTGTTTGTTTGTGGGCCTTTCTGTCCAAAGTTTAGTCTTCAACAAGTGAAATGCATGCTCAATTGGGTTAAGATCAGGTGACTGACTTGGCCATTCAAGAATTTTCCACTTCTTTGCTTTAATAATCTCCTGGGTTGCTTTGGCTGTATGTTTTGGGCCACTGTCCATTTGTATCATGAAACGCAGCCCAATCAATTTGACTGCATTTAGCTGGATTTGAGCAGAAAGTATGTCTCTGAACACCTCAGAATTCATTCAGCTGCTTCTGTCCTGTGTCACATCATCAATAAACACTGGTGTCCCAGTGCCACTGGCAGCCATGCACGCCCAAGCCATCACACTGCCTGACTCCACCGTGTTTTACAGATGATGTGGTATGCTTTGGGTAATGAGCTGTTCCACGCCTTCTCCATACTTTTTTCTTGCCATCATTCTGGTAGAGGTTGATCTTGGTTTCATCTGTCCAAAGAATGTTTTTCCACAACTGTGCTGGCTTTTTTAGATGTTCTTTAGCAAAGTCCAATCTAGCCTTTCTATTCTTGAGGCTTATGAGTGGCTTGCACCTTGCAGTGCACCCTCTGTATTTACTTTCATGCAGTCTTTAGTTCCCTCACAGCATGGGTCAGTTGTATACATTACCATAGCAGTATAATAAAAATTATTATTTGCTGAAGACATTCCCTTGTAATTATCTAGAACTCTTAATGTTACAAAAAGTAAATGCTGAGGGATTCACTAGAAATGACAAATAATTATCTTAAGCAGGTAAGAGATGGTCAATAGTTTCAGCAATGTAGCTGTTTTTTTTTTCATTCTTAAGAGACTTTAAAAGACAACACTACTAAAAGTACATGAATGTGTCATTTCCAGACATTGTCAGTGTATGCTTCTGCATTTAGTCTGTCTCTCCAGAACACTGTTGATCCAAATTTAGCATATGCCACTGATGTGCTTAAGTTTGGGTGTTGATAATTTGCTGGTGTATACGTCAAACTTTGAGGAAGTGTCATGAATCATTTATATTAAAATACACTTATTGAAAGATTTTGGCAAAACAACTAAAAGTGGGAGTAAAATATGTAGCATCTCAGGCACATTGGCAAGTCTTGTTCTTCAAGATAAAATCTGAGATACTATAACTAAGAACACAGAAGTCTTAAACTAAAAACCATAGTCCTTTTTGTGTTTTTGAAAATATCTGCAATATGGAAGACCAGCAACCAAGCAAAGTTACATAAGAAAACATTTTGATAAGAGCACAGCATATTTTTTATTTGCATAGTCCTTCCAAATGTATATTAAGCTGAGATTTACTGGTCTCTATAGCTCAACACTGAGCCACATTGCTAGGAAACCATTTTAACTCTTTGAGGGCTGAATATTCTTTCCAAAAAACAGTTTCTGAAAAGCAATGGTTTCACACAGAAATCAATATAAAATGTCTGTTACTGCATGCTGCGGCTGCCACTTTGCCAAGAATGTGCGGCAGGCTTGCTGCCAGGCTGTCTTCGCGTGGCTGAGGCGGCGGCAGCAGCAGTCACTGTTGCAGTGCATTGCAATCTGGTTTCTACCTCTTATCATTGTTAAGTGGCAGTCCTCCTGGCAAAAATTGCTGTAGGCGTGTCAGCTACATGAACCTGGTTCAGCACCATGATTAGCTGGGGACCAGTCAGCTGAAGCTGGAACCTCATATTCGTTTTCGATCACTTGTATCAAAATCGGTGTCCGACAAGTCATAGTCCAGTTCAGAGATGATAGGCAAAACTTCATCCATGGGGTATTTTGTTTTATGCATTCGCTTTGATCTCTTGCCATGATCGCAGTGCCATTTTTGCTCTTGTCTGTGCCTTACTACTTACACAAGTGCAAGAAATCTCGGCCAAACCAATGAAGCTAACTTTCCTTCTAGCAATGAGAGTCCAACTAAAACATAACGGTTGGTTTTGTCATAGTTTACAGTTGATTACCATCGTCAACTCCTCCTTTTGACAAATGTCAACATCAGCCCTGAAAGAGTTAATATACTGCATTTATACTTTTCAGCAAAGAAAGTGTTTTTATCATTTATGCAAAAATTGGTGCTTAAACGAGCAATTTCCAAGCTAAAGAACTTCTTTCACAGAAACAAGGGGTAGTTGTCAAAGAGATTTTTAGTGTAACAATTATTATAAATGTCCAATTCCCAAATAAGTTAAATAATTTCAAATAACAAAATAATAAATTTAAGAATTGTGAAGTTATATTTTCACAATGGTGCAATCAATATCAATTGTTCCATTTACTCTTTTTATTAACTTAAGCTACTCTGTAAAAACGAAAATAATGACCTTATCCTATAAACCTATAATTATAAATAAATACTAAGTGCACTAACTTGGATATGCCACCTATAATAAAAAAAAAAAAAAAGTTTAAAGCCATCGCTGTTATTTAAAATTGTCTGAATTTCTGAAAAACTGAAACAGTCACTGTTTCCTTTAAGTATATGTCACAACAAATTTTTGATTACTTTCCAGTAATAAAGACTACAAAATACCACAACAGTGAGGCTTGTAAGGAAAATGGTGTACTATATTCCTACAATTACAGATTCATTTTGGATTTTGGAATATTAACTTAATACATAATAAGATATCTTAGGGATGGGACCCAAGTCTGAACACAAAATGTATTTGTTTCATATACATGTTATACACATAGCCTGAAGGTAATTTTATACAATATTTTTTAATAATTTTGCATATGAAACAAAGTTTGTGCACATTGGCATCAGCAGAATATCTCTATCATCTATTAAACAATAGCAACAAGAAAGAATTGCAGGCTTTCAGTCTCCACCAAAAATTCTGTATTTTGATTAAAAGGTTGCTGTGCAAAGAGAATAATAATAATAAAGGAAAGAAAAATATGGCTGATAAATTGGTGCCTACAAAGCGTCAGAAACCGTGTTCCCTCTAAGCTGTGCCATATAGCACTTTTGAAATGTGCTGCTGTTTTCCCCTTGTGTGCAGCAGTTTGGAAGTGCTCCCCAGTGTTGTCACTCCTTTCACCCTTTGCTAATGCATACACAGCATCTTTAAACTCCATCGGGAAACCCCCATTCATTCCCTCCCTCACCAAGTTTGCACGTTGGTGCACTGCTTGAAATTCAAAGTGGGATTGATAAAAAAAAATTGGTAAGCACTAGCTGCTGCTTTATGTGTTCGCATAAGCTCGTCAGTTTAAAAAAAAAAAAAAAAAAAAAAAATCCAATGGAACGTTAGTCAGAGCCCCACATGAGCAACTGAGGTCGGGTGTGGAATTTTCCACTGGTGGCATCATGTTGGCCCTTAAAAACGTTGCACATTTTGGATTAGGGATACTCAATCTGTATACACAGAGAAGAAAAAATGCTTTTAATATTAACAAATACCTGATACAGTGAGCTCAGCAATTTCCTTAAAAAATTTTCAAAAAAAAAAAAAGATTACATTTGAAAGTAGGCCTTGTGATGGATGGATGCCATGGGTAGGGTTGTTCTCAAGTCTTACACCAAGGGATAGGCTCTAGTCTTTCATGGTCCTGTTTTTAATTAAGTGATTTTAATAATGGTATAAAAATGTAGCATTATTTCAAGGCTATAATATTTAATCAATTAACAGAAACAACATTTAAAAAAAAAAGTACATACTGTATATTCGATAATTTAAAATAGTTAAACATATGAATCACTAAAGTGAACAACTCCACAAAATAAATGTATCAAATGTATTACTTATTTTAGACACTTCTCTGATGAGAAAGCATGTTGCCTCCTTAACGAGTAAACTCAGCACTACTTTTGGGTAATTCTAGACAGTTTGTCATATACTACAGAATGCACACTTTCTGAAATTTCCAGCTGAAATCCAGTGAACTCTGCCTTTCAAATGTGTGGTGAGCTTAAGAATTATGGAGACTGAAAAAAAAAATGTATTTTGAGTGTTTGTGAAATTTAAATCACTTTTCAAAAGGGTTATTGATAAAAAACAAGGTTATTCCACTGAAGGGATAAGTTTACTCACAGCTAAGTACTAGACCAGGTTATCCTAGTCCTGCAGGGTCACAGTTGTTGCAGACTTTGTTCCACCCACTTTTTTTAATTTAATGTCAGTTCTTTCTGCTAACTGGACTTCTTGTTTAACAAGAAGGTTTCCACAGATTATGTGTCTGCAGTATCAGAAATAACTGTTGCATTCAAACTAAGAAACATGCTCATTTCAGTGTGTCAAAATTATTTGATTTTCAAAAATATTGAAAAATTTAGGACAAAAAAATTAGTCTGTAACTAGTGTGAACACAGAGAGAGTTTTATCACAGTGGTCTTTTCAGTATTACAATAACTGTGGTCGAGTTTCACCAGACAATATGAAAAAGATGGCCAAAGAAGGCAACTCAAAATGGAATGCAGGAAAAGGATTGGTTTTTGTTGTGTCAGTTAGGAGCTTGTTTAATAGAGGGTATACATTTACAAATTAACTTACAACAAATATTGAAAAGGCAAATGAAAAGCAAAAATTATTTTACTGGACGTAGATGTGCATGTTTTTGTTTCGAGCTAAGCATTTAGCTGTATAAATATGTAAGCCTTCAATTAAACACAACCTCAAAGAGACTGGTTACCTATGTGAAACATGAATAGAAAAATGGCTCTCACCGATAAGCTCAGTATTCAATACTTAAACACTGTGACAGCATATTAATGAGAATTTCAGCATGGCTGATTGGAAATTAGAGGTCATGCACTCTGTCTTATGAAGTCCAAACAACAAACACAACATATACATTGGCAAGAGGAAGCAGCATCATATAGTACCAGTACAAACACAATGATGAAAAGTACATTTATGAAGAATTGGTTATTGCACTGCATCATTAAGAACAATACTCATGTGTTTAGATTTCCGTTTTACTTTCCATTTTAAAGAATATTTTCAGTGAAAGTACATCTTTATATAGCTGCTGGCTTGACAAAAACCAGACACAATGAAAAATAAGTATTAATGTTACTGGTATTATATTTTGGAAATCTGCAAAGTTGGAGAAATGACCCTGTTTAGTTCAATCCTGTATTTTATTCCTTTATTTATAACTTAGCAGCAGAATTAAGTTTCTGTAAATAAAAGCATCTGATAAATTAATTTTTTTTGCTATGCTAATTTCTCAAATTAGATTTTTTACATTTCAAATGAATAAGTGCATTGCATTGTGCTGTATTTGCTTTTATTCTACATATATATCTTTAATTTGGGAAAAAACTGACAAGAAAAAAGAAATACAAATTATTTCATTTGGTGTTTTCTTGTCCATTTCAGATTACTTTGCTTGGCACCACTATAAACAATTGTAATTTCCATGGTCACCCCCAGACAGTGGGCAAATGTTGAAAGTAATTTTATTTGCATTGCAGTATTCATATTAATCACAATAGGTTATTTATATTAAAAGCAATTCAAATTTCACATCTTCATTGAAATGCACATAGGCATGCATTCACCTGTTTTGACACAAAGCAAAACCTCATTGAAATTTTTAAAATAACATCACTGTTTGAAACAATGATATTTTTAGTCAATATTACTGTACACTGATGTACGAGGTGTGATCAAAAACAGTATGGTGAATGTTGATGCACAGCACCATCCAGGAGCCAAGCAAAACAATTCAATGCAGGGTCTGACATGTCCATCCTAGAGCCGAGTTTGTGATAAGTTTCAACTTGTTTGATACTGTCAGTTGTTAGTGAGTCACTGTTGAGTTCAAGTGTGGTTTTTCAAGTTTGTCGTTAATAATGGATATCGAGCAACGCATTAACATGAAATTTTGTTTCAAATTGCAAAAAGTTCAGGAAACCCATCAGATGTTAAAATCGGTTTATGGTGACATTGCACCAACAGTAAGACAGTTTACAAGTGGTTTGATCGATTTCGTAATGGATCTGACTCGGTTGAAGAAGACAAAAGATCAGGACGTCCTTCAACATCAATAACCGAGGAAAATGTTAAGGTTTCATTCTTCATCATGACAACGTTCCTTGTCACACATCCCTTCTGGTACAACAATTTAAAAACGAACAAAAACCTTACGCTGTGTCCTCATCCACCTTATTCGCTGGATCTGGTGCTGTGCGACTTCTGGCTATTCCCTAAATTGAAAATGACCGTGAAAAGCAAACCATTTCAATCCACTGAGGACATCCAGGCAGCCACAACAGCCCAACTAAAGACACTCTCAAAAGAAAACTTCCAGAACTGCTTCACAAATTGGTAGGAGCATTGGGATAGGTGCGTTAAAAGTGGAGGAGAATATTTTGAGGGTGACTAGTAGTTGTAAATCTTCTACTGCAATAAACGTTTATTTTTTAAAACATTCACTGTATTTTTTTGATCACACCTCATATATGGGAAACATTGTTGACATGTTTGATGGCTCTGTAATAGATAGTCACCTACAAGGGCTGTCAAAGCAAATGTCACTATTCAAACATAATTCTAATATATTTGAAAAAAAATGCAGATGTACTATGCAATACTGCTGTATTTTGCAGTTTCTATCTACAGACCATTTTTTTTTCCCTTGGGGAATTCACTTACAGATTACACGTGCATGTTATTCCATCCTGGACAGCACTGGGTATTCACTGCAAGTTTAAGTATAGTCTAGGAGCCCTCGTTTCTTACGAAATATTTACAGGGTTATTACTTTTATTAATTAATTTAATATTAATGCAATTAAAAATGTACAGTTTCAGATAATAACATTTTAAATAACATAATGAACTCTAAGTTTAAGTAGGCAAGCTCAGCATTGGAATTACTCCTTTTAGCATTTTAGTATATTGATGACTTAGTTCACTCAGCTCAACCTCCACAGTCCTTTAATGCTATTTCATTTCAAAAGCCACTAGTACAGTGTACACATTCGTAACCTTCACCATGATTAATAGTAAGACTTGCACTCAAGTTGCACCTTTCTGTGAAAAAAAGAATAAAACACAACAAAACTATTTAATTTTGTGTGTTGTGATTGGTTCAGTTTTATCATCTTACAAATATCTAATACTGCTAAGTTTCTTTTTTGAGAATATCATGTACATTGTTTGTGAATCTCAGCTATCAGCTCTTCCTAATATTTAACTATTCTATCTGTTTTTCTAACCAAATACTTTTACTGAAAAACACTCCAAAATGAACATTAGTTTTCTTTGTGTTTGCATTATAATTAGACCAGTTTAAAAAAAATGGAGTAAATAGAAACTGTATGTCACTTTTTATGAATAGTACATTTAGGAGTTATGAACTTTAATGTGCAAGGGACTTAAAATTAAGCCAAGAAAGCAATAACTGACTTCAAATAAGAAACTGGAACTGGAGGAAACACCAAAAACCACTACGGTCTTCCTGGTACTGGTTTTGTTCTACATAATTCATACAGGTTGCATGCTACACCAAGTTATTTAAATTTTAGTTAAAAATTGAGTCATTTAAACAGCTGGATGCAGTGCAAAGCAAAAATGTTGCTGCCCTAAATCTAAATAATTGAGGCATTACTAATATTTTTAATTTTAACAGTGCAAAATGTGTTTAATAATAATGGGCCTAACTCAACAATATAACATTTGCAGACATTGACTGCATTATAAAAATCAGTAACTGGATGCAGATTAGCCAGTCTGACAGAATTGGTTATAAAACTCCTGGCCAGTTCGTCTTTGGTAGTAAAATTATTCAACCTCTTACTGTAATGTGTATCTGTCTGTCACATTCATGTGGAATAATTCTGGCCAATAACTTTGAAAACATCTTCAACACAATAAAACATTAAGTTTTTCCACAAATGTCTGCTCGCCTCAGTTTGTGCAGTTTAACTTCCTGCATGTCTGGACTTGGCCGTTCTTGATCATTGGTTTTCTTCTTCAAACATTACCCATTGCTAATTATTTTGACAGGAAAGTAGTACAGTAATATACATGCAAAGGTTCAGAAAGTTCAAGAGGGGAGGTGAACACCTTTTTCACTGAATGACACAGGGTATAAAAACTACAAAAAATGAAAACAATATGTGAATAGACAATCACCAGGCATAGCTTTACTGTATGCATAAGGCCTGTGGGTGCTACTTGTGATAGGTGTTGGCTTCCCCCCATGGAGAGTGAAATGGAGAAGCCGTTTAGAAAATGGATGAATGTCATCAAGCTTTGCTAGTTTTACAATTTGTCGATAGCCATCTTGTACAGCTATCTTTTAAAAATATTCACTTTAGTAAAGTTTACTGAGCTAAATGGTAAACTCAAAGTTTATCTTTATTGACTGAAAAAAACAGGGTACTACATTTAGGCTGTTCATTACTTTCTCAGTACTCTATCAATGAGCCAAAACAAAAGACACGATCAGGCTCACCCCTCACAAAAGGGAGTCTCTGTAGTTTACATGGGGCATCATATTACATTTAGCATCTGTTTCTTGTTAATTCAGAAAGACTCCTCTAATATGGCCAACTCATTTCCCGCTGTGTAAAAACTAAGCGACTTGCCTTAGAATTTTAGCTAAACAGCAAAGTTTGCTTTGTAAACCCCAGTCTAGGCTGGTAAAAACTGAGACAGGGAAACACCATCCTCGGTCCCTTTTGCTACTGGGAGAACCAACCAACACAGACTTACACTAATTTCAATTATGTCTAATGTTACATATTAGGGGAAAAAAACAATACCCTTCTTATATAACAGACACGCATTCTTTGGTCCTAAACATTGTGCAACAATCATAAAAGGTTCTAGGAAATACTGAATGGGTTCAGTGGCTTGGGAGATTAAACTGACAAGAAACAACAGCCTTTATAGGAAAAAGCAGTAAGTAATACAATTCATGTCCTCTCTTTTCTCTCCATGAACATGCATCAGCCATAAAACTTGTGAAGAAACTGTCAGATATTTTGATTAGGGAAGAGGACAACTGTATTTTTTTACTTAGGAAAAAGAAGAGAAGGGAAAAAGAGAATAAAAAGGAGCATGGGGGAAAACTTCAGCATAACACTATTGACTACAAAGCAGAATTCAAGTTTATTTAATCCAGGCGGAAACAAACTTGTTATCTAACTCTTAAATTCAGATGAATGCCCCCCGCATTCATTTACCATTAAAAGTGCAATGTCAAAGGTTATAAAAGCAATATATACAATATTCAACTGATTACACAGTAACCTAAATTGTACAAGTATCAACAAAGAGTCTGAGTACTTGTAAACATTCACAACCACAATAACAATGTCAAAAAGCAAGTACTGAACCAATTTCACAACAAGCTAGCCATCATTTCATTCACATTTTCTGCAATAGTTTAGACTGGATTTACTTATAAACAAAAACACTTGTTTGCTCTATTTTTCAAAAGAGCATGTTGATTTGGAACAGCACAAAAAAAGTGGTTCCAAAAATGTTATGAAAGTTTATTATCCATCCATCATCCAACCCGCTATATACTAACTACGGGGTCACGGGAGTCTGCTGGAGCCAATCCCAGCCAACACAGGGAGCAAGGCAGGAAACAAACCCCGGGCAGGGTGCCAGCCCACCGCAGGGTGCGCACACACACACACACTAGGGACAATTTAGACTCGCCAATGCAACTAACATGCATGTCTTTGGACTGTGGGAGGAAACCGGAGTACCCGGAGGAAACCCACGCAGACACGGGGAGAACATGCAAACTCCACACAGGGAGGACCCAGGAAGCGAACCCAGGTCCCCTAACTGCGAGGCAGCAGCACTACCCAGTTTATTATGATTAATTAAAAAAAAAAAAAACTGTTTAAGTGCATAAGCGATTTTGTTTTTTAGTCTAACATCCTTGTATTCCTCAGGGATCACATTCCTAAAATGACCATATGTTTACTTGCATCTAAGCATCCAAAAATATTGCAGTAGAATTTCTAGGTCACATAGCCAAATTCAAAAGCACAATTCAGCAATACACATTCTGAGGATGCAGTAGGCAGATTAAGTGACTTCACAGTCACACTTCAATCTAGCAATGAACTGTATCCTGCAAAAAAGTGATATTTCATTTGACATGGTCATTTTGTCTGGCTAAAATAAAATTACAGGACATTATGCAGGTGTATAGAGAGTCATACAACAAGTCTCAATACTCCATTTAAGTTCATGTGATTTTATCAACAAGTCATCAAGACCAGAAGAATAAAGATGGGAAGCCAATGAACAGCATTATTTAAATAGAGGAACAGAGCGAATTTCACACTCCTCTTTTCAAACACATCAATAAGAACATACAGGCACCTTGTCAGACAGGCTCCTTTTGATGCAATCAGCTATGTGTCCAACCATATACAAGCAAAAAAAACATCATACTCATAGGTCAGGTTATTGTCTGAAATATTCTTTCAGATAAGGAAGGCAGAGGTCAGAATTTTATTAACACAATTCTCAAAGATGCAATGTAGAAGGGTATATTAACATGATTTTGCATTTGGGCCTCTGGTTTAGCACACACTATTGGCATGTTGTAGGCACAGTCCCCAAATGTGCTACATTCATTTCTTATCATATACATCTCTCTACAACTGGTGTTATAGTAGTAAAAGCTATGTTTGACAAAGTCTTCACACTTAAGGAGGGAGAAGCCAATGACAAAATTGCAAAGACCCAGCTATTGACTACTAGACAAATGACAATGTTCCAAAACATCTCCTGATGATAAGAGAAAGGAAACTGCCCTTCCATTTTGATTGGAAGCAGTAACTTTTTATGCTATCTCCTCTTCCTTCCATTTTGGCATCTGTGTGGCTGAAGTTTTTTTCCTCACTAGCCAAAAGTAGTTCTTTTCAAAGATAACCTTTAGCCATGCTCAAATGCCATTTGGTCTTGCTCATTTTGAAGAACCTTAACTGTTTACTTAATCAGTTACAGAAAGAATGATTTGCATAGTGCTGAATATGTGTTTTGATTGAATAGAGTGGATTTGATTTTGATTCTGAACTCAAAATTCCTAGTGAATAAGTGGTAAGCCCATATTTGTATTAGGAAGTCTGTTCAGTCCCATAAATCTAATGCAAGCAAAGTTTTATTTTTAAGAAAGAAAAAACACCTTGAGAAATGTCACACTTTTAAAGTAAAATAAATTGCAGCAGTGCTCCAACATTTTATTGCCTTCTCAAAATACTAAATACTGTATATGGTAAATAATCCAAGGAAAACATTTGCACAGAATGATACACAAATAAGTAAACAACTGCAGCAAACTGTACTATGTCTATTGCATGAATCAGTCTGAATCGCCAGGTAAAAGAAGCAGCAGTGTGTGTTTTCTTGGTAAATACTGCCGGCAACCAAGCAGCCTTCTGTTCTGAGCACATAACACACACAGCCATAGAAAAGCAAACTGGATTATTAAGAATCTCAGTCATCCTACACAGTCGCTTTCTCAATCTTCCCTTATGGAAAATGGTAGAGGGCTATTCACACTCGCAGTAATAGCTTTAGGGACAATTTTGCTCTAAAGCTGGCAAAATTACGAAACAGCCAGTCATAATAACAAATGATGTCTGTGTACTTGCATGCAAGGTTATTGAGGAGCTAGTCACAACATCAATACTGTATGTGTTTGAGTGAGTATAATTGTATATACAGTATAGTAGGTAGAGGGAAGGAGAGCACATATATATATATTTCATTTTAGGTATGTGCCTATCAGTGGTGGTATAGCATTACTTTCAGTGTTTACAGAAGACAATTTCATTGTTATGTGCATACATGACAATGAACATGAACTAATTGTATTGTAAAAATATGTTAACTTGTAAACCTTTCTAAAGCCACTTGTTCAAATTCAGTGACACTGTGAGGTAAAGTCTTTTGTAGAGTAGTCAAGTGGTAGGCCAAAACCAACAATGAAATACAGTCTTCCACAGCACATGTTCACTCAGCATATAAATAATCAAATGAGAAACAAATATTTTTCAGGCAAATAAAAAAAAAGTATAATTTCTAAATTAGTACGTGCTTAACAGAAAACTGTATCACATAATACATTCATGCATGCTATTGTAACAAACTCAGTTTATATTCCAAACTGACCCTTCAGAGCATGCATGTGGAGAGGACTGTTTACATATAAACTCAAGGTGGCTACAACAATTCTATAAAAGAAAAAAAAATGTGAGCACGTAATTATTTAAAAAAAAAAACAGAGAAAGTAACTTTCTTCATAAACATCTATTCATTTTGTAACCTGCCTAATCCATTTCAGTGACAGGTCAAGCATAAGTCTATCCTGAAAGTAAGAGGAACAAGGCAGGTAGCCATCCCAGATTTGTTATTAAATCATCTCAAAACACATTAAGTAATATACCAACACAGTGTCTGTGTGGAAAATCCAATGAACCTAAAACACATGAAATGCAACTATGACTGTAACCTTTTCTAATTATATTTCGAAAATTACCTTCCATCCATCAGCCAACCCTACAGGGTCACAGGGGTCTGCTGGAGCCAGTCCTAGCCAACACAGGGTGCTAGGCAGGAAACAAACACTGGGCAGTGCGCCATCCCACTGCAGGGCACCCATGCACGCACACACACACACACCAAGCACACACCAGGGACAATTGAGGATCGCCAATGCACCTAACCTGCATGTCTCTGGACTGTGGGAGGAAACCGGAGTACCCGGAGGAAACCCACGCAGACACGGGGAGAACATGCAAACTCCATGCAGGGAGGACCCGGGAAGCAAACCCGAATCTCCTAACTGCGAGGCAGCAGCGCTACCCATTGCGCCACCGTGCCGCACCATTTAAAGGTCTAAATTTGTAAAGAGTTGTAATTTACACTTCATCTTAATAATGTATTACACTTGATATCTTTCTTTATAAAAAAAAGGCAAAGTACATTATAACAGCAAATATGAATACAGTATATTATTCTATCACTGCTATGTATTTCTTTAAACCTAAAATCATTACATCATCAACCACATCTGCCCCTTCTTAACAAGCCATCAGACTTGCATATTAAGTACTATCACATTCAAGTGTCACAGCACTGCAGAAGTAGCTACATCTAAATTAAAAATAAAACAATTTTAAGACCACTGTCCACTGAAATAATCTGGACTTGGACAAATATGTAGGGCAGGTATGTACTGACACACTCCTACAACTGTATAATATTTTATAAATCCCATGAGTTTTTCAAAAATCCTGTCAGCCAACCGAAAAGGTACATTTTCATATGTTCACCACAAAAACAACAGTGAGCTCAGAAGGGAAGAAAACATGAGAAAAAATGTCAGTATTTTAGAGATTATGAATGATTTAGAATATTTCAGATTTCATCCAGGAATTTGTCAGCACAGATCTTAAACATTCTGTTCAGGTTAATTTATGTTTCTTCCCATATACTAATGATATGGCATGGAAGGCTGCATATTTTCTATGTAATAATTTATGTTTGGGAAAAAAAAAATAGTGACTTGGCAGAATTCTGAGTAGGCAAGATCACATTTACTGTGAAAATGTCTTAGCATTGCTTTCACTAAGAAACACACTTTAAAAACACTCCATACAAAATGTTGCTTAGTTTTACCCAATATTTTCTTAAGCACCCATTTATTTTCTAAACTCTGTAACTGGGTTCAAAAAAGACAGAGACTATTTCAGCAACAAAAACAGGCTAGAATCATCTGCTTACAGCAACAGTGTCAAACTCAGACCCTAGAGGGCTGTAAGGGGTGCAGGTTTTTGCTAAAACTGCTTAATTAATTGATTACCAGTTTTTGCTACGAATAGCATGAATGTGTTTTGCCTTTATTTTAGTTGACATGCTGTTTTTAGATACAGCCTCCATTAATTGTTGCATCTTTCCTTAATCGGCTGTCAAACTATCACTATTTTTAGCCCTACTTTCTTGCTGTTAATAAAGCACAATATTTAACTCTGTGACCTCTTAACACTCTCATTCAGACACATCACACATTTCCAAAACTGTCGATTTTCTTTTTTCTGAGAGATCAACCAAAGTAGTTTGAGGACAAGAGATGATCTATATTTCTCAAATCTTCACTTTTTCTTTTACAAAAGAAACAATTGTTTCTGAATCTTTAAACGCAGGCCACTTAAAATTACAGCAGACTAAGCATGTTCCATTGGCAGCTGACTGAAATGTCCACAAATGGGACTATTCAAAACGACTTGTTTCTCAATCAATTTTTAGAAGCTTTACTAACCATGAAATCTTATGAGCCCATGCAATTACAATGCATTTTAATCAGCGGCGTTTAATCAATGAGCACTCGGTTTGAATGAAAGCGATCACGGATGGGGGGCAGTCATCACATATCGAAATCGCGCGCTACTGCATTTATTGAAAACCCAGACCTACATGAAAAGAATACTGCACACATTATTCCAAGCATATCATGAGATATTCGGCTCCCATGCGAAAAAGCAACTCACCTCACAGCTGAACTCCATCTCGGCGTCCATCGTCACTATCCTCACACCGAATGTTTTGGGCTGCTTTCGTTTTAAGGAACTCAAGCTCATCCTTGAAGCAATGGCACTAGCCATAGCTGGCACACCGTTGAGGAGACACTGACCAAAATATGCCCTTATTAACACGTGGCGTCCAGTGGAACCCGCGCTCAGGGCACCAGGTCCCCTTGGCTATAGGGGGTCGCGGCTTAGATACAAAGTGGGCAAGTCGCGGCACGGGTTCTCTCGCTTAGCCAATGCAAACCTACGCGTTTTTTAAAATACAGCATAAAGGTATCTTGAAAAAGCGCCATCGCTATTTAACCTTGTCTCTTCTCTGCCACTAACACACTTGAAACATGGTAACCCCTACCCGCCAAACCCAACGCTCCCACTAAGCGAACTTTAGTGCAGCCAGTAACACTCTGTAAACACAGAGCAGACCCTCCAGCGCAGGCCCCGGCTCCGCCCCCTTGTCACTCATTGGCCAGGTCTGACCTCATTGTCATGTGACGTAGGCTCCTCCTATTTACTGTTGTGATTTTTATTCTCTTTATTCTATAACATGCTTTGAGCTGAATCTGAGTTTAGAGGATCGTATTGGAAAAGCGGGTGTTTTAAAACATGTAAAGGCTGGTATTTCAAAGTGAATTAAATAAATGCGATGAAAACTCTTCTGTGCTTACACAGTTTTAATTTTTAATTACATTCTTAAATCGTTCTCAAATATTGTTTTGTCAAATTTATGAGCACACTTAATCCAGTTTTAGTGCTGCGTGGAGCTGCTGTGCATTCTGGTCGCCATCGTCGGACGCACACACATACTCGTATTCTAGCCAACATTTTAACGTTACAAGATAACGGTTTATTTCTTAGTACATTGCACGATAACCTGAATGCTAAAAAAAATCCTCCTGTAGTTCACTAAAGGATAACTACCGTAGTTGCGTCGCAGCTCCTTCCACGAGGGTTGAATACTGGGTAAGTCGTTTTATCACGTTCTGCGAGCACTTTACAGCACATCCCTTTTCAGTAGTCTCTGTCTATGTGAACTTTACTCTTTTTGTGTTGATTGTGTGTGTTTGTGTGACATTTTTGAAGGCTTCTCTCAAACACCATTTTCTCCTGAAATATTCCAAGTCTCCAACTGCAGACGAGACAATTTAAAGCCTCAAAACACTGGACTGGGTGGTCTAGTGTTATTCCCTTTAACGAAAACGAAATATGTCGTAGAACTATACGAAAACTAGAAAATAAAACTAGGTTGTGTAATTTCAATTGTTATCACACTAGTCATTGCGCATATTGTATATAGTTACCGGTATATTTGTTAAAACATTCGCAATCGCAATGTTAATGAAGAGATTAATTCGTGCACATGTTCAACTGCTTCGTGCTGCTGGCGTTGAAATCTATGAATGTCATTGGTCACATGAGTCAGCGTTCCCTCCATGAACTGAGAGCGAATACCAAAGCCTAATCACTTGTCCATGACATACTCTGTGAATTTCATTGGTCATAATTGGCCATCGGTCAAACATTGATTATCAGTGAAACATGACAGGTTACTTTGAAAGGTACAGCTAAATAGGTTTGAGAGCCATGGAGGATTTGTTAAACTCGAATAGCAGCACCCACACTTTAGATTCACACTCAGTATTTAGACTGGAAAAATAGTTTATACTCCAAAGAAGGTGTGAATTTTAGCAATTTCAGCTTTATTTTGCACAGGTGTTGCTTACATGTTGGCAGTGTGATCACAGTTACACCTTAATGCCAATGACATAATTTGTCCAACGTTACTTGCATATATTATTGAGTTTTAATCAGGCTACTAGTACTGATGTTTCAACAACTGTGGTCCAGTGAAACAGTACAAGTTCCCATCACACTATTGTGATGAATTTATTAAATGCTCCATGGTCAGACTTCAATAATCTTTATTTAGAATGCCACAGTATTGTAAAGGTTTAACAGGGGATTGTAATGTCACCAGGCTGTACCTGGTAGATCACCAGCACAGTTAGTTCTGAAGTATGTAATCCTAGTTAGGGTTTATGTTAACATGAGAAATGTACCAAATCCGTTCTGTATTGAAATAAACTCTGGTGACTGACCTTTGTACAGCGAACTTTCATTATTAAACATTGCCTTACTTAACATATGGCTCATTAGTGGTGTAAAGCATTATAACTATCTGACTCATTGCTGACTGCAATCTTGATATGTCATGCAAAAACATAAAAAATAAATAAAAATTTAAGGAGTTTACATCTCTAAATGAGGCAACTCCTTCTAAATATTTACATTGCAGCAGTGTGGAGGTCTGGCTGGGATTCTTGGATCAGAACTGAACTGCAAACGAACAGCGATTGAGTGGTTTAACAGTTGACTGTAAAACTGATAGCAAAATTCGCTCCTATCCTATTCATTATTCCATATTGCTGTGGGGATGGTAACATCTACATTTACATTTCTACGTGTAATTGTACACAAATTGTGTTACTTTATTCATGGCTTTCTTCTTTTTCCTACTTGTTTCATAATCTAATTCAGAAATTTGACTTGAGATATCTCTGTATATAATCATCATTTGGATCTTGATCTTTGTTTGTCCACGAATGAATTAGAAGAAGAAGCACTAGATGGCAGTAGAGAGACAGCTAAAACATAGGCATTGCACTAAGAATCTCCTCCAGGCTTATACTACTGAAGACTGTAGTACTCCAGTCACACCTCAAAACACAGACATTCAAACTAAACAAATTGGTGTGCTTTAAATTAACTAAAGAGATCTTCGTTTAGATCTTGATCTTTGTTTGTCCACACATTCCAAGCATGTGTAGACCACCTTCCAGTTTAGTACGTTGTTGTTACTCACGGATGTCAACAATGTGCCGGAATAACGAAAGGGGTGGTGGACAGTGTTACGCTGGTTACCTCCTGAGGCCTGGTTAGAGAATGAGATTACCGAAGATTAAACGTATGTGCCTATGTAACATATGAATGAAAGAAAGACAGTGGGTAAAATGAATGACAACGTAACAGCACATTCCGAAAATTATTATTGTTACGTTGTAGCCGGCGAGTGCTGCGCGTCTCACAGTTGTACCGTGCCTTGCTCACATGTCAGTGAAGTGATCCCTATTTATTCTTTAAAGAGCCTGAATACCTATGTGTCCCCCTTTTACAACCATTGCTCCGAGTATATTGCCTTACTCTTTGGATTGCCACAAAGCAACCTGCGAGATTGGAGAAAGGTTGAGAAGACATCGTGAGAGGAAACGATAGCGTCGTGAAAACGAGACGGACTGTGAACGGACAGAAGCAGAAATGCTCCTACACCACCACATAATTACTATTCGGACAGTGATTCCAAGTAGGCCATTCCTATCGAATCAATGTCCAAGGGTTTTCTTTTGTAATTTTGTTTCGCTTATAAAAAATCATAATGCTGTGCGACGAAGGGCCCAGTTCACGACTGGCAGCCTCGTTTAAACAGTGAGCCCTTCACAGACAACTTTAACATGCGCAATGTAGTTGGGCGCACACGGCTAGTTTATGTATAATTTGGTGTTTAATGATTTAAAAATATTAAGATATATTCTTAAGTGTGGTTGCCAGATTTACTGTGAGCTTGTTAAGGCAATGTCACATTAGAGAACTTTTCCCATGATTTTCAGTCATAATCCTTCATTTATATAATCATAGTAATACCCAGTGATTCACTCCAACTAGTCCATGACTCGTCCCAACAAAATCAATAATGTACTGGGGTGTACTGAATTGTTTTTGTTTTTTTTACCCAATCAATTTCACAATCAAGTTTTACTTTAATTTATCTTACTGTTTAGTGTGCTGTCCTTTTTTATTCAGTTTTTCTAAGAAAGTCTGAAGTGATCTTTTCCATTAAAGTTTTTGCCTAACTAGTTCCAATTTGTTTTCCCTTGTTATTTTTCTTGTTTCTGCACCAGTTCTTGAATTTTATTTGATACCTAAAGTGTAATCTTCATTTCTGCTTAATAATTTCTAACCTATTAGTTGTTTTGGGTGGAGTTCAGAGTGGGTAATTCGTATGGGAAGCCCTTGAGGTGATTTATGATAGCTTGTCTATATATTGCTTACTACACTATGCCCTACAATCAGTTTCACAGCTGTCTTTTATTATTCCGCACAGTCCTCAACACTCCTAATTCAGCTGCTTATCTATCACAAGGCATTGTGTCAAATGCTTTCTGAAAGTCCAGGTAACTAATAATGTATGCTCTTCTTACTACTGTATTCATTATCTACACTAAGAATTCAATCAGTGTTGTCTGATAGATGGTATTGTCAATTGCATATTTATCCATTATTGGTCTCACTCTCTAGTCCTGTACCTTGCAGTATCACTCTATAAGCAGCTGAACCTTTGCTTTTACATTTCCACTAATTTGCAATCTGAGCTCACATTTTTCCATTACAAACTTGTTAGAAGCACTGAGCGACTGCACTGCAACAAACATCCCTAGATGGGATACCAGTATATTGTTTGGTACTCACAGATTCCAACTGAGCCAGTTAACCTGGCACTTGAATTTTTGGCATTTAGGAAGAGAACATAGTCATAAAGGAATCACAATGGAGACATGGAGAGATTGTGTGGACACTGCTCAGGCAGTAAGTGATCAGGACTTGAATCGAAGTACTATCCACTGTACCTTTATGGTTCCCATTTTGAGAACAAGTGTTTCTGTTAATATAAGCATGCAAAAAAACTGTAATTTTCTTGAAGAATATTTAAAATCTAATAATGTTTCCTTCTGCAGTGCATCAGAAAGGGTAGATATAAGCAAACTTCAACAAGCTCAACAACAGTCCATCCGTCCATTTCATGACTTTGTTTAACCCATCACTGGGTTATATTGAGTCTTCTTGAGTCAGCAAAATGAAGCAACAAAGTCTGAATAGGTTACCTTAGGTCAGATCCCATAATAACGCAATAATAAGTATAACAACTAGAGAGCGTTTTTTTACTACACAATCCTGTGGCGACCCACCCAAAAACACATCTCAACTCCGATCCTAAAGGGCCACAATGACTACGGGTTTTCATTCAAACCGTTTTCTTAATAGGTGATCAGTTTTTGCAGCTAATTAACTTAGTTTAATTGTTTCAATCCAATTGTATAATGGCCAGTTATATATTGCTGATAAAGCACTAATTGCTCAAGTTACATTCATATTAGTTGTTTCGCTTATTAAGATTTTGAACCCTTGATTTTTATATTAGTCTTGCATTCATTGTTTTAATTGTTCGTTATTAGCAATAAGATGCAACTGACAAAGGAACCATGAGTTCTACGTCTAGCTTGTTTTCATTTACACCTGTGTGTATTCATGATGCATTATTTGGTTTAATAAAGTACTCGGAAGGAAAGTGGAGAGAATGTGAAGAACGGAAAATTATCCTTCCATATTAGGCTTTAGATCATTTAGATGATATCCTTAGAAAGAAAAAAGTCACCGATTTCAGAGTGACCTGATATTGCAGAGTTAAAACACTAACATGTCATGCTATTAAATAAAACTTGTTATTGGCAAGGACTGCTTTCTCATTAAGCAACTTGGTTGGAACAAAACCCGCAACCACTGCAGAAGCGACGTCGATCACCCTTTTATTATTATCATTCTAGGTGAAAAGAAAAAAATAGAAATTCAAACACAAAGCGCACCTTAGAACGTTTTAGGACGGTAAGGTACGGAGATCATGATGCACTGCAGTTTGCGATTCAAAGCCTTTTAGTCAGTTCGGCACGGCGGCGTGTATTAGGGCAGCCAGATGTTTGAATAAGTTAATATCCATCTGTCCGCGTGGGCTATTTCGAGGGTTCCCTGTGGCTAGTTCTGCCAAGCGGCCCTCCAGCGCCACGCAGAGCTCATTCTTCGCAGAACATCTACGGCCGCTTTACGCTCCATCGGCAGCGTCAGACTTTGAAAACGACCCCTAAGAAAGGGCGGGCGGCTTGCATGACGTCACTGGATAAACAGGGAAGATGGCTACGCAGGGGGTTGGAGACGGGACTGCTCCATCGAGGGATGGCAAGAAGCTGACGGAACTGCCGGCCGAGCTCTTGGAGTTCATTCTCTGTTTTCCTGTCCTGGGGCACACTGATATAGCCAACGCTTCGTGCACGTGCCGGCGGCTTCGCGATGTGTGTCACGGCAGAGGAAAGGTATGGGAGCACCAGTTCAGACACAGGTGAGAAAGGAGTCGCGTCGCTCGTCGCAGGGGGTGACAGCTGAGCAATTTAGTGGAATTATTAGGAAGGGGATGTGCAGGGATAGTTTGACACCAAGTGATTTTGAATAGGCAGGAACGACGGGCCGTATTGGCTGCTGGAGGAGGCGAAGAGACAAATGGACTAAGTAGAGGTGACATGGAGAAAGAGCTGGAGTGGGCAGCGACGTCGGAGGCTGGTGTGAACAGGAGTGAGCAGAATTAGGGTGCACACTGGAGTGATGGCAGATGTTTAGGGATGGTGCAAGCAGGATTGTGAGGAATGTTATGAACTGGAGTGAGAAGACGTGTGGGGAGATGGCGTAAACTGGAGTGAGTTTGATGTATAGTGCAAGCTGGGGTGATCGGTTATGTTGTGGGATGGTAAGTAACTAAACTAAGTAGAGGGCTGCTGTGATCTGAAGTGAGCAGACCTGCGGGGAGACGGCGTGACCTGGAGTGTACAGATTTAGGGTACAATCTGGAGTGACTAAAAGATGTTTAGGGGTTATAAGAACTGGTGTGTGATCTGATTAACCGATGAAAGCAAAGCAATGCTGAGAACTGGAGTGAGTAAACGCGTGTGGGGAGATGGCGTGACCTTGAGTGTGCAGAATTAAGGTACAATCTGGGAGTGGCTGAATTTGTTTAAGGGTGATGAGAACTGGTGTGTGATGTGATTAACCCAAGAAAGCTGGGCAATGCTGAAAACTGGAATGAGGAGACATGTGGGGAGATGGATTGGTGTGTGCTGCACTGTTAGGAAATTAACCAAAGTAAGTAGAGAAATGCTGTAGAGAAGAGTAAGCAGAAACACATGGTTAGATGGCATGACCTGCAGTGAGCAGACACATGTGGGGAGATGGTGTGACCTGGAGTGAGTAAAAGTAAGGTACAATCTGGAGTGACTGAATATGTTTAAGTGTATTGAAAGCTGGAGTGTGATGTGATTAACCAAAGAAAGCAGAGAAGTGCTGACAATTGAAGTGAGTAGATATGTGGGGAGATGGCGTGAATAGGAGCAATGACATTAATTGAGGGATGGTGTGAGCTGGAGTTTGAGGGAACAACACAAAGTGAGTAGAGGAGTGGTGTGGTTTAAGCAGACCCATGTGGGGAGATGGTGTCACCTGGAATGAGCAGAATTAAGTGAGTCTTGAGTGACTGAAGATGCCTAACTGTGATGAGAGCTAGAGTGTGATGTAATTAACCAAAAAATCAGAGCCATGCTGAGAACTGGAGTGAGCAGACGTGTGGGGAGATGGCTTGAACTGGATTGATAAGATACAGTATGTTGAGAGATTGTGTGGCCTGAGCTAAAGTAAATTTAGTAAATTTGGATAATTTAGAAATGTAACCAAACTGAGTAGAGAGGAATGCTATTAACTGAAGTAAGCAGATAAGTATGGCGAGATAATGTGACCTGGAGTGGCCAGACTCATTTTGTGAGGTGTCGTGAACTGGAGTCAACAGAATTAAGGTGCAGACTTAAGTGATTAAACATTTTTAAGGGTGAAGAGAGCTGAGGTAGAAGGAAATTAACCAAAGAAAGCAGAGGAATGCTGGGACCTGGTGTAAATAGATATGGGGGAAGATGGTGTGAACTTGAATCAATAAAAGTAAGGCACATACTGGAAAGATTGGAGCTTGGACTGCGAGGAGATTAACCAAAGTTAGTGTAGAAGTAATGTGAACTGAAGTCAGCAGACACCTGTGGGGAGATTATGTGAACTGGAGTGACTGAATATTTTTAAGGGTGGTGTAAGCTGGAGTGCCTGGAATTTAATTAGAGTAAGTAGAGGAATGCTGAAAACTGGAGTGAGCATTGATGTGAACGGAAAGTGTTAATTCCAGTGAGCAGAGTTAAGATGCAAACTGAAGTGAATAAAAATATTGAAGTATTGTGCAATTTGGAATAATAGAGGATAAAACAGAATGAGACTTAAGGGTCTGTTTTGGAGTGAGCAGAGATGGGTTGTAACAATGGCAAACACAATGAGCAGAGATATGATAGACTTGTATGAAATGGAGTGAGCAGAGTAAAAGCTGAGAAGGTAACAATTGGAAATACTGCATGTGTTTGCAGTGCTGTTGGCTGAAGTGAGAAGTGGATTTGTTATATTCAAATGGAGGGATGGATGAAATTAGCTACAATTAAGTAATAATGATAATACATTTTAGTAGAGATGTGCGGAGTCTGTGGATTGGAGTAAAATATGTGGTTGTTCCATCATTTTTTGAATGTCATTGAGAGAATAAATGTATAAAGCAATTAGTCAACAAGTCTGCCTCCTTTTAAAATAATGTTGAATAAATAAACAACAACATTTTTTTCTATAGTACATTTTCATACAAATAATGCAGCTCAAAGTGCTTTACATAATGAAGAAAGAGAAAAAAGACCAAATAAATAAGAACTAAAATAAGGGAACACTAATTAACATAGAATAAAAGTGAGGTCCGATGGCCAGGGAGGACAGAAAAAAAAAAAAAAACTCCAGACAGCTAAAGAAAAAATAAAATCTGCAGGGGTTCCAGGCCACAAGACTGCCCAGCCCCCTCTAGGCCTAAAATAAATGACCTCAATCAGCCCTCATTGTATTCAGGGTTCTCATGGAAGAACTTGATGATGACGGTCATGTGGACTTCTGGCCTTTAATCCATCAATGTAAGGACATCACAGTGCTTTGATCAGGTGGTGGTGGCGCAGGTCGCCACCCCAGAAAACTGGAAAAAGAACAGAAAAGAAAGTAAAGAGCTGTGATTAGGTGATTTAAAATGAGTAAATGATGTATAAGATGGGGTGATGTGTGGTAAATGACAGTATGAGGTACACATTTTTGGATGCTGGACTTATGTATGATAAATTAACCTAAGATGGAATATACGGATTTTAAATCTGTGCAAATTTTTTTTTCTTTTAATGTACTACAATATGTTAACTGTGTTCCTGTTGTAGTTCATGAGAAAACACAACTAAAATATCCATTTCTGATTGTAGCAATGCCAGCATGCTGATTGTGTGGTGTTTGCACGTTCATCCCATTTCTGCTTGGGTTTTTTCCTTCTTGTTGCTTCAGCTGTGCCCCCATATCCTACAGATTTGTGTGAGTAACGATTTATAATTAGTTCTGAGTGTGTATCAGTGGGCCCCACATGTACTCCAACCTCATGCATTGTTTGTTCCTGCCATGCATCTGATGCTGGTGGAGTGGTTTTGAAAACTTCATAGATGTGAATTAGGTTAACCTAGCCTTTCTGTTGTGAAGAAGAGTCACTTTTTTCAGTTTAATAATTACAATGCACTCTAAAATACTTTGGTCAATTGTTTATTAAGCCAAGTAGTATGTTACAGCAGTACTGTAGTTGCAAATAGTGTGTCTGGTAAGAACATACTATAAAAAGTAAATTCACAGTGATTTTTTTTTTTTTTTTCTTTTTTTATGGCTTATGTAACATGCACACTTGCAGATAAATCCAAGAAGTTCACACATTTGTTTGACTGTTTTCATTTTTGTGTTAGGTGGCCAAGGTTACTACGGTACTACAGCCAGCTGGAAGGCTGTGATTGGCTGAAAGAATACCAGAAACGCCACACTGTGGGATTGCAAATCAGGCGCACCGTGGAGTCATTTTCAAAGCGTTTCTTTGCAGAAGTCGTAAGTGTTTATATGTATATTTGTGTGTGTGTGTTTATTCTATTTCTACAAATACTAAAGCAACTTAAGAATTGGGATCTCATCTTCCCTTGTTTAATAGCAGCGACAACAACATTTATTTGTATAGCATGTTTTCATACAAATGATGTAGCTCAAAGTGCTTTACAAGATGAAGAAAAAAAAAAATTAGGCAATAATTAACAAAGAATAAAATAAGGTCCGATGGCCAGGGAGGACACAAAAAAAAAACCCCAGAGGGCTGGAGAAAAAAAACAAAATCTGCAGGGATTCCGAGGCCACAAGACTGCCCAGCCCTCACTGGGCATTCTACCTAATATCAATGATTAGATCAAATCGCCACCACAGAAAACCAGAAAGAGAACAGCAGAGAAAGTAGGGGTTAGTACAGATTTTGGATCCATGAAAAAAATGATAATTAAATGCATATACAGAATATCAGAGTTCTAAAATGAAACTATGGGAAAGCCATGTTAAATTAATGGGTTTTTAGCAGTTTTTTTTAAAGTGCTCCACTGTATTAGCCTGTCAAATTTTTATCAGTAAACTATTCCAGATTTTAGGTGCATACACCGCAGAAGGCTGCCTTACCACTTCTTTTAAGTTTAGTTCTTGGAATTATAAGCAGACACTCATTTGATGGTCTAAGGTTGCGATTTGGAGTGTAAGGTGAGAGGCATTCCGAAATATAAGATGGAGCGAGATTATTTAAGGCTTTGTAAACCATAAGTAGTATTTTAAAGTCAATTCTAAATGACACTCGTGACCAGTGTAGTGACATCAAAACTGGAGAAATGGGCTTGGATTTTTTTTTCCTAGTTAAGATTCTGGCAGCTGCATTCTGCACTAGTTGCAATCGATTGAAGCTAGTAAATGTTTTTAAATAAAATAAGGAGCGCTGAATTTCAGTGCAGGAAATAAATTAAAGAGTTTCTGTAGGCTATTGTGGCCCTGACAGATGCTGGCCAAACTGATTTCCAGCTGTATTTGTTTCTTACCTGGTTGAGACCGGAAGAGGCTGGGCTTCTAAAGCACACTGGAAGTGAGGTCCCTTGTCTGCTCAGTTGCCTTCTGCTATGGGTTGGAAGAAGAAAGACAGGTTAGTGCTTGTGTCTCTTCCTGTTGTACCTGCTGTGAAGAGCCTCCTGCACACTCTCCAGTAACACATTTTATTTTTTCTTTAGCTGTCTGGAGTATTTTTTTTTTAATGTTAATCCTCATAAATGTAAACTTCTTTATGGTTCCATACCCTTTTTATTTTTTTAAGCCTTATTTCAGATTGTTAGGTCTTGTATAATACAACACTGATGTTTAGATCAAGTGAATTTGTAATGTTATTACAAAGCAGGTGGAGGTCTTCTTTTAATATGTTTGCTACATGAAAGCGATTATAAATGTTTCTTAGTAGTGCAGACCTGAGGATATATCCATTATGCAGATCTGAGCCAAATGGTGATGTGCACCGTTATTAATATGCAGATTCTGGATTGGAAGATTTATGAGCACAGTCATTATTGTGCAAATAGCATGGGAGTCATTAAGCATAGAATGAAACTAATTAGCCAAGATACTCTAAAAAGCATTTGTTTTCTTCCTGGCAGTTAAACAGAATGTGCTTAGAAAAAAATGGGAGTTTGATCTTGTTCTTTTTTTTTTTTTCTAGTATAAAAATAACAAAGAATATGTAATTATAATGTCCTCTTTTTCCCATTAAAGTTGCAGTTGAATTTAACTTCTTATTCCAGAGTACTTGTGTACTCATAAATACAAATAAATGCCAAGAGAACATTTTAAAAATCTACAATAGTTTATTTGCTATTTGTATTGTACTTGATTTACTTCCTACAGTATGATTGAAAACTGCCGTAAGGTTTTCCATGGAAAGCTACATAGTAGAATCATTCAAAATGTATTTTAGATTCATGATGTTCTTAACCATGCAAAAACAGGGCAAGTCTGTCCTTTTTCTCTTAAGTTGAATATGAGGCCACTCAGTGTAATTAAATATCTAAATAATTCATTCCTGTACATAAATTTAAAAAAGAAATTAAGAAATTGGATGACGCCAGCTTGGAAAAAGCCAAGTAAAAGATATGTCAACGTCAACTGATTCTTGACTGGGTTGCAACATAGTTATATTATATCAAGAGTTCTCTTCACTGGATCCTTGTTTTCTATTTTCCAGATTTGTTGTTTTAATTAATACCTTAACAATAATTCATGTTTTGGGTATTTCTAAAGAGTTTTTTTTTTTTTTTCTTTTTATATTGAAAGAGTTACTTTGGCTTTTAATTCTTGGAGCAGCATCTATTGTGAATGTGCCTGGGAATTTTTATTTTCTTCTCTTCATCATAGATGTCTCTGGTAGTTAATCTCATGGCCTGTGTGGTAAATTGACATTGTGTTTTGTAATACAGCCTTGTATTGGCCAAGTACTGGGTGACAGTTTTACTGAAATAGAGTCTCTTGGAGCACCTGGACACTTCTGTGAAGATGAGCTCATTTCCATTTTGAATTCTGATAAAAGGTAAGTGGAGCATTGATCTTTGCGGCTTTATTTTAAAATATCTTTTTAATAATTCTGTTAAAAGTGTGTTTGAGAGGTTACATTGGTGTTTGAGTTGTTTTTGCTGTACACATGTGTTATTGTAACTACAGTGATAAAGTCAAATACGGCTGTGATGGAGCTTTCTTGTGTTTAAGATTTCACCTTCCTGGTCTTTCATGTACTTAAATTTGAACATCTCGCCTCCTTCATCTGGGCTAACTCCAGTTAATTCCATCTGTTTATCCTTTTCATCAGGCATGAGACAACATTTCGTTTAATCCGGGTGTGGCAGAAGTGCTGAGGTCCAGGGGGGTGCCCCCTGGCGGTGACCACGGGCCCCTACAGGGTTGAGCTTCAAAGCCCTGTACCCATGGCCACCAAAGCAACCAGGGCGGTCGCCCCCTCGCGGTCTGAGGGAGGAGTAAGCCCTCCTCTGTTCCTCTGAGGCATCCCGGCTGGGTCGCCCCCCCCCCCCAGCCATCTGCGACAAGATGTACCACTGCATCCACTAGCTTATTTTCAAACTGACTGAGAACAACAAGCGCAAGTTTATCATTGTATTGGAACTGTTCTAATGATACATTCAAGTGCTACTCGGAGCAGCGAGCTGTAATTACTGCAGTTCTCATGAGTCGTGGATGTAAAAATGAGTGCTTAAAAAATTGATACTCTGTGATACTGATTCGAAAATGGGTATAGATTACAGTGAGAAGGAAATGTACAGCACTGGACCTCACATTGCTCTTAACAGCAGTCGTCTGATATTGTGGAGAGGGATAAAAGCTTGCTTTTCTGGTGTAATCATATGCCTGTCCCTGCTACGCCCATACTTGGTGAGTGTTTCAACTGCAGGGGACATTAGTCACAGTGAAGAGGTCTCACCTTCATGCAGAGTATCAATTATCCTGATTTTTCTTCAAAGGAAATAAAACATTTTAAGTTGTTCTTTTTGTAGACCCAGTTAGAACTCGCAGGCTAACAGGTCAATGAGGCATTTCAGCAGGAAGTAAAAGCGCCGCCATTATTGGAGCAGTGTTTGACTTTAACTTGGATAATAATACGATACATTTTAATTTAGATAGTTCTGCACTGCAGTAAATTAACATTTCTAGGTTTATAGGCTCATTACTGTCAAATGTACAAATTATAGTGAAATTCTTACTTGCAAGTGCTACTTACCATGGAATATGTCTTGTGTTACTGCAGTACAGCTATATTACGTTAATATTTAAGATTAATTAATTTTAATAAGAAAGAAAAAGCTTACCAAAACCAATGGGAAAATGTATGCATTAATTTGAATTTATTTTGTTGTGCTTGGATTTATTAATGTCTAATAAATAACACTAAACATACAGTCCATTTGTTTCATGAAAATTTCATATTGTAGGAATATTATATTGTTATGCCTGAATTGCGGTATGAATTGTATGGTGAGCTAAGTATATTGTCTCGTGCCTACTTTTCACAGAGGCTCACATTCTGCATCTAGATGGTTGCTCTGTTGCTCATGTCTGTTTATACACTCCATACACATCTCATACTTTTCTCCAGTCTTGAATCTTTCTTCAGTCCTTTGTAATTTTTGTATATATTGCCTCCCCTATCACATTCCAGGTAATTAAATCGAAGCAGCCCACAGTTTCACTCCAGTTCCCAATATTACTCCTTATCTTTAATATGTCCGCTTTGCTTCTTCCCTGTGAGCTGGATTTCCTGAATTGCACCATATCTCTGCTCACACTTTCTTCAGTATTGGTTGAGTGTATATTCTTCATTCTAGCAGTCGCTACCCCCAGCCTCTCTAAACAATACAAGTTTGACCTTAAGGTCTGCTCAGTGCATTTATCTCTTTTTTTTGTGTCAAAGATATACCAAGGAAAACATTTGCCATTGACTACAACCACAGTGTCTGAAGCTGCTGGGCCATTTCTTTTCTAATTATCACAATTATAATTGTTGGTGACACATTGTTTTCTGTGCCATTCAAGAGACATTATTATGACGAGAAAAGTGGAACTTTGAAATATGTATGTTCAATAATAATGTGTTCTGTTACATGCTAATACTATATAAATATTTGAAGTGATCTTTCATAGCTTAATTGTGAAACAATACCCAAGGGTGTCTTCAGCCAGCCGGTTATACCCCAACAACAGGAATTTCTCGTGCTCATCATTTCATCTGTTTACTCAGAGTTCTGCCTTCTTAAATATAAGAGTATTAAAATCGGTAAATCCCTCAGTTGATGTAGCTATTTGGGAGTTTTGTGGGGAAGGATATCGCAGTTAATCCAGAAGTAAACCATGCATATGAAGTTTGACATTGCCATTCATCTTTTAGAAATCTATGTTCCCAGGATGTAGTTGTTTTTGTTTTTATTTTTTTTTTGTCATCTGTACCGAGTACAGTGAGATTCATACTTAGTGAACTACTTTTCAGTGCCATGATAAGCAAGAATTAAAATACATTAGTTCATTTTATTAAATAGAAAAGCAGAAATAATCTTAACCAATGTACTCCTTATCCAGGTTACTATACCACTTGTTCAGTTTTGTTCACCTCATGGGGGGAAAAACTTGGTTTAAGAAACACATTTACCTTTTTCATCCCTGTGAATGAGCCCAGCAGGTTACGTGAATTGCGCAGGGTCATAAAATATTAAGTTTTAAACTTAATGTTTAGTGTCTTAGTCATTGGGGTACACATGCTACTTAAAAAGAGTCTCTGGACATCCAAACATGACACCTTTTCTAGGCTCTCTATCATCTTGCATGAGGATTTTGTCACAAATGCTTTTTAAGGATTTGTGATGAATAATTTAAGAGCCATGTAGCATGTTGGTAGAAGTAGTTATAGTAGTACAGTATTACTATTTTCATATCCGTGTAGTTTCCATCACAATCCTCCTTCAGTAATTCTAATACTTTGTCTCTATGTCTTGCAGTGCTTAGATGGAAGTTGTAAGGCATTAGCACTAAGCAATGTCCCACTGATCAGTAAACATTTTTACTCAAATAAAAACTGTTCAGTTGGGCTCTCTTTGGTCATTTCTTACAATTGAATTTTGGAAAATGAAAATGTATTTCAAGATTTCTTTGATTAATTATAGCTGAAAATGATGTCCATCAGTAACATACAGTAAATAGCAGCCTTGTAAGACGAAGTGGTTGCACGTTTCCAGACACGTCCAGAATTTTTAGTGGCATTAGGAGTAAGTTCCACTTTGTTCAATAAAGACATTCACCCAAAATGGGCATAATTTTACATTTTTACATCTTTACCACTAGTTGCCATTTATACAGAGATTCACTTAACTAGGCTGCATTTTTTTCTTTGTTTTTCTTACTTGTCTTCAGACTTTTGCAGCACTTTGATAAGGCCCAAATTATTAAGTTTGGTCACTTTCATGGACAGATATGTCAATGGTGTAAAATGTTAACAAAAAAATTACCTCCAAAGAAGTATAGTTTGAGCTTTTGATTTGCTATCAAAGTTGAGTGGCCTTTGCACCATTCCTAAAGATGAGAGGTTATTGTGTGGAGAGAAACAGTGAAATGAAAAGCGAAGCCATGCTTAGTGGAGCCTAATAAAAAAAAAAAATAATAATAATAGATTTTTTGTGGAAATAATTGTGTGCAATGTGTGTGTGCAGGTTGCAGGAGCAAATCAATATACAGGAACATTCATGCTTCAAAGAGGTGTGATTGGAAAGATTTAAAGCTTTTTGGTTCCCCCATCTAGTACCCCTTTGACTGTAATAGTAATTAGCTGAGGAAGACACTTTTTCACTAAATGGCAGGTTCAGTTAATCCATGTTTATGGGACAGATGAATGGATGCCATTATTATGAAAAATAAATTTGACTTCATAAATGCCAAACCTACCATTTTAGAAGCCTCTACTAACATTTTATTTTTCACTTTTCCTGCTTTTAAATTTTTTCATTCCTTATAGAGTATGCATTGTTTCCATTTTTATAATGTACAACTAGGGGGATTTGCCCCCTGCTCGCTTCGCTCGCCAAACACCCAGCTGGCGCTACATGCCAGCCACTTCATATCTCTGCTGCTCGCGTATGTAGATTTCACTTTCACCAAACAACAAATCTTTTAATTCTCACGGATACGCCTCTTCATTGGCAAGAAACACTGCTTTTCCCTGATGGTAACACGAATTAGATGATCTACAAATCTCAGACTTAAACTTTAAATCTGAACAATATATTAGATCTCCTTTCGCTGTTCCATTATTTCAACGAGTAATAATTTCCATTTTATTTGCACATCATTTTTTTTGAGACTTTCAAATCTTAGTACTTTCGTTATCTTTAACCTGCTCTGCATGTGTATCATGCCAATGTTTTTGAATTCTTTACGACGTTCTGCTTTGTCATCTACTGTTTATCTTTTATTTCTGGCCCCGGGTGTGGTTAAATCTCTTGGCACAAAATCTCATCTCGCGGGACGTTAAAGTATCTCTCTGAAAAAGTCACGTCTCATCCCAGGATATTTTTATTGTAATAGAGAGATATACAAAACTATTTAAAAATGTGCCCCTTTTTAGGATTCTGCCTCTCATAGTCTGTTTAAAGCATACAGCTTTTTTTGAGGTGTCTGCTTGAAAGTAATTTTTTTTTATAGTGCAGTCTTATCTTTTTTTCCAAAGCATTTTATGTAAGCCAGTGCTAAAGGATGGGTTTTAATGGTGATGAGGCATTCATGTGAAGAACGCTTTTAGTGTCTTGACCATGGAAAAGTCACTTTACCATCCAATTGACATTACTATAATATTTAGTTTCTAAAAGCTAATACTATGAAAATGGCTTCCATTCACAACCAGACATGCAGGTTAGGTGCACTGGCAATCCTAAATTGTCACTAGTGTGTGCTTGGGGTGTGTGTGTGTCTGTGTGTGTGCCCTGCGGTGGGCTGACACCCTGCCCAGGGTTTGTTTCCTGCCTTGCACCCTGTGTTGGCTGGGATTGGCTCCAGCAAACCCCCGTGACCCTGTAGTTAGGATATAGCGGGTTGGATAATGGATGGGATGGATATATGTACATGCACATCTGTATGATTTTCTCACTTTGGAATATAGTTTTAATTTTGATGTTGTTATGCCAAGCATACACATGTTACAAAGTATTAAAATCACAGTGTAACTTGTCATGTCAAACGTGTCATTTTTTTAATATGGTACATATGTGGTAGACTTTCCATTATGGCATTGGCATACCACCAAAACAATAACAGCACTGGCCCAAATTCCAATTCTTAGTCTCAGTTGGGGTCGACTGTAGCTTTTTTGCTGCCCTAGGCAAAGGTGATAGTACAGTGCATGGAAGAGTGAGATTAGGGAGTTTGTTGGGTACCTCTTGACTTTGTATTAAGTCCGAGCATTTGTAAACCTGAATCATTAATAGAGGTAGCCTCCTTAATGATATGTTTACCTCTATTGTTCAGCAAGAAAAAAACATTTATGTGTAACAGAAACATCTAAGTACTAAATTGTCAACATAAATAGAATAGGAAAGGTCTTTCAAGTGTACCGTTGAAAATTTAGTACTCGTCCTTTGTGTGACATGTTTTGAAAAAGTCACCAACACACAGCCCGATGTTGTACCAGGACAGCAGAAGCGTGTTTCTTTGTGCGTTTTTCTTTTTTTTTTCTGTTGCTTACACATGAAAGGGTAAAATGTCAGTGCCTGATCTGCACAATTGACACTCCCCTTGTGTTATTGTAAGATACCATAGTTCAAGGCTTAGTGACTTCCACATTTCTCCTGAAATGAACTCTGACTGTCGTTGCATTGTAAACAGTTTTAGGGAGCTAATTTTTTTTACTTGTCCTTCTACTTTTTTTGATGTTAAGCTAATTGCACCATGGTGAAGCTTTACGGGATTATTCACTAGGCATGTCATGATGCTTCGGTCGTACAATGTTGTATGCGTCAACTTCTGCTAACCAGTTCGCATTGTCCTCACTATTGCTTAATTATACTAATGGCAGCATTTTGGTTTGCTCTAAAACATGTGTTACAGTTTCTTGTTTACACACCATTATGTTTTGTTTAAAGGCTCCACCCTACACCTGAACACTGATGAGTTACCATAGAATGGTAAAACGCACAGAAATATTTATGATTTTCTTGCCATATTTCATCCACTAGATGGCAGCAGAGTACTGTCCCAAGAGGTATTCTGGCTTTACACTGTCAAGTGGCTCATTAAGGTCATCTCAAGTCTGTTAACCATAATAGCATTGAATTCCAAGCCTGAGTGACACTTAAATGCGGAACCCCTGACAAATATTGCCAACCCTAGACAATCTCCTGCTTTGCTTATATAGTTCAGCTGGCCCTAGTCTTGGGTCAGCTCTAATGAGTGAAGTTCTCTGTTATTTCTTGCTTACTTTTGTAAATCCTTCTGTGTAATTTCTCTCTTCTCTGCTGATAATAGTAAAAAGTAGGCCTTATAATGTGCATTCTTCTCTCTTTCTTTCTACTGCCCCCACTCCCCTTTTCCCTAATCTACAGGAAGAACCTCACATTGAAATACTATGCACAAAAAATTCTTTATTTCCTCAGACAGCAAAACATCTTAAAGACTCTGATGGAATTTTTGGCCAGACCTCCACAACAGCAGTCAGCATTAGAGGGTGAGTCTTGACAGGTCGTGGGAGTTTGTAAGTTTAAAAGAAAATCCACTCTTGTGTAAAAGATGCATCTTTGATACAAAAGTTTGTATTAGGCCAGCATTTACTGGTTTCTTCTTCATAATTCATCCTCTCAGCAGGATGTTCTTGTCTTGCAAAACAAAACAGCCAGTGTCTGAAGGCAGGGTAGAATAAAAGATTGGGAAGTGGATGTATTAAAGGAAAACACCAAATCATAAATGTGCAACAGGCAAAAAGTTAGGAGAAACAAACTGGCAAAAATAAATTAAAGACAAACGTTTAAAATAAGAGTCCCGATGCTAAACAGTATTGCTTTCCCCTACCTGTCACGATAATAGTTTTTGTGTTTTTTGAAAAGAATCCAAAGTGTTGTCACCTTTTGTAGGTGCAGCATTATGACACAACTCGTTATGTGACTTCCTTAGCACATGTCCAGCAATACATTTGACAACAGCAGACAACATTGCCACCTCCATGTCAGGATTAACACAAAATGGTGGCATTGAATTGACTGAAAAAAGGCACAAAATGATGCAGTTATAGTGTCAGGATGACAACAACAGAAATAAACATTGCACATAAAAAGTGCAAAAAATATAAAAAAAATTAAAAAAATGGCCTTCATCATTTTTGTTTTACACCTTCTGATACTTGCGTTCTGAGACTAATATGCAGGTCATGACACTGAGAACATTGTTTTTTTTTTTTAAAGTTTGTTTTTTGGACATCTTTGTGGAGTCAGCATTGTTTCTCTGCTTCTCTTTTAGGTGCAGTGTTGGTAGATCAGTACTGCAATCCTCTCGCTGATATATCTTTGCAGAGCATATCTTCTCAGCTCAATGAAATCACTGACAAAGTTAAAAAGATGCTACAACTGAAAAACCCTTGCCATCCTAGTCAGAAAGGTGCTTCAGGTATGTGCATCTTTAGTTTAATAGTCAGCCAGCCATTAGGGGAAAGCATTGTTAATTTGTTTCAACCTGATTAAGAACTGCTTTACACTTTTTTCATGGTTTACTGTGAACAATTATCAAATTCAAGTTAATATTTATAGCCATGTCACCCACAGTCTAGTGGTAGTAATAAAGTACCTTAACAGACAATGAATGCAACATATACAATATACACATTATATAGAGTGGGGGTGTCCAGCTTATATCCTGGAGGGCTGTAGCAACTGCAGGTTTTCATTCTAACCGTTTTCTTAATTTTTGACCATTTTGTTCTGGTAATTAACTTCTTTTGCCTTAATTATTATAGACTTGCTATTTAAGGCTCTGACCGCTTAATTGTTCTTTTTTCCTAAATTAGCAGCTGAATAGTAATGAGATACAAAGTGAACCAACAAATGACCAGCTAACCTGATAAAAGGATGGTGAAGGGCTCGGTGATGCTGATCTGCTCAGTTCACAAAAACATCTGGACGCTAGTCTTGTAACAAAGTAAATCTGAAATGTTTGGAGTGGCAGAATGAGAGCACCATCAAGGTATTGAATTAAGTAGCAGGTTTAATTAATAATAAGAATTAGCTTCTGACTAAGTTACTGTTGGGAATAAAATTGGTTGGAGTTTGAGGCTCCAAGTTAGCTGGTTGTCTGTTGGCTTACTTCACATCTTCATTTTGCTTGGCTGCCATTTAAAAAAAGAAGCAATTCAGATGACAAAGTCTTTTAAAAAAAAAAAAAAAAAAAAAAGCAAATTAAAGTAAAGGGAAAATCCATCAATTAACAGCAGAAACTGAGCAGTGATCAAGAAAGTGGCAGTAAGGAAAGTCCACAGGCAATGTAGCCCTCCAGGATTGGAGTTGAGACACCCCTAATATACAGGTATAGTATAACAAAAATCAAGCAGTTGTAACTATGAGTGGCTGTTGAGTAACCATTTGACCTTTGGGTAAAATCTCTTGCTCAATCTACTGATACAAGTGAGAATACTGTAGTCCTGTACTGGATGCCGGAGCATGGACGGTTGAGATCTTAAAACTGCCTGTCATTCTAAGGCAGCATGGCTTATATTTGTACTAATTAGAAGGCAGTCCTGTACCAGAATTATTCTGCACTGATTCCATCCCTTCTGCGTGACTTCCAGTCCTATGCTGAGTAGGTGCTGTGCCAGAATCTAATGAAGCAGATAAGGAAGGACTCCAATCTGCATGTGTAGAAGTTTGTGAGCTTGGATAGAAACATCCAGGCTTCCTCAAGCATTGGATGGGGTGAAATCATTGGGGAGCCTGCTTGACTATAGCTGAGATGTGTTGCACCCATCTCAAGTTGTCAGTGATATTAACTCCCAAGAAATTTAAAGATGCTGACCTGAATTCATAGCATCTCCTCCAATAAAGACAGGAGTATAGGTTGATTTCAGGTTTGGTTTTCCAAATATTAAGGGAGAGGTTAATCTCTTGGCCCTGGTGATGTTATCAGCAAATTTAGTGAAGGAGTTGCAGTTGTGTTTGGCCACGCAATCACATGTAAACAAGAACAACAGCAAGGGTGGCCTTGCACACTGCCCTGTATGGTGTCTGCATTGATGATCACTGTGAGGAAGTAATGCTGCCAAACATTTATGTGCTGTGGTCTGCCAGTTATGAAGTCTTGTTGGAGAGGGTGGTATTAGGTTCCAAGTCCAGGAGCTTTTTGATCAGCTTTGGTGGTATGATGCAGTTAAAAACTTAGTACCCATTTCCCAAAGCACTTCAGTACAGCAGGAGTGAGCAACACTGGCCCATAGTCATTGACACAGTCTCACTGATACTGATGTGCCTTCTACACATTTATAGGTTTTAGACTATTTCTTTACATTAAGGTAGGGCTGTACACATAAAATATCCCTGCAGAACTTCTGTCCATCTACTTTTGAAGAATTCTATGTGCGTTATACTCCGGTTTTTGACAGTTATTGGCAGTTTGTAGCCATTAAGTAAAAGTCACACAATTGGGCCTCAAAGAAGTGAAGGTACAGACCCCAACTACAAGCTGTGGAGCTGATGTTTTTTGCCTGCTGCTGAAAGGTTTTTATTTGCTACCTAGATGAAGATTTTACAATTGAGGATCTTGATCTACAAAGACAAGTTTTGTCTGCTCTTAACTCCGTCCTCTTTGACCAGTTGCAGTACAGAGGAAATGAACGAGACTATTACAACCCTCTTAACTCTTATCTTCACCAGGTACGTTCACTTTGATTTAAAGAAAGTTTCTTTATTAACACTAGTTTAATCTAAATAGTAAATGTTGTGAAATTTTACTTCCAGAAGATTAAATTATTATAATTTACATACAACTGTCTTTTCCCTAGCATTCTATTACTATAGACATTTTTAAATTTTTTTGCACAGGTACTCTTAAGGCGGATGGGCATTCCAATTAGTCTCTCTGTGCTCTACATGACGCTGGCCAAAAAACTGGGGGTTCAGCTAGAGCCTGTAAATTTTCCAAATCACTTTCTCCTGCGATGGTGCCAAAAGCCTAACAGGTAAGTAGATTTCTTACAAGGGAAACACTAAATGTCGGGAACAGGACAGTTTAAATTGGAATTTAACTCATTAAAAGAGAAAAGAAAGAGCAGTATCCTTTAAAACTTTGTGATTAGCAGAATTCTCTTTGTGTCTGGCTTCAGCAGTTCAGAGATTTATGACTTTGTTTACATTGATGCCTTTGGAAGAGGTAAACAATTGACTGCAAAAGAATGTGAATATCTGATTGGACATCAAGTCACACCAGACTACTATAATGCAGTCAGTACCTTGGAGGTATTGCTAAGGATGGTGGGAAATCTTCTGAACATTGGCAAACGCGGGTAAGCAGTACATTCAACAGGATATTCTCTTTACAGGCTGGTGTGTAAAGTTGGAATGAGTAGCTTCTTTGAAGTTTGAGTGTCACAAGGATGCTTGTTCACTGTTCTTTTTGCCTTACTAGAGAAGGTAATGAGAAGTCCTACCAGCTCCTGAGGGACTCGCTTGATCTCTACCTCACAATCAATCCTGATGATGTCCAGTACCTCCTACTACAAGCTAGACTTTATTTCCACCTGGGCATCTGGCCTGAGAAGGTGAGTCTGTTATGGTTAGATAATTTTAAGATGCCTGGAAAAGGGAACTGTATGATAAAAATAACCAATTCCTTTTCGATGTGTGTGTGGTGGTTTTTTTTTTTTTTTCGTCCTCATCAAATGTCTTCTTTCCCAGCAGCATGTTGCACTCACGGTCTTTGTTCTCCTTAATGAAATATGCCTACTGAAAGTCATTTTTAGGCAGTACAGTCTAGACATGTATAGTGTTTTTGAGGATAATAACTACCTTGAGGGGCGCTTTTTTTTTTTTTAAACAAGATTATGAACATTGAATAATAACATTGTCTTCATACCCATGAAAGCTCATACACTGAAGCACTTAATTACAGGTGAGTTTTGACAGAAACTTTTTACATCCTTTTCACTTAGTCATTATTGCTACATTGTTCGTAAAGTTGTCTACAGTTCACTATCATGTACCTTATCTAATATGGGTGGCCTGCTTCTAATGGAGTTATTGTACATGCACTTAGATATAAATTGGGTGAAAGATGGTGAGTGTGAATGTAATACTGACATTCTATGGTGCAACTGCCCTAAGGAATTGATTGGCACCCTGGTTGGGATGAAGGTTGATTCCTGGCCTGGGCAGGAAGCCATAATGGATGGACACTATATAGGTAGGCATAACGTGGCCAACATGAAAGATTATGGGTTGGCCTAGGGGAGGTTGTCTGTCAGCAGCAGTTTTCCCCCAGTACAATAGATAACAGTATTCCTCTGTTATTGCCCCAATATGGACAACCCTGTCGCGGTCCTTAAGTGCTGACAGAGGAAAAACTCCCTTTTTTCGGTCTTCCATATGACCAGGAAGTGCATTCATCATTCAGTGCTATGGCACCACATAAGAAGCTGCTTGACCTCATCCAGGTAAGCTGGAGTCAGGTGGAAGGACAAAGCTCACCTGGACGAATGGAAGAAGAGAGGAAACGAGAAGAAGAATTGTTTTGGATTTGTGAATTTGTTTATTAACACTAGAATTCTTGAAGTCTACAAAAAAGCTTGTAAACCCGCTGCACCTTAAATCCCTTCGCACCTCTCCAGCCTCTTTTTGTTTTGTAAATGTGTCGATTAGCACAAGCAGCCTGCTCCAGGCAACTGTTATGGTTCTGCCTTTGTCTAGAAACAGTTTCATAAACTTTATGACTTTATTCTTGGAAAGTCTTTCTCCCGTGGGGCGACTGGGGTCTTTTCCTGAATAAGATCAAATACAGTTGCGTTGGGTGCGACAGGAGCTTCCACCTGCAGTTAAAGTCACTTCAGTACCCATGTACTTTGTCTGCATTACCGTGTCGATCAAACAGAGGAAGCTCTGCAGTTTACTTGTGACTTTACGCTGTAGGAAGATACATAAATAAATATAGTTAAGTAACATTTGATCTGACTTTTGTATAAGTAACATATACATGGTTTTCATATAAAGAGCATCACAAACAAAACTTTTCATGATACCTTGGCAAGTTCTGTAAGCCCTGCTGTTTCGTTGAAGGTCATGTGTGGAGCAGACTGACTAGCAGGACTAGCAGCAACCTGTTGCTGCATCCAAATGGTGCCATCTTTCGCCTTGACGCCTAGTGCAGCTGCATTGTTCTTGTATATGAGTGGACGTTTCTTGTGGGGAGGGCTTCTGTTCTATTTCTCTGATGCAGAGTCCTCATCTCAATCTGAGGTATTAAAGAGGAACTTCATCTGTCTATGCACCAAAGCTAAAAGAAAATGTTGGACTTCAGTTGTATCTGGCCCCTTACCAAGATTATATAGAGGGGGATGTGATTTATAGCAGATTGAATTTCCTTCACAGCTGGCTAGAAATCTGGTGTGCAAATAAAAGCATAGCATTTGTGAACAATTGGGATGATTTTTGGGAAAGGCCTGGATTTTTCAAAAGAGATGGTCTTCATCCTAACTAGAGGGGATCTTATGTATTATCCCAAAATATGGCAGCAAAACTGCCTGGTTGACCGATTAGATCATCATCTAGGCCGCAGTCATGTCATCTTAAATCACAGGCAGTTGTTTATCCCACCTGTTACTATCCTGAAGCTGTTACCCATAATCCCTGTTGTGGGACATCCAGTAAATTTAGTCTTGATGCAAAGCTTAAATTACCTGATAACCTAAAAATTAGGTGTATAATTAGACCAAGGGATAAAACCAGACCCTCCACCAGGGGCATCTGTGATAGAAATTTACTTCAAATTAAAACAAAAAATATATCACCAGTTCAGAAAGAAGCATGCAGTTTTAAATGCTGCTTATTGAACATTCACTCTCTTGGCAGTAATGCTGTTTTGGTAAATGATATTATATTAAGTACAAAATCTGATCAGTGTCTTCTCGCTGAAACCTGGCTTAGTAAATGTGACACTGTTCCCTTAGCTGAGGCATCACCAGATGGATACTCGTTCCTTCATAAGTCTAGAGATTCTGGTCGAGGAGGAGGCCTTGGAATAATTCATTGTAACAAAATGCAGATCACATCTAAAAATGTAGGCGACTTTACATCCTTTGAGGCATTCATTTTAAATATTAAAACAGATTCCAACACAAATACAGTGCTAGTCTACAGACCACCAGGGCCATATTCATTCTTCATGACTGAATTTAGCAACCTTTTATCTGATTTGGCTATAAGTTATGATCACGTAGTACTGATGGGGGATTTTAATGTACACATTGATGTGGAAACTGACATTTTTAGCAAGTGTTTTACTTGCTTGTTAAATTCAATAGGATTTTGTCAGAATGTCAAAGGTCCAACTCACAATCATAACCACACATTAGATTTAATTATAACTTGCAAAGTTGAAATTCAAAATTTAAATGTTAGGCCTACTCCATTAAATGAAGTTATTTCAGATCAGTACTTAATTACATTTGTTTTAGTCCTGCCTTTGCCAACGCACTCGCAGATTAAAACAAAGACAGTGCGACATCTAGATTGTAATTCTGCTTCAAAATTTATAGATACTTTGAGTACGTTGAGTGTAATTGTGGGAAACCATTTAGATCAGTTAACATAAAATGTATATATGGAAAACCATTTAGATCAGCTAATATCACATTATAATGTGACCTTGAGAGATGCTCTGGACACAGTGGCCCCCCTTAAAACAAAAGTGATCAAAGCACATAGAAACTCTCCCTGGTTTAATGAAAACACTTGAGCTCTTAAATTAGAGTGTCAAACTGAAGCACAGGTGGAGAACAACAAAGCTACATGTCTTTCAAATTGCATGGACAGAGAGTGTTAAAAAATATAGAAAAGTTCTCTTTAAAGCTCGTTCAGAATACTATTCTACAATAATAGATAACAATAATACAAATCCTCGGCTACTGTTTAGAACAGTGGCTAAATTAAGAAATGGAAATTCAGATCAACAGTGCAAAATACCAACAGATACTAGCAGTACAGACTTTATGAACTTCTTCAATGAGAAAATTAAAAATCTAAGATCCCAGATCTCAGCATCACAGTACAAACCAAATACTAGCTTAGCAGACCCTGTTTCACATTGCATTCAGCACTTTAGTCATTTTAATCCTGTAACTGAGCAGGAAGTCTTAACTTTAATTTCTAAAATGAAGCCCACTACTTGTTTCCTAAATCCAGTACCAACAAAACTAGTAAAAAGTGCAATGGATGTTCTTGTAGCGCCTATTATAACCATTATCAATAGTTCATTATTGCATGGCACAGTACCTGATGCACTAAAAGTGTCAAGTCATTAAACCATTACTTAAAAAGTCAGACCTAGACCCAGACATACTAAATAATTATAGGCCTATTTCAAATTTACCCTTTCTCTCTAAAATACTAGAAAAAGTAGTCGGCAATCAGCTTCATTCACCCCTTACGCGTTACAATTTATTTGAGAAATTCCAGTCTGGTTTCCGCACTGGTCATAGTACTAACGCAGGCTGTAAACGACATTCTGATATCCTCTGAAGAAGGAAACTCCATGTTGTTAGACTTAAGTGCAGCATTTGACGCCATTGACCATTCTGTTTTACTGCAAGGCTAGAAAATGATGTTGGGCGCACAGGCACTGTGCTCACTTGGTTTAGTTCTTATTTATCAAATCGATTCCAATATGTACAGAAATGTGCTGACAGGACTCCATCATTATACACAGAAGTGTGATATGGTGTCCCACAGGTCTCAGTACTGGGACCTTTACTGTTCTCAATTTACATGCTTCCACTGGGATCTATCATTAGGAAACATAATGTTAATTTTCACTCGTATGCAGATGACACCCAGTTATACCTTTCAGTTAGATCAAATGAAGTTTCTCTGATGTTGTCTTTAGTTAGTTGTGTTAGTGAATTACAGGAGTGGATGGATGAGAACTACTTGTCTTTAAACACAGATAAAACAGAGATGTTAATTGTTGGAGGGAATGACGCTGATCACAACAATATTCTGTCATCATTTCACTCAGTTGGAATCGCCATTAATTTTACTGAATCAGCCCGCAATCTAGGAGTTCTCTTTGACTCTAGCATGTCATTTAAAGCGCATATTACAATGTTGTCCAAATCATGTTTCTTCCATCTTAAAAATGTTGGGAAATTAAGGCGCTTTCTAAATAAACAGGATTCTGAGAAATTAATTCATGCATTTATTTCTGGTAGGATTGGCTACTGCAGTGTGTTGTTCACTGGATGTTCAAACTATTCTTTATACAGCCTCCAGTTAATCCAAAATGCTGCTGCAAGAATGCTGCTCCCGGTTAAGTTTAGGGCAGATTTCAAAAATCCTCCTTTTAACATATAAAGCATTAAATGGCCGAGGTCCGGCTTACTTCTCTGAACTTATGACTTACAAACCAGAGTGTACATTAAGATCTCAAGATGCCGGTCTGCTTATAATTCCAAGGGTTAATTAAATAACAGTGGGAGGTCGAGCTTTTAGTTACAAGGCCCCTAAACTGTGGAATGGTCTTCCTGCTACTATAAGAGATGCCCCTTCGGTCTCAGCTTTTAAATCCCGGCTAAAGATTCACTACTTCAGTTTAGCATATCCTGACCATAGCTGCTGATTAACTGTATAGACTGCATCTCTGTTGTTAGTCATTAACACTAAAACATAAGTAACATGATAGTTATAATTGGATACTAACCCTCACTTATTCTGTTTCTCTTCTCGGGACTCAAATGTGGCACTCGGTGCCACGGCCCGCCTGCCAAGTTGTTTTGCCTGCCTAAGGTAAAGCCATCCCTGATGGAGGATCACAGGAATCGTGGGAAAGAGGGGTCCTTTCATCAGATTAGCACTATTTCAGCTGTGGAATGGCCAAATGGGAGAGGTAGCTTGACAAATCCAAATCATATTATGTGATATCATCTACTGTTAAATTCTACTCCGTACTTCTAAAATTTTTATTTTTATACTGTATTGAGGATTTGTTCCGTTCTGTGTATTGTACTGTATTGTATTGATCCCTTTCTTTTTGACACCCACTGCACGCCCAACCTTCCTGGAAAGGGGTCTCTCTTTGAACTGCCTTTCCCAAGGTTTCTTCCATTTTTTCTACAATTATTTTTTTGGGAGTTTGTTTTTCTTGTCGTCTTAGAGAGTCAAGACTGGGGGGCTGTCAAGAGGAAAAGCCTGTTAAAGCCCATTGCAGCACTTCTTCTGTGATTTTGGACTATACAAAAAATAAATTGTATTGTATTGTAATTCACCTCTGATATAGCACGTCTTTATTTGAAAACAGCAGTTTTGGATTGGGGCGAGCATGAATGCAACTGAGAGAATAAAACAATTAAAAAAAAAAAAAAAAAACACTAACCTTTACAAGTACCATACATTTATTCCAGCTGTTACAGACTCAAATCAAATGTATGTTTTTATTATATAATAGTAACAATAAGAGCAGTTCACTACTCAAAACGTTTATTTTGGGAAGTGGGCAGGATCGAACCTGCAACCTGTTAATTATGATTCAGTAGTTCTTACCACTGTACTACCAAAGAAGTCGTATCAACAAAGTACACTAATCAGATTTTTTTTTCTTCGGTTGTATTCTTGACTAAAAGCGCACTTGTTTTGCTATATTTGTACCTTTTGTGAAAGTGCTTATTTGATATTTGGACTTCAATCTTCACACTTTATACACTTCATATAAAAATTTCATTGTTAGTACTAAAACATGATAAAGTTTGTCTTTTAGGTATGTGTTCAACATTTCTTGCATTTCCTGTCATCCTACACTTACATAGATCTTTGTAGACATGGAACACACATGAAATGCATGTGTTCCAAATAATATTTTATTTACCCTACACAGCTCCAGGTACCTGACTCCCTGATAAACGAGGCTTGAGCTGAGAGAGCTTTTTGCACTTTCTGTGGCAGTGGGGGGATGGGATAGCAGGCTGCTTGTGCTTATCCACACATTTACAAAACAAAAGATGCTGAATGGAGAGGTGCTAAGAGATTTAAGGTAGGCCAGGATTGTGAGTTTTTTTTTCGTAGGCTTCAGGAATTCTAGTGTTAAAGAAGCCTTCTTTTTGTTAGGTTACTTTTCAAAATACACCTTTTATTGTATCGGGACTTGTATAGTGGTGGTTGTGTTTTGAGGCTTGGAAAATGACTAAAATGTAATTACACACATGCATATATAAGTCAACCAACTGAGCACCACTCTACACAATCCCTCATCATAATTTGATTTAGGAAGAATTTGGTTATTTTAAGTGTAAGGTTTACCTGTTATGTGGAGGGTAAACCTTACGACTTGACAAAAAAGAAATAATATATATGCAAAACTTGCCATCACATTTTCCAACTCAATTATTTCAGACCAGGATCGCAGGTTTGTTGAGAGGTTTGATTGGAGCCTATCTCAGATAGCATAGGGTACAAAGCAGGAACAAACCCTGGACAGGATACCACTTTGTCATGGGGCAAATAAATACACGGGCCACTTTAGCATTGTCAACCAACCTAATTTGCATATCTTTGAGCAGTGGGTGGAAACCAAAGCACTTGGAGAAAACCGGTGCTGACATGGGGATAACATGCAAACTCCAGGCAGAAGAAACCCTGGTCTCCTTGCTGTGAGGCAGCAGCGCTACCCTCTGTACCACAGTGCTGCCCCATGCAAAGCATCTGTAGTGTAAAACGTTTCATTCTTTTGGTTAGCATTACTTCAGACAGTCTGGAAAACAAGCACAATGCTATTGTGATATACTTAAACAGAAATTCTGTTAAAGACCACAAAGAGAAACTTACACCATACTGGACAGACAACTTTACAATTGCAGTTAAATGCTGTGACTCTTTTAAAGTGGCCAGTGGACAGAGTTTACACCAACTTGCAATACTGTACTTGCATATTTATTTAGTAATTTCAAAAGTGAATGCTGCTTATCACTTCCCAACCATGATACAGCAATCTCTGCTGGCTGTATTTGTGTTTCTAGACAGGCCAAGTTGAATGCAATGCATTTCCATGATATCAGAAGACAAGCATGTCAAGGAAAGTGGTAAATGGGTATGGATTTTCTGGCATAGCCAGGATGCCCAGTGTGTTTAGAGATAATATTGACATCACAGAGGGGGTTGTTGGGATATGAACTTTGTGCCATCTCCGTAGCTGCTTTGCTCAAATTATTCACATCCTAAATAAACTTGCATAGGGTTACTCCTGTTTTTGCAACATGTAACTGTGCTGTTTATATGTAAATAGTTAATATTTTCTCAACCTCTACTATTTGATATATATATATATACTCAGCAAAAAAAGAAACGTCCTCTGACTTTCAACTGTTTTTATTTTCAGTAGACTTAATGTGTAAATATTTGTATGAACACTAAAAGAGTCAACACCATAAGACATAAACTAAAAATGTTTCACAATGTGTCCCTGAATGAAGGGAGGCTCAAAATCAAAAGTACCAGTCAGTATCTGGTGTGGCCACCAGCTGCTTGAAGTACTGCAGTGCATCTCCTCCTCATGGACTGGACCAGATTTGTCAGTTCTTGCTGTGAGATTTTACCCCACTCTTCTACCAATGCACCTGCAAGTTCCTGGACATTTCTGGGGGGAATGGCCCTAGCCCTCACCCTGCGATCCAACAGGTCCCAGACGTGCTCAATGGGATTGAGATCTGGGCTCTTCGCTGGCCATGGCAGAACACTGACATTGCTGTCATGCAGAAACTCACGCACTTTTTGCCACTCCTGTCTGGTCCAGCGAAGGTGGGTTTGTGCCCATAGGCGGCGTTGTTGCTGGTGATGTCTGGTAAGGACCTGCCTTACAACAGGCCTACAAGCCCTCAGTCCAGCCTCTCTCAGCCTATTGCGGACAGTCTGAGCACTGATGGAGGGATTGTGTGTTCCTGGTGTGACTCGGGCAGTTGTTGTGGCCATCCTGTACCTGTCACGCAGGTGTGATATTCGGATGTACCGATCCTGTGCAGGTGTTGTTACACGTGGTCTTCCACTGCGAGGATGATCAGCTGTCCTTCCTGTCTCCCTGTAGCGCTGTCTTAGGCGTCTCACAGTGTGGACATGGCAATTTATTGCCCTAGCCACATCAGCAGTCCTCATGCCTCCCTGCAGCATGCCTAATGCATGTTCACGCAGATGAGCAGGGACCCTGGGCATCTTTCTTTGGGTGTTTTTCACAGTCGGTAGACAAGTCTCTTTAGTGTCCTGCGTTTTTAGAACTGTGACCTTAAATGCCTACTTTCTGTAAGCTGTTAAGGTCTTAACGACCATTCCACAGGTGCATGTTAATTAATTGATTATGGTTAATTGAACATGCATGGAAAACATTGTTTAAACAATTTACAATGAAGATCTGTAAAGTTATTTGGATTTTTAAAACATTATTGTTGAAATACACAGTCCTGAAAAAGGGACGTTTCTTTTTTTGCTGAGTATATATTATTTTGTGTTGGTTTTCTATTTGAGTTAACTTTTGAAGTTTAATTGTTTTGTTCAAGAAATTGTATTTGTGTCATGGATTGCACAGTGTCAGGTTAATGGTGGGTTGTCTTGTATCTCATGTTTTGCACCTATCGAAAGTCAATTCTGGTATGTTTCACATGCTAGCAATGAAGTGATTCTGATTTCGATGAACGTGTAGATTTACTTGTATGTATTCACCACTAAAAATATCTATTGCAAACAGCAAAGTCTGTAGTACTATCTATGGGGAAAATAATAGGTAGCCTCCAAGTTTGTGGGTTGTTGTGTTTTGTTTTTTTTTTTAATATCAAAAAATGCAAACTTAAGTACAACCAACATTACATTTATGAGTTTGAGGTAAAAGTACAGAATGATAACATTCTGTAAATGTGTGCTTCTTTGCATATACGGTTCAAGATTGTAATATGAAACTCTAGCTGCAGACATTTTCGGTTGCTGATTTCTTTTGTAGCAGGTAGGTTTCTGGTTTTATTCTCCCTTACAGAAAGTGAAATGCATGCTTAGTTAGATTTAAATCAGACATTGATTTTATTTTTTATTATATTCCAAGCTAAGATGTTACTTTTTTTTTTTCCTCTGATTAAACTGCTTTGTTGTAATATTGGCAGCATGGGTCATTCAATGTTTTCTCGTATTAAATGTGTAAATTGCCAGACAAAGATCGTGGCGACATTTTTTTAGTAATAAGTAGACAACATATTCCTGCATCTGTCATTCGGTTGCTACCAATCACTAACTACATCATTGGCAAAGAACAACGGAACCGCTCCATGTTTGCCTAAACTATGATGTTACACTTATCATGTTTCATCAATGTAGTCATCTGCTGGTTGTTACTTTCACTTTGCCATTACTTTTCAAGAGATTTATCTCATTCTTCTGAAGCGCTTTGTTCCAAAACTACAGTGGTTCATCACTGGAGATTTTTCAGCTTATGGTGTGACTTTTTACGGTGTTTCTGTTAATCTTTAGTAGATTTTTGACATCTTTCACCTTTGCATTATTAAGAGTTGTGATAAACTTGGCATCAGTGAGTTTATCATATTTAGTTGCAGCTCATTTAGCTTGCTATGGAATAATAATTTTCTTACTGTTTTCAAGTTTTGGAATACTGTGATTTGGTACTCTCATGTCTTATGTTGTGTATGCACTGCACACCAGATCACAGGATATCGTGGCAACTTTTATTTTGTTACAAAATATAAATAAAAGCATTGTTTTTTTACCATTATCAAGTTTAGGGAATTTAATATAAAACTGTACATTTCTTTCATTGTCAATGGAATTACGATTACAGTTTCACGTGGCAAGTTGTTGTGGTGATGTATGTGCTCTAGCTTAGCATCAGTCAATCATCTGTGATGTTACCTGGAGTCATTAAATGTTTTATGTCTTTCAAATATCAGACACCTAGCTGAGGTTGATAAAGCCTCTTCTTGTGCTCCAGCAGTAATATCCCACAAATCTGCTCTCTTGATCCAGAGACATCTAGTTGCTTCCTCTGCAGCTTCTGTGCTGTTGTAGGTGGAGAGGTCTTTTTAACACTGTGATGCTGAGTGAAGAAAATGCCCTGTGGAGAGAGACTGCCCTACAAAGTCTCCTCACCCAATTTCTTTGGGTATGCACCCCCCCCTCAAACCTTGTCTGTGGCAGTCACTCACTAGGCCTTCACACTTGCTCCTCTTCTACTCAAAAGCCTCTTGCAAACACTCCTTCCATGGTCTAGTAAGCTCCACCATGACCACGCTCTCTGTTGTCCCAGATGCCTAGAGTATGTCTGGTCTGAGAGAGGTCTTTGTAATGTACTGTGGGAACTTAAGTTGCCTGCCTAAGTCTACCATCATCTGCCAGTCTTGTGCTGTGTTGAGCAGTCCTGTTGGTGTTTTTATCC
>JANRMT010062840.1:35171245-35182608 GCA_026402145.1 Polypterus bichir lapradei
AACCCCATAGAAAATCTATGGGGTATTGTGAAGAGGAAGATGCAATACGCCAGACCCAACAATTCAGAAGAGCTGAAGGCCACTATCAGAGCAACATGGGCTCTCATAACACCTGAGCAGTGCCACAGACTGATCGACTCCATGCCACGCCGCATTGCTGCAGTAATCCAGGCCAAAGGAGCCCCAACTAAATATTGAGTGCTGTACATGCTCATACTTTTCATGTTCATACCTTTCAGTTGGCCAACATTTCTAAAAATCCTTTTTTTGCATTGGTCTTAATTGATATTCTAATTTTCCGAGATACTGAATTTGGGACTTTCATTAGTTGTCAGTTATAATCATCAAAATTAAAAGAAATAAACATTTGAAATACATCAGTCTGTGTGTAATGAATGAATCTAATATACAAGTTTCACTTTTTGAATGGAATTACTGAAATAAATCAACTTTGTCATGATATTCTAATTTTATGACCGGCACCTGTACATTTTACAGCAGCTGTTACAGACTCAAATCAAATATGTGTTTTTATTCTAAAATAGTAAGAATAAGAGCAGCTCTCTTCTCAAAACGGAGTCGTTTGGAGTCAAACTCGTGACCCTTTGATTAGCAGATGGCAGTTCTTATCATTACACCACCAAAGCAATCGTAGTGAGGACGTGTCAATGTCGCAAACTAACGCAGGTTCTTTTTCTGCAGTTATATTCTTGAATAAAAGTGCACTTGTTTTGTTAAACTTGTACCTTTTGTGAAAGTGTTTGATATTTGGACTTCAGGCTTCATACATTATATGATTCATGTCTACATTTTGTCAATTACTACTAAAACATGAAAAACGTTTCTGTTTTAACTATGTGTTTACATAGATTGTTGTAGACACGGAACACACATGAAATGCATGTGTTCCAAATAACGATATAGTATTTACTCTAGTCTATACAACTCTAAGCAACTGACAGACAGGTAAACAGACTTGAGCTGAGAAAACCTTGTGCAGCATTGGGGGGATATGATAGCAGTATGTCATACAAAAGACGCTGATGGGGAGGTGCGAAGGGATTTAAGGTGGGATGGATTTACGAGTTTTTTCGTAGGCTTTGGTAATTCTAGTGCTCAAGAGGAAACAATTTATGTGTAGATAGACAAAATCTTTTGTCCCTAGGGGGAAATTTTGGCTTTTTACAGAAGCTCATTAAATAAATAGCTAAATAAATATACTCGCACTATATTACGGTCTGAAAACACACCAGATTGCCTATAAAGAAAGAAAATTAAAAATGAAAAAAACTTCTGACTTGGTAGTCACAGTCGCTGTGACGCTTTATGCAGCCTTAATGCTGTTGGTATAAAGGATGGTGAAGGTGAATAACTAATTCCTTTTTTTTTTTGATGTTAAGTTGTAAATAATTCTCAAAGTTCTCCACCTGGCTCCTATACTCCGATACATGCCCCTAATTGATGTACCCCAAATGTGCAGAATCATCTGAGAATTTCTCCAAGTGACATGATCTGCTGTTATAATTTAAAAGGTGTCCAGAGAAAAAGAGACAGGACTGTTCATGGTGGCACCCCATTGTTGTTGTCATCCCAGTCCTTGATCTTTACACATAGTGGCCTTCTGGACAGGTAGGCCATTACCGAGGACACCACAGGCCCATCCACCTGCATATCTCTGTGTTTGCCACTTAACAGGGATGGCCGGGTGCTGTTGATGATATGTTTAATGCAGTTATACATTTATTTATTGGCGTATTTCAGAGTGGGTCATTTTAAAGACAGTTGGAACAAGCAGAAAACTGAAGGCCTAGTTTATTCAGGCCCACTTTAATTTGATCCCTGTGATACGCAACAAAAAATATGATAAGATATTGTATTAATTTACAAAAGAAGCTCCATACTAATTCACAGTATGGTAAGAACATTCCAGCTCCAAGCCAACAGTGACCAGTCTGGGATGGGCAGCATTGTTACTCACTGTGCCACCCTCCTTGAACTTGAGTGTCATTTATAAAGAGTTCATTATCTGCTGCAGTGGCACATTGCAAATGTCACCACTTAATCCTGACTCTTTGTGAGAACTCTAATGGCGCTCACAACTCAGACCGGAGCAAAGTGCTTACTCATTCAGTCAGGGGCTTGGTTGGTTGGCACAGAGAATGTGTTTGACACAGCCAAGACACCTCTGCCTTTCCCAGATTGTGCACGTGAAATTCGACCAACATTTCAGAAATTTGCAACCATGATTCAGCTAAGCTCTTATTAACTTCATAATATGCGTTAAATCAGTAATAAGCCAGCTTAGAAACTTTTTAATTATAGTTCTGTGTTAGACAATGACTAAAGCTGTAATGTAATCAGGCGGTGACGTGACTGTCCGTATGGCACAACGCTGTCCAGCAGGATGCCTAAGCGGTGTTTCTAATTGTAGAACGTGATGGGAAACTAAAGGCATGCTGGGTCACATGTGGCCAGAGCAAATTGGCCATCTTGATTGTTTGTTTTTGAGTATTCTAGTAGTGTGTTCAGGTCTGTTGTTTCTTTTAATGAGTGAAAATTTCTCTTGAGAATAGGCCAGGGATAGTGCAGCATGAGCCTCTAATGCTAAAGAAGGAGACCACTGTGTCTGGCGCTCTCTCTGCCAGTTTCTAAACCAGTGAACTGCACCATTTTAAGCCCCTTCTTGGGTTTGACGTGAAACACTTCGTACACCTCTAAAGCATTAAGCATTATCTCTGTACATTGTGCTGTTTGGCTTCCCCTCAACCCTGACTAGTCCCCTAGCCCCACAGCATGATGCTCATTGTTCACTGTTGGGATGGCACTGCACAGGTCTCCTCCACACATGATGCTAATCGTGGTTTCACAAGATCACACAGTCTTCTTTCTCACAGTCTGAGAGTCCTTCAGGTGCCTTTTTTGTTTTTTCTTCTATGCGTCTTTTACTGAAACGAGGCTGATGTTTGGCCACACTGTCACAAAGTGTTGTGGTGATGGTTGTCCTCCTAGAACTTTTTCCATCTCCACATATGTTCTCCGGACCTCAGCCAGAGTGATCATTGGGTTCTTGGCCACGCCTGTCTTACCTGTGGCCCTTCTCCCAGATTTCTGCTGGGTGGTCAAATGTATGAAAAGTTCTGAACTTCTTCCATTTAAGACTCATGGAGGCCTCCGTGCTCTTGAGATCCTTCAATGCTGCAGTAATTTCTTTGTGGCCTTCCCCACATCTGTACCTTGACACGATCCTGTCTCTAAGCACTGCAAGCAATTCCTTCAACCTCACGGCTTGCTTTTGCTCCTCTGTGGGTCCTTCTATAGACAGGCGTTTTGACTGACCTAATCACGTCCAGTCAAATGAATTGCCCACTCCAAATGAGGTGTAGAAACCTCTCCACGATGGTCGTATAGAGTGGGAGACACCTGAGCCACACGTGTCATAGCAAAGGGTCTGAATACTTGTGGCACTTTGAGTTTTCTTTAGCACAAGGCTAGAACAACATTGTGAAAAGTCTGAAAACGTCCTGAATCCATGGTGTGTGTGTGTGTGTACCTATAAATTATAAGTGTAGGTCTATGTGGGGTCCGTATTTGCTCTTACATAAATTCTAGTCTGTACACCACAAGTCAAAGAAGGGACATCCGAAAGGTTTCATGAAGTTTGAAGGTGTTGTATTGCCAGTAAAGGCTGAGAAGATGAACTTTGACTTTCAAAATTATCTGCTGCTAATTTTTGTTTTTTTCATAGAAAACCTGGAGCTTCATCCTTCACCTCTGGAAATGGGACATCCTGAAATCGGCCGCTACTTTTCAGCATTTATGGACACCTATTATGTAGCAAATGAAGAGCTACAAGCTCGGTATCCTCTGGACATGGCGCACACCATCCGGACGGTTCAGGAGTTTTACGAGAAGGACACGCAGCAGCAGCAGCAGCAGCAGGACAGGCCAGCAGATGCTCAGTTACACAGAGCGCTCGATGGCTAACAGTTACAGACCCACCCTGGGCTGGCTGCCTGCCTGCCTGCCCGCCTGCCTGCCTGTCGCCATCTTAGAATGACTCGTGCCAAGTCAGAGCCAAGAACTGTATGCACATACAATGAAGCCCCCCGTTTTCCTCTTTGGGAAGAATCTGGACAGGACTGTCCTCAACCTGCACTTACAATGCCGTAGCGTAACCTCAAAGAGGAGTTGACTTTTGTTTTGTTTTTTTTTTTTCTTTATATGATTCAACAAGAGGGGAAAAAAAACAAACTAAAGGGCTTTTGTGTATTATTTGCATGGTATTAATTAGAAACGAAACTAATACACGAAGCACTAGATTATGCCAGTATGATTTCAGATAACACTTGCACTATGCATGCCTTCCTATGGTAATAAAATGTGAAAATATAAAAATGCTGCCAAATACTTCTTCCACTACGACTTTTTATCTTTTGTTTTCTTCATTCTTTGCAGAGATTTTAGTTAGGTGGGGTATTAAACGGTCTTAGTGTTGGATAATTGTTTTTTTTTTTTTTAATCTATATGATCAGCAGTATACTATTATTTAGTCTTCCTGTCATAATTGTGCGACCAAATTATTCACAGAGTCAAATGATAATGAGAATTAGAAAAACTATCTTTACGGGGGGAGAAACATGCGACTCTTGGCGTTTAACACAATTAGAGCGACTACTGGTGGACGGAGGCATACGCCTAACAACTGCGTTCACTTTCAGAGTCACTTCGTCTCTCGGGTTTCCCATGATGCACCTCCTGAAAAACATTTTTTCTTCATTAACTTTTTTTAACTGATTAATCAACTATTCATCCAAATCAAAGTGTTTTTGCTGTAAATTACAAAACTTCATTATGATTTCAGTGTTTCTTCATAGACACGTTTCCCAGATGCACTCAACTTGACTTTTTTTCTTAATGTGGTTGGCTTCAAAAACAAGCCACGGGGTAGCAGCAAAAAAGCGGCCTCGTTAATAGCCCTGTTGGTTTTAAAGCATACAGAAGCAACAGCATAATAATACATTTTATTTATAGAGCACCTTACATGATAATAATGTATCTTAATAAAAAATTTAATCATTTTAAAATGTAATATTTTTAATAATTAACTTTTTTTTATTTATTTGGCTGCAGTGCAAAAACAAGCCACAATGGCAGCACACCCTCATTAGTATCAGTGTTGGTTTTGAAGCCTACCGACCAACAGCATAACAGTAATACGTTTTATTTATATAGTGCTTTACAAATATGATTTTAAAAAATTACTATTTTTTAATTTTAATAATTTTGTAAAAAATGTAATAATAACAATGTGACTTTTTTTCTTAATAATACTATTGGCTGCAGTGCAAAGCAAGCCACAAGGTGGCAGCAAAAAAGCACCCTCATTAGTATGACTGTTGGTTTTTAAGCCTACAGGCCATCAGCGAAATAATAATAATAATACATTCTATTTATATAACACCTTATTTAATAATAATAATAGTAATGCATTTTACATTTTATTTTATAGTACCTTGTATAATTATAATAATAGTAATACATTTTAATAGAAAGTTTAAAAAATTTAAAATAGTTTTTTAAAGAATTTTAATAATTAACTTTGTTTCTTAATGTAGTTGTCTGCAGTACAAAAACCAGCCACGAGGTGGCGCACAGGTGGCACCCTCATTAGTATCCGTTGGTTTTAAGGCCTTGAAATTTGCAACAATATATGTTTTATTTATATAGCGCCTTACATAATAATACATGTTTATTTAAAATTAACAATGTTTTTATTATTTTAATAATATTAATGTAAACACTTTTTTTAATAATGTACTTGGCTGCAGTGCAAAAACAAGCCATAAAGTGGCAGCAAGTATAACAGCTGGTTTTAAAGTCTACAGATGCAACAGCATAAATATAACGCATTTTATTTATATAGCGCCTTACATAATAATGCAGTTTAGTAAAAATTTAAAACGTTTTAAATTTTAACATTTTTAAAATATTAATAACTTGACTTTTTTTCTTAATTTAGTTGGCTGCAGAACAAAAACAAGCCACAAGGTGGCAGCAAAAAAAGCACCCATATTAGTATCCCTGTTGGTTTAAAACCTACAAATGAAACAACATAATAAATTTTATTTATAGAGCACCGTACATAATAATAATAGTAATACATTTTATTTATATAGTGCCTTACATAATAATACATTTTAATCAAAACATTAATTTTAAATTTTAATAATGTTAAATTATTTTAATAATTAACTTTGCACTGCAGCCACATTAAGAAACATAAACAAGCCACAAGGTGGCAGCAAGAGAAGTACCCTTATTAGTATCCCTGTTGGTTTTAAAGCCTACAGAGCAAAAGTATAATAAGAATAAATGCTATATATATAGTGCCTTACATAATATTTTTTAATAAATTACTCATTTTTAATTTTAGTAATTTTGTAAAAATTTTAATAACGTGACTATTTTTAAATACAGTTGGCTGCAGTGCAAAACAAGCCACAAGGTGGCAGCAAAAAAAGCACCCTTATTAGTATCACTGTTTTTTAAGCCTACAGATCATCAGCATTATAATTAATAATAAATTTTATTTATATAGCACAGGGGTGGCCACACTTTTTCGGCTTGCGAGCTACTTTCAAAATGACCAGGTCGAAATGATCTACCTACATTAAAAATGCTATATATACTGAGTATACTTTATACAGTACATAAAATATATGTTGTCATACCTTGTATAACTGAATAACCTTTATGGCACAATAACAATTCAATACATTTAAGGTCACTGCAGTATTTGGATTTAATAATCTTCATGTGGGAAAGGCTGACTCGCATAAATAAGTAGAGCCGAATAATGCAGTCAAGGAGCTTTTGAATTCAGCTGAGTGAAAAATGACGGCTGTCCGATTAACTGCGATTTTAGTTCCCTCTCCTTTCTCTTTCTCAGATCGCTTTTCAGAAGGACGTCAGTTTCGTAGTTTTTATGAACAGTTCGAAAGTGCCTTTCCACATTGTCCTTCTTTGGAACAGCAATGATAGATTGACAGATCAGACAAACGTACTTCGATTGTGACATTGTGAGAGAAAAAAATCCTCTTCCAATTCCACATCCAGCCCATACCCTCCCCAAACAATTTTTTTTTAAATCCCTTCTTTTGTCGATATAAATTGGAAGGCTAACCAGATCACAGCCGGAGTTTTGCAGTAGCTCGCGCTTTTGATCGTGCGTGCGGGATGACCAGTGTGTTGGGAGAAAAGAGATCTCAGACTGGCCGCCCTGTATGTCAATCAAGTGGCAAATGCCATAGGGAGGATATATGATAGACTAACGTTTAAAATTTTTTTTTTTTTTTTGAATGCAACGCGATCTACCGGTCGATCGCGATCGACGCATTGGGCACCCCGATATAGCACCTTATAGAATAATAATAATAGTAATACATTTTACATGTATATAGCGCCTTACATCATTATAACAATAATACATTTTCATAGAAAGTTTAAATAACCTGAAATTTTAATTTTAAGAATTTTAATAATGATGTCACTTTTTCTTACTGTTGTTGGCTGCATTGCAAAAACAAGCCACAAGGTGACAGCAAGAAAAGCACCCATATTAGTACACCTGTTGGTTTAAAAACCTGCAAATGCAACAACAACATAATACAGTAATACGTTTTGTTTTATATACAACATAATAATAAAATTTTTAATAAAAAAAAAAAAAAAGAATTTTAAATGTTAATAATGTTAAATAATTTAATAAAATTAGGACATAGCGGGTTGGACCGTAACTGACTGACTGACTGACTTAACTTTTTTCTTAATAATGCATTTGGCTGCAGTGGAGAAACAAACCACAAGGTGGCAGCAAAAAATCATCCTCATTAGTATCATTGTTGGTTTTAAAGCCCACAAACACAACAGCATTATAATAAAAATACGTTTTATTTACATGGCGCCTTACATAATGATAGTAATACATTATAATAAAAATATATTTTTTTATAATTTTAATTAACTTGATTTTTTTTTTTTATAATGTACTTGGCTGCAGTGTGAAAACGAGCCACAAGATGGCAGTAAAAAAGCACCCTTAGTAGTATCCCTGTTGGTTTTTAAGTCTACAGACCAACAGCATAATAATAATACATTTTATTTATATAGCACCTTACATCATAATAATAATAATAATACATTTTAATAAAAATGTTTAATTTTTTTCATTTTAAATTTTAATATTTTTTTTTAATAATGCATTGTATTTATATAATGGGGCGGCACGGTGGCGCAGTGGGTAGTGCTGCTGCCTCGCAGTTAGGAGACCCAGGTTCCCTGCGTGGAGTGTGCATGTTCTCCCCGTGTCTGCGTGGGTTTCCTCCGGGCGCTCCGGTTTCCACCCACAGTCCAAAGACATGCAGGTTAGGTGCATTGGCGATTCTAAATTGTCCCTAGTGTGTGCTTGGTGTGTGCGCCATGCCCGGGGTTTGTTTCCTGCCTTGCACCCTGTGTTGGCTGGGATTGGCTCCAGCAGACCCCCGTGACCCTGTAGTTAGGATATAGCGGGTTGGATAATGGATGGATGGATGGATTTATATAATGCTCAATGCACTTGTTAACAAGTAGAAATTTTTTCATTGTGTCCAAAATTGACATAAAATATTTCAAGCCAGCGCTTCTTGACTTTCTTTCCCTGTGCGTGTGTCATGAGAGGTGGCGTGTGCTCGTCCATTAGTAAGTAATCCAAATGTAAATCTGGCTGTAAGCAGTCGTTTGTAGCGGGTGGCTGGTCCTCGCAGTGTGGCACTGAGCTGTAAGCGTTTGCCTGGACAGGGTGGCGACTGAAGGCAGCTGCTGCCACTTGTGGCCTCGTGTTTTGCACCCCCATCACAGAGGTGGCTGGCGTGGCAGGGTCTGCGATGATGGCCTGCTCTTTCAGAGTAATAGAGGAGCCGCTGCTGAAGCCACTCACAAACGGGCACATTCTCAGGTGTCAGGTTGAAATACAAGAAAGGTGGCGTGTGTGGCCTGTGGAGTCCCCACAATGAAGAGCGCTGAACGCTCTGGAGGTTTCAGGGCCGTTGCTTGTTGTTGGAAGTTTGGAGGCCTGGCCCGTTGTCTCTGCTCCTAATAATGAGATTTCTTTACGTTACTTCTCAAAGCGCTTTGCTCTCCATGTCTTTCAGTTTTATTTATACCACAGGTTCAAAGCGTCTGTGGGCAGGACACGCCAAGGTGTGGGACAGAAATGAAGGAATGGACCCCGACTGTGCAGACACATAGCGTCCATGGGACACACGGGTGAGCAGCTCCACAGCTTTCTGCCGTTCTCTGGGCTCGGAAAGGCCAGCAGCGGCGTTGAGGGGGTCTTTTGAAACACTGGCAGCTACAGCTGAGATGTTGTACTTTTTCCTGTTTTCCTTGACATTGTGTTAACATGACATTAAGTGCAAAGATGATTGATTGGCCATTCATTTTCTTTATCTAGAGTGAGACGTCTTCATCTTCTAAATGTAAGGCTGGTTTCAAAGGAGGACTGGCTATGCTGGGAACCAGTTAGTCAGGTCAGGTGTGGTGACCACCTGGGGCTTTGGGTAAAGCCCCCCATGGCGCCAGCTGCGGCTACAATGTCTGCTTGCTTTCATTTTTTACAGGCAGAGGACCACATTGAGGGGACCTCATGGAGCAGCAGGACCAACAAATGAAACGAGAATCCATGAGGCTGGACAAAGGAGTCGGTGAACACCCCGATATCAGGTAAATCGAGTCTTTTACAAGCGAAAAGGAGGCCCCCAGGCTCGCCAAGACGTGTCGCCATTTGACACGTTTGTTACTTACCAATGGTTTCATCTCGTGGTGTCTTGCAAAGTGGAAAGACAAACGTTTTGTGATATTTGTAGCAACCACCCGGTAACAGGTATGGAAAGGAAGACCACAGCAGTACAAAGATAATGGGGTCAAAAATGAAGGCGACTGAGCAGAAACCGTTTACATTGACCTCTCAGCCAGCCCCCTGCATGGAATCCTCCATACCACACCTTCTCGTGGCCCCCCAAACCAGCCAGAAACCCACCCCCAGTTCAGGGTACCACCCCTTTTCTTCTTTCCAACGTTGATTATTTTCCTGACGCCGTCCGCCCTCCCCGCTGGACTCGGCCCCTCAGCCGCCAGGATACCCCCACCCCACCCCACCCAATGGTGGCCAATGCCATACAACAACATATGATGTCAAAAATGGCCGCTTAAAACACAAACAAACTCTTGCTGTTCGTGTCTCACAGGCCACATGTCCATCGTCCAGTCGTGTGCTCGGCCAGGCTGTCATTTTCATTGCACTCTGCTCCTGTTTGTCACCCTGTTGCTCCTGTCACACTGAGGAACAATGAAGCCTCAGTCACAGTCATGGCTCACTACGCCTAGGAAATTAGCTTTAGGGGAAATGCTTTGTTGTTTTTTGTATTCCATTTTTTTTATTCTTCCTTGGAGGCAAATGTTCAATTTTAGCGTGTGTGTGTTTAAATATTTCTCTTGTCTCAGTAAATTCAGGACCAGGCCTCGGCGTGTGATTGATTGTTTTTTTGTGGTAGGTACAGAATGCTGAGTAGGATAAGCAATGCTGGGAATTGGAGGGATCCACGAATCGCTGCCAGCTTCTTCAGCACATTCTACAGGACGTGGTGGGCTTTTATCATTATTATATGGACGTGGCTTTAATACCCAATTGGGTTACTATGCATGATGGCTTTATGTGATCTTTATATTCAGCTCTTTCTGAATCCACCACCTGCCCCCGAAAGACACTCGTGTTCAGTTAAGTGGGATTCTCATTTAGCCAGGTGTACGTGGTGGTACCCTCTGAAACCCACCTGCAGCTAAGCCTGCTTGGGCCCGGATTGGAGGCCATTAACAGAAAGCTTGGTGTGGCCATCAGGTGAGGTGCGGGATCGGTGGGCACTTACCCTGTGGTCTGTGTGTGGCTCCTAATGTCCCAGTGCAGTGATAGAGACCCTGTGCTGTAAAGATGGCTCCTTCCTTCGGATGAGACGTAAAACTCAGGTGCTGACTCTCTGTGGTCATAAAAGCTCCCTAGGTATCTTTTGAAAAGAGGGGGGTGTACCTCAATGTCCTGGATAAATTGGACCCTTTATTCATCCCCTTGCTCTGACTATCTTTCTCACCCCTTCATTACCTCATAGCTAATGTGTGATGGGCATAATAGCACAAGAATGGCAGCCATCATTCATGCAGGTGGATTCTGCAAATTGCTGCTACTTGAAGTGGCTCATTGTCTACGAAGAGTGCTATAGCTCTGTTTATCTATTATATAGTGCCTTTCACATCTATCTATCTATCATATAGTG
>JANRMT010062840.1:35182618-35221382 GCA_026402145.1 Polypterus bichir lapradei
ATATAGTGCCTTTCACATCTATCTATCTATCTATCTATCATATAGTGTCTTTCATATATATCTATTATAACCTTTCACAACTCTCAATTGATCTATCTGTTATATAGTGTCTTTCAATTCTATCTATGATATAGTGCCCTTCTATCTATCTTAAAGTGCCTTTCATGTCTGTTAATCGATCTATCTGTAATATGGTGCATTGTATATCTATCTGTTATATAGTGCCTTTCATATCTTTATATCTATTATATGGTGCCTTTAATATCCTATCTATCTTTCTATCATACTGTATAGTGTCTTTCATATCTATCTATTATATAGTGCCTTTCACATCTATCTATCTATTATATAGTGTCTTTCATATATATCTATTATACCTTTCACAACTCTCAATTGATCTGTTATATAGTGTCTTTCAATTCTATCTATGATATAGTGCCCTTCTATCTATCTTAAAGTGCCTTCCATGTCTGTCAATCGATCTATCTGTAATATGGTGCATTGTATATCTATCTGTCATATAGTGCCTTTCATATCTATATGCTTATCTATTTATTGTATAGTAACTTCTATATCTGACTATCTATCTAGAATACAAAGACTGTACAGTATATTCGCCTTAAAAGGAGCAGATGCAGGGATAGCTTGCTCAGTTCTGTCCACATGTGTGCGTGACGTCATACTTTTATAAGAGAAAATATTATGAAATACAAGCAAAGCTGTCAAATATACGCTGAAGAAAACAAATCTGGGGCTTCAAGTAAACACAACACACCTTCAGCATTCTAAAACCAAAACTATTTGATCTTCTGGAATTAATTTTAAAAAATGGCTTATGTTCACTTAGTAGTCCATTTACATGCAGGAATGTGCTACTGACTACTAGACCGATGCCTACGAAAACGAGAAATACAGGATCGTGTGCTCAAACCCTTCCTAACTTCCGAAGTCTTTTTTTTTTCCTCGACAGCTCCTTTGAGTGTGCATTGCATCACACGTGTTAAAAGTTGAAAGCAAATATTTGAAATGCAACACTTTAAAAAAAATCGCATATTGTATTGCAGGATCACAGACGCAGAACAAGTGCCTGGCCGGACACGCCTGAGAACACCGCAGACGCCCGCGCTGACTGTCCATCGGAGGTTTCTTTGCATGTCGCCGATTCGAACCTGACTGGCACTAGGACCCGGGCGCTGATCGTCTGCTCTCAACTTGCGACTCGGAGAGTCCCGGGGAGCCGTGCAGTTGCGGATCACTCCCTCACGGATTCGCGACATAGACTGGCATTCTCGTTCGCTGCTGCCGGCCGCCTCACACCCACAGTGTGCAATGGGAGCCTCTCACTCCGGACCCGATACGAGGGAGCTGCGGGAGCTGTCCGAGAAGACGGGGTGTAAGTAGTCGGAGTGGGTCCGCGGTTACTCGACTTTTGGGTACCACTTTAGGTTGTCCTCAACCTGCCGCGCACTTCTCTTTATCTTGGCTCGTTTTGTGGAGCTGTCCAGTCCGAGACGGTTCTGAAACGATTGCTGCTCATTATTTGGGAGTTAATTGGCGCCCTCCGTTTTGCGCTTTTACTTCCTGATTGACTTTAATTTAAATGTCGCAGGTAAACCAGCTGTGAGGTCTAATTCTGGATTTGCGTTCGGCTTTTGTGAAAATGTCAGTAAATGTAGTGTTTAGCTGAGTGGAGGGGAGAGGCGAGATGTTTGTTCCGTCGGAGGCATTTTAAAACCAAAGAGCGCCACAAAAAGCGGGAGTAGATTGCGGGGTCAGAACTTCAAGACATTGTGTTGGGTATTCAAACTTTAACTTTCTCTGTCTTGTTTTTTTTCCCCACTTCAACTTGCTTTTAAAGTTATTTTCATTACTTTTCCAATTAGAGCACCGGCAGGTGAAGTGACATCCTCATGGTCACACACACTGTCAGTAGTGGGATTTGAACCCAAAGCCTCAGGGTTTGAAGTTGAAAGCCTTAAGCAGTAGGGCACACTGCCAGCCTAATAAGTAAGTAATGAGTCTTGTCCAGTATCCTGGCCCACTCGCTAGCACTGATCACTGGACAAACACTCACCTGCAGCGGGCGACTTGCCCACCCCTTACACCTGTTGGTGGGCTATTCATCCTTATGGCACAAGTGGAACTCGGGCCCTCATTTAAACTGTATTGTGTGTCCAGATCTAGTGTATCACCATCCTGCTCCCCTCCCTCCATATTTAAAGAGCAAGTCATTTATGTTGATGAAATCAAAGCTATTTGTGATGTGGCGTAATTTTTTTTTTTTTTTAATGTATGGCTTTTTTATTTTTGAACTTTTAAAAGCATCCAGAAAATAAGTCAACATGAGAATTTTCTCGTAAAGGTTGTCTGTTTTGTTTAAATGTTCAATGCCCTCAGTCCTATTCCCGGGTTCAGTCCGATTCAATTTACAGTCAATCGGAAACCCTTCAACTGGAGCCTGCCAAGTCTAGCAGAGCGGAGAAAGTCGGCCATTCTTTAGGAAAGAGCAGCAGATAGACAGACAAAAGGACGACGACGGCAGCCTTTTATTTCATTTTACGCTTTGGAGTATTAACTTTTGGGCTGGGGAGACCTCTCTGCGTAGCCTGCGTGTTCTCTGGTGTTTCCAGTCTCGCTCCGCTCAGACTTGGTATGATCTGTCTTTGCGCTCTTAAATTGAGTTTGTGTGCCTAGCGATGTGGTCTTATGCAGGGGCGGATCTAGAAAATTATTCATGGGGTGGCAAGGGGGTGGCATTAAAATTATGAGGGGTGGCAACACTGAAGCAAGCATCCTTGCATGGTTTTTGTGGATTCAAGGAATGCTATTCTTTATTCGGTGTATACACTGGGGTGCTGGGGTGGCAAATTGGGTGGCAAGGCTTTTTCTCAGGGTGGCAATTGCCACCCCGGTAGATCCGCCCCTGGTCTTATGATCCCCCAAACTTAGGAGTTTGAATGGAAGCACATTTAAATGGCAGTTCGCTTTATTCCAATCCTGTTTGTGAGGATGATGAAGGTTATCTCTGTATCCATGGGCCCATTTCAACAAGTTTCCTTTCAAGGGTCCTTATTGAAGGCAAATGATGCCAGGCATTTTGTTTATGGACCCACCACTCATGCCCTCATTTTGTAGAGTTGCAGTAAAGATGGATTTGTAAAATCCTAATGGGACCCTAACTCCCATTCACTCCAACTGCCGGCAAGACTAAAAACAATGCATGCAGAACAGGGAAAGTGGTGAACACTCACCAGACCAAGGGCTGGCACCACAATCACCTCCAATCAAATGGGTGGTCTTCTCTCCTGTTTCTCCACTACCTTGCTAGGCAAGCCCACTGAACTCCCAACTCCACGATTACCTGGCTGAGGGAAGGAGATTCCTTTTTAAGGCGTAGCTCTCGACTACCAGTGGTGCTGGGTTATCCCTCCCCTTTGGGAGGCCTATAGCCATCTCATTGTAGAGGATGGTCCACCCATAGTTCACTGGTAACTGAAAGAGCTTCCTACTGCTCCCATGTGGCCGGGAGGACTAATAGTTGCTTTGGCCACCTTTACTACTCCATCCAAGATGACCCCTCCATCTCCCAGATAGGACACTGGCCTTCTGTCTGGGCACTGGTCCCACCCAAGCTACAAACGGAAGGGAAGAACTCCTTCAGGACCCTGCTGACCTTCACGCTGCATGATAGAATAGCTTATCCCTGGTGGGACTAAGGGTCAATCATTGAGTTTGAATGAGCAACAAATTGGAAACATTTGGGGAAATCCAAGGAATATACGCTGATGATCTCCCTAAAAACGGAGCAGCTTTAAAGCGCTAGAGCAGTAACTTTGACAGCATAGGTACTAAATTATAATCAATGTCAACAGTCATGAGCGTTGTTCACTGGTGGTAGGTACCTACTGGCCCATTTGTAAAGAACTGATAAGAACTGATAACGTGCCGTTGATAACAAGCCTATCGGCTGCCCTTGCAGTTCCCCTTCTTCTCCTCGTTGTAAATTAACACGACTAAGAAGGTTCCTGTGTAGGCATTCATATTTGGCAGAAGGGGCTGTTCATGCACTTCTGTTGATGTGGAAAGCCCACACAGGATGAATTTCAGGTCCTTTAGGACAACTTGCTTGACGCTCAACAGGTACGCTGAAGTAGTAATGACAATATCCACTCTGTCACACAACAGATGCTTTAGAAGAAGACGGTTGATTGATTGATTGTACTTTGGCAGGGAGTCGTCGGTTGCGCTTTACTAGACTCGAAGTATTAACTTCACCCATTTCTTTGCTACTTTATTTTATTTTTTTAAGAACCGAAAATCACCTGTCACACAATCTCACATCGATGTGCAAGCGTTCCTTAGAGCGTAAATGTTTTGATCTAATGGAGAAGTGTCCAACATTTGTCCTACGGAGGTCATCACTAGAGAGAGACACTTTTGGAGGTGAGCTCTAAAGTGCCCGCACCCGTCATGTTTCCCCACAGCCACCTCACATTCATGAGGGCGCAAATCCATTTTAACTGGTGACATGCCCGAGTCCCAAGTGCTGCTGGGAAAGAGTCCACCTCAGCCCTGGGCCTGTCCCAGTTACCAAGAGATCATACACCTCCACCCACCTGGTAAAGCTCCTGCTAGGATACTGGAACAGACGCTCCTTCCGAAAGTTGATCCATGCAAATTGTGTCCTAACAATGAAACCAACTCCCGGACTAACTCCTTGTTCTTGCACAGATCCTTGACGGGTCCAGGGGGTTTACGGCCAGGTACCTTGTGGGCTGCTGCTGTGGTTGTGGCAGCTGGAGTCTGAATTTGTGGTCGGAGAGTTGTCTTCACATACTTGGTATTAACTCCGAGCCACTCAGTATGAGTGTTGGACCAAAGGTGCATCTTGTCTTTTTGCTTCTTTATGACTTTTCCTGTTGAGGACATCAAGGTGTAGCTGAATTTGGGAGGGTATGTCTGAGCTTTGCAGATGATGATGTCAGCTCCTTCAAATCTGAAATTGTGGTGCCCTCCTGGAAAAGAGCGGCTTGTTCTGTTCAAGTCAGGGGTGGGTAGCTGCCCCAAAATGGAGGAGTTCAAGGAGTGGGTGTTGTGAGATTGACCAGCAAGTCACTGCAGCAGTAACAGTTTTGCAGATGTTATACTAGACCATAGGAGCTTAGTCTATGAACAAGGCGTTAGATTTACCGTACATCATCAGTCTACGTCCCTAATGTCACCTACGGTCACCAAAGGAATGAGATCTTGAGTACATGCCACCACATCTGGGTTCCTGCACAGGATTGCTGGACTCGCTCTCCATAATGGAGTGCAATGGGAGGTCCTCAAAGCACATTTACTGCTTCTCCAGATTGGGAGCAGCCCAGATGATTTGAGCATCTAGTTAGGAATCCTATGGATGCCTCCCTGAGGATGAACAAGGCGCACCCCCCTGGTTGAGCAGGACATACTTAATGGATTGCTTGTCCCAATGGTCCTGGGCATTTCCCAGTTAGAACTTGCTGAGGATAGGGAAGCCTGGCCAGCCCAGCCCAGTGTGCTGCTGCAGCAAACCTTACTAACGCAAATGGGGATGGTGATATGATGGGCACCAGAACGCAGAGCAGGGCACCATCATCTGGCCTGATCAGATGGGTACATTGCTAGAGGTTTGTAAATGCGTAGAAGTCGGGACACATTATAGCACCGTTTATTTTGACCGAGATCTCCTTACTGTAGTGATTATTATTAGAAAAACTTTTTTTAATAATTATAATTTTGTTTAGCATACGGCAAAAATATTTTTTACAATTACTCTTATACTGCATCTCCGGAGCATAATAATAATAATTAAGTCTGCCCATCATGTGGTGTCTTTTTCTTCCCTGAATGTTTTTATACCAAAAAAATAAAATCCTCCTTCTTGAGAAATATTCTCGTGGGTTTCGTTTACATTTTGTCTAGTAATAAAGGTGGGATGAAGTTTATTGCTACGAGGTTACGCAGAATGAATGCGAGTGTCAACTTGTTAAAGTCTGGGGACCATCAAGATGCCACGTCTGACTCCTAGCTATGCCCTGCCCTGCTCTCCTATCATCACGCCAGCTTGTGATGTGCCAGTGCGTGTTTCCTAGTGTAAAGTAGGTTTTTAACTGGCCTTGGTGGCACTACAGCCCTGACCCTGTACTGCGAGGACCCCCATCGCTTTGTAACCATAGTAATCCTTTGTGTGTCGTCATCGTGACGGAGCGGACGCTTCCAGAACAGACCAGGGACGAGTGGAGTGCTAATCCTCCTGTTATACTTGGCTAGCTGCTGCAGCAGGTTAAGAGATTTGCTTGGGGTCACGCAGTGTGCCAGGGGCAGCGATCGAACCAGCATCCCTGTGGTTTACAGTGCAGGTCCTTGGGCGTTACGGCCCGGTGCCTAGGTGGACCCCGCCGAGAGCTTTGTAATGCAGTAAGTGCGCTTGTGTGTCTTTTTATCACGCAGACAGCTTTTACTTCGAAGGAGGCACAAGGAGGAGCAGCACGCCCGATCGTCCTTGAATCACAAAGAGCCCCTAATTAGTTTAGAACTGAGAGCCTCCATTAGTGCTGGAGGGCCGCCATTTCATTCTGGAATTCTTCCAGTGCGACTTGGCATTAAGTGGACATGAACAGTAGCAGAACCAAGCAGCTGGCAGTTGGGAGTTAGGCAGACAGTTACGGCTCAGGACGAGATATGGATGTGTGCTGCTTCTCCGCTGGGCAGGAGAAAGTGGATCAGACTGCAGATTTCTGTTTAGGGGTGTCCTAAGATGTTGGGAGGTGGGCTTTATGTGGGGTCTGGTGGGATTGGTGGCATCAACAAGCTGACCAGGGCTGACAAGACTAAAAGTGGCCACTTTATGAAGCTTCTTGTGCCGGAGTGGTGTCAAGTCTGAGAGGTCTGCACCACGACCATCTCCTCCAGTGTTAGCGTGGCATCCATAAGGCGTGGGCAGCCCTCAGGGTTGAAGGAGGTTAGAGGTTGCCAGCTTAGCCCTGCTTCTGATCTGCACAAAGAGTCCTGCTGTGTAACTTTAGGGTGGTGTAGGCTGAGCGAACATTAAAGCTTGTGAGAAAACAAAGGGGTTGCTCCACCAAGATGAGACTCTGGATAGCAGCAAGCTGTGGCCTGCCCAAGGCCCCGGGCCATGGTGTCCCCTCGCTGGACGCTTACAGCTTGTGACAAAGGGCGGAGGCGGCAGCACAGCACGCCTTCAGTGTGGAGTGTGGCCCTTCTTATCTTTCATCTCTGTGCCGTAGTTGCGTCATTTGTTTAGCTGACTACTGGGAGGGTACGAGGCGTGGTGGTCCCTTAACTGTCCCTCGAGAGCCGCTGTATTCATCACTGCCGTCTTTCCTTTTTCATACTGTATCATGTCACGTGCTGCCATTTTGGTGTAAGATTTCCGACCCACACGTTAGTCAACCTTGTTGCATTACCACTCTGGTTGAGGTGTTTGTCCACTCCCAGCTCCAGAGTCCAACCTGGTCACTCATTATGTGGAGTCTTTGTTCCCCTCTGGTCTCCTTCTTGCAGTTTAAGGAAGATTGTAGTGACTCGGTGTGAGTAAGTGTCTCGTGTCCTGCCTTGTGCACAGGGCCATCAGGATAGGCTTATTGTCACGTGAGTGCTCATCAATTTAAAAAATAAATAATAATAACCACAACAATAAATCAAATCGGTCCAAAAGAAAAGTTCTGGAAAATAAGGAGCTCGAATGTCAAGTGTCACCATTTCGCTGACACGTTTAGCCAGGGTGACTTTCACCATTTGAGATGCTATTGGCTACATTTCTCTTTTACAGGCAGGTGATGGTGTCAGTAGTGGGATATGAACAGACAACCTCAGTCCAAAGCCTTAACCGCTGCGCCACACGGCCTACACGCATTTAGAATGTGAGAAAAAACTGGGGATGTGCCACCAAGCCAGAGGGTGAACCTGCAAACACCACAACAATGGTGACCAGGGTGGGCTTTGAACCCCATCTAGTGGAGCTAAGTGCTGCGCCGCCGTCATCCCAGCCGCAGCAATTTTCACAACTGCTTGTGCTGCACAGACACACCGTCTAATCTGAGCCTGAAGAAACCCGTCGCGGAGATTTCCCAGCCTTCTTTATCTTGTCAGAGTTGTTATTGCGCCACACGCTTATCATGTGGTTACTGCAGCTTTCGGTGATTATGAGGAAATTGACTTCCTTCTGGTTTTCTTTTTAGTCTGTGATTTTAAAGGTTTTGTAAAGACTGTAATGTTAGCAGACTTTTGCCAATAGGTGGAAAACTTAGGCATTTGGATGGCAACTACATTGGTAGCCTCGCCTTGAGGCCAGAGATCTCTGGTGTGAGTTGCTCTGCTCTCGTCAAGTCAGCGTAAAGAGACAGAACGGCCATTTTATGTACACCTTAGGATGCCACATTGTGCACTAATTTGTGCGCTGGCCATTTCTCAATGACACTTCCCAACTGGAAGACTTGGCTGACACGCACAAATGCCTTCTGGGAGTTCCCATTTGTTTGTTTTCTATAAAAATTCATTCTTTCTTTCTTAAATTTCTCCCCAATTGAAATAATGCAAACCTCTTGACAAATGCATTGGATTGTATTACTACAAATGCTGGTGGAGCGACAAACACACTACATGTGTCTCTGTTACATGCCATTTATTATGGGAGTCATGTTAGTTTGTGATGCGCCATCTGGTGGAATGTCAGAGACATAAGAGCCGGGCGGACACACACTTATCCTTTTATAAAGGTGGATTGGGTATTCTAAACAAATAATTGCCTTACTACAAATGTTTGATGTGCCATCTGTTGAAATGACAAATTCATTGCATTTTATTACTAGAAATGTACACTATACAGATATACAGACACTTCTCCTTTCCTTAAGGTGAATTGGGCAATGCAGTGGAAATCCAATAATTATGGAAGATTAAACAGTCTGTGGGCGGCACGGTGGTGCAGTGGGTAGCGCTGCTGCCTCGCAGCTAGGAGACCCGGGTTTGCTTCCCGGGTCCTCCCTGCGTGGAGTTTGCATGTTTTGCGTGTCTGCGTGGGTTTCCTCCCACAGTCCAAAGACATGCAGGTTAGGTGCATTGGCGATTCTGAATTGTCCCTACTGTGTGTGTGTGTGCGTGTGTGTGTGTGTGCCCTGCGTGGGGTTTGTTTCCTGCCTTGTGCCCTGTTTTGGCTGGGATTGGCTCCAGCAGACCCCTGTAGTTAGGATATAGCGGGTTGGATAATAGATGGATGGATAAACAGTCTATTCATAAAATAAAATAGAAGCACCACTGGATGTCCATAATAAGAATGAAGAGGTGGGATATCTGCTGTACAGAAAGCATTTTGCATTAACTTTACCACTGCTGGTTGATGCTTTGTGAACATATAGGAAAAATATAAAAAATATTTTTAATTTTGAAAAAAACAATGCATTAGAAGGAATGTGAAGACACTCCAACTTTAAAACAATGGACTGTTTCTGTTCTGTGAGACAATATGAAGGTTAAAGCCTCTGGCAGAGGTGGTAAGTAAGTGTTTCTTATTTGACTGCCACATTTTAAAATAAATCTGTTTAAAGTACGTGTACATTTAGCCGCATAGTTTATTTTTTTTAATGGATGGTTTCTGTGTGAACAAATGACGTTGTTTTTCACCCAAAGTTTGTAAACGTATTGCTTAGGTTTTGCAGCGTCGTTTCTGTTACTGTATAGTGTTGTGTCCACGCTGTTTGTAAAAGGTGAGGGACTCAATGTTGGTGACTCCTCTCCTGAAAAGGCTAAACAGCCCAAACGTTGATTTTCTTACCTTCTTTTCTTTTCAGAGTGGAAATAACGCTGTAACTTTGCAGATGCACAGCGACATGACTTTTCAAGGTCTGCTATGCTGTTTTCACCTGAAAAGAAAAACAAAATACAACACATGCAGCCAAACGGGCTCCCTGCGCATTTTCTTTTCTACCATTCAGCATATTTATTTAAAGCTATTTCAGAAAAAAAAAACTGGCCCCACCCAGTTATGCAAACTAGGGCCCAATTGGCCAATCAGAGGAGTGATGCTGCAGTTTGGGGGGTATCAAAAGGTATATTTGGGTGGCCGTTTGCTTGCCTGAAATGGACTAAATCAGTACTGGGTGGGATTTTGACTGTGACGGGGCTGTAACGTGCCTGTCAAATCTGAGGGGGTCTCAAACTCCACGTATTTCACTCCTGGTCGCTTCCTCCATTGTCTCAGCAACTTGGATGTGAGGTGTTAAGAGTCGAGACAAGAGGCGCCTCTGGGGCTTATCTGTGAAATGAAATTGCTGTCACAGTCGGCGCTCTGTACAATAATCATAAATGGCCTCCTTCCAGCTTTCGTACTTGTCTGCCATGACAACTGTATGATGTTTGCATTCTACTGTAGGTAAACTAGTTTTGCTAACCCTACTTTTTTAACTTTTTCTGCAGTTTCCATCGACCAGATTGAAAATCTCAACCGGCGATTTCAACAACTCAGCAAAAACAAGGAGAATCTGCGGTAAGTCCAGGATGCCCACCCTGCTGCTCCACAACAGAAGTCTTTCTCATGACTAGCCTACACATGAGATGCTAAACTTATGTGAATTTCCCCTTGGGATTAATAAAGTATCTATCTATCTATCTATCTAAACTTCAGCTTGGACACACAAATTGGCGAGATGTTAATGCCAGATTCACACTCATTACTATCATATTTACAGTGAAAATCATACGTGCAACAGGTCGCCACCTCTGTCACCAAGATTAATGAGTGTAACAGCCTTAACTCAAACCTTGTGTCTTCCTTTCCAGAAAAGGCCACCTCACGTTGTAACTTCTGTTGTTGAGGTGTTGTACAGTGAAGCACACACTTAAACGATTGGCAGGTCAATCTTAGGCCGCAGAGTGTCGATCAAGACAACAGTGGAAACGACCCTCTTAGTCCCACACTGTTAAGCACAGACAAGCCAAGTGACACTGCGACGCAGGAAGGCTGCGATTTCAAGGCTGGGCTCAGCCGTACCTGCCCAGTGGTTTGGCTTTCTGGTGGATGAGTCTGGCCTGGTGCACTCCTGACACACCACAGCATAGTGCAGAGACTGAAGGTAACCCTGATGGCTTCCCCTGAACCCTAGTGATATCAGTGCCTTAGGTGACATCCCATCTCCCTTTTAACATGCGCTCACAAGTATTTTAGTATTCCAGTGTGCCCAATTTGATTAATTTTTTTAAGCCATGCCCAGCAAATGTCACTTTACACAAGGGCTGTAGTCCAGTAGCTGAGATTTTATGTTACAAAGCATAACGTCGTTGTAACTTCCCTGTGTGACGCAAGTTGTGCCAAAACTTGTGCCCCAACTCTCCAAGCCATTGTGGTATTAACTTTTGATTTGGGACTTTCTTTAACATGGCTGTTTTTCCCTGCAGAAGAGAAGACTTTGATAAAGTAACAGACCTGGATGTCAACCCCATTAGGGCCCAGATTATTGAGGCCTTCTTCGACAAGCGGTAAGTCCAAGCACTGATCGGTAGCTTTGTTTCTCATCTCCCTCACTGCAGGATTCCTCTAATAGCATTGCGGTTGGAGATCTCATCCTGGCCCGTTGACTAGTGTTTCTTCTATGCATTATGCATCTGATTTTTAATGTCTTTATGGCCTCTTCCTTCTTTTAAAGTACAATTAGAGTCCCAACCAGAGCTGTTCTATCGATCAGCCTTATCTTTGTCTACTCCAATTTGCAACATGTCTAGTTTTATCATATTAAGATTCTGTTTCTTCCTGTCATCTTTTATGGTCTCCTCCACCTCCTCCTTTCCAAGGATCCCTCTCTTTTTCGCTTTTCAGATTGACTTGTTTTCGTTGTATGGTCTCTCCTTTACCACATCATGTCTTTGCCCCAGTCTTTCTATATCCATTTTTCTTGGTCTCTTCTTGTGATGGTCTTCATTGGCTCCATGTCCTGTGGCAGCTTGAACCGAGAACTGTCCCTCGTCATAGACAGAGGAAGAGCCGGGAAGATGTGGATGTGGTGAAGAGTGTTTTGGGATTTCATTACACAGAAAGGGTTCCAGTAATAATTAACCAAAGTGCAGTGCTCCAAATAGTTAAATAATCTGGGGAAAAACAAGTGTGGGTTTGAGGTTAGAATCCATAATAACTACAATAAATAATCCTTAAAACCAAAGCAGTAATCTGGCCATCCTTTAAAAACAATGAGCCCCAGCCCTTCTTTCTAAAAACCGCTCCCATCCGGGGTAAGCGGAGGAGACGTCCTTCTGACTTTATCTAGGCTTGGGGTCCCAGCAGGGTGCCGTAACGAGCCTCACCCATTCAGCTCTCGATGCCACTCCTCAGCCTCACACAGCAGCCCTCTTCGAGCACCGGATCACTCCTGAAACATCAGGTACACTCCACCGGAGAGACCCTCTTCAGTCATCTTGAGCTCCAGCCACCCGCCCCACCATGGGGGCTCACTTTCCTGGCTCTACTGCGCTGGTTTCTTCCTTTTGCATCTTAACCTCCGATCTCTCCTCTCATTTCACTTTGCCTTTTTTTTATTTTTTCTATTTTTCTCACTTGTTTCCTACCCAGGCCCCCCTTTACACGCCAATGGGGTGCAGGTGTTGTAATCTTGAAACTTGGAGAACTGACTAGGAAATTGACTGAACCATGAATCTCTGAGTGTGGATGCACGGCCAGTGAATCCCACCATTAAACCCCAGATGTCTGTTGCGTGCTTTCACGTACATCCACACCCACCCAGAGCCAGAGACGCACCATCTCTATTTAGTTACTTAAAAACTGCCCAGTGCCACAGACCCCTCATCCCACTTTTAGGTGCATCTTACAAGCAGGATCGTCAATCTGTTCTGCTATTTTTAATGGCCTCAACTCCCGCTTTGTCTTTTCTGCCCTTTTTCTTATCCCTTTTTATCTCTATCCCTGTCTATTATCTGTTCACTTGGTGATTTCACTTTACCTGTCCATCACTAACAAAGTATTGCTCACGACGACGCTATCACTCTCTCCCTGTCTCGCCGTCCTGAAAGTGAGACGAGACCGAAATCCCAATTGCTAAGATCAGTCACCGGTTCTGCCGCTCAGCCAGTCGCAGATCTGTCTCTCTTCCATTGCTGGTAATCACTGGCCCCATGGGTCTCCTCTGTCTTTTCTCAACGCTCTTCAGGCTCTCGTTATCTTTTGTCGTATAAACCGTACCTCATCTTGTTACTTACATCTCTCCACGAATGCTCTTTTCATCTGTCTTTTTACTCTCCGTTTTCTTTTTCTCGTTTGTTTTGTTGACTCCTTTTTATGATCCTTTCTGTATCCCCCTCTTCATTAAACCCCCCAGTACATCGTTCCTGTGACAATGTCAATTGACCTTCTCTTAATGATCGCACCATTGCTTTTCCTTTCTCTCCAAGAGCCAAACTCAATTTTTATTTTTCTCATCTGTGTCCTATCCATAATCTGTGGTGCTTCATCCTCTCCTCTCTGTGATGTCATTGTCATTATTTCCTCCTATTAGGCAGGGGGGCTCATCTCGTCTGTCTCTTTTTACTCTCCCTCTTTTGTACCTCATTTTGTCTTCACAATTTCCACCATCTTCTCTCCACTTCAGCCTTCTCTTTATGGTACCATCGTCTCCATGTTATACTCCTCTGTCTCCTAACCCTCACTGTATGCCCTTCACTTCTCCCTGAATTAATCTTGTTCATTCTGTCACATCGACGATATTTGCACTTCCTATTATCAGTCTGTGGTCTCGCATCATGAGGTTTTAATTTTCTGTAGGTGTAGGATCTCTTCTATCACCGCGTGTGGCTCTTCTTGTCCATCTTCACACTCTCAGTGAGCTCCTTTGCCCTTCTCCCCCTGCTACTCACTTTCAGGTTGACCTCTCACTTTTCTCCACTTTAGTACCATCTTTGTTATTCTCCGTTTCCTCTTTATGGTCTTGTAACCCTAAACTCTCTCTGGGGGTGTTGTCTCTCTTCCTCTCATGTTAGCCATTTGGTTTGTGTTGAATTCTTTCCCACAATCCTCACCGCCACACTCCATACAATGCTGAGTCACTGTGTCTGCTATTCATTTAGAAACTTTGGTGGGACGCAAACTGGTCCAGTGGAGGAGATCAACTTTGAGCAGTTCCTCACTGTCATGTCCCACTTTCGACCAGTGAAGACGCGCATGACTGAGGAGCAGATAACCAGCCTGAGGAAGGAGAAACTCCAATGTAAGAAAAAGCTTTGTGAAACGTTTTGATTGGTAGCTCATGCCCATTGTGCATTTTTGTGTTTTCTCCAACTGCAGAACTTGTCTGTACATTTCAGTTTCGTGAAGAAATCATGACGAGTTGGAGTTTAAATCAGAAAAGGCCAAATTAGCGATATCTTTACCAAATTACATATCTATCTTTGAACACATGTATAAATGCCTTATTTTTTTTCTATATCTGTCACAGGGAACTCCATCTAAGAATCAAAGTCTTTGCGTAACGAAAGCCAGAGCTTCACAATTTGTTTCTTTGCAATGTCCATAGAGTTCGAGGAGAGTGAGTTTGAATCGCAGCCTGGTCTCCGGCTCCACGGGGTGTAGACTAGTGAGTGAGTGTGTGTGTGTGTGTGTGTGTGTACTGCAAGGCACTGCCCACTACACGTAACCCCCACCCCATCCAAATGCCCCGTAGAAAATAAGGCTTTGTTTGTGCTCCGAGTCTGATGAGGATGATGTCCTCCCAGTTGTTCCCAGAAATAAGATCTTTGGCTTCCTTCCACACAAGGCGCTATATATAATCGGGCTGTTAGAAGGTTTAAAACTACAAGGCCATTGCTGTGCTTCTTAATGTGTCTCCCACTCCTTGGATGAGACCTTACTGCCCAGTAAGCAAAGATTACGAGACCAATTGGCTATGTTGTCATCAAATGTAACGTAACAGGTGACACAATGAGTGAATGCCTTGTTACGATACTCCACGATGCACATTGATGCCAACCGTATGATGAATGTTGGAACGATGGGAACACGTTAGGTTCTTGTAAAGCTGGCATACTGTAACACGACTTCTAGTTGGAGGGGGATGTCATATTAGGGGATGTTGGCATTGCCTGAGGATGGCGGATTAGAGGACTCTGGGAGAACTTTCCAGCACAGTCTCCCATTTCCAACATATTGTGTTCTTGTTCTTTCTCAGACTCAGAACAACATGCTATCTGAGAGAGCTGGTGCTTACAAAGTTCAGCCGTGGTCTTGGACCTTTTTTTTTTTTTTTTCCTTACCCTATTTTGTTGCACTACGTGAAATGTCTAACATCAGATGGATGAGTATCTCTTCCGTTTGCGAGGTCCAAAGCATCCCCATTCCTTATACCTCATACAGTACCTGCTTTGTACTTGTGGGTCTCCTCATTGGTTGTCTGCTCTCACATGCACACAAACCCGCCTTGTGATCTAAGGCACAATCCAAGGGGTGAGTTGCATGCTGGTCAAGTCACCGGGGATGTGCGACTGTACGCCTGGCAATGGGAGTGTGACATGACCACTCCCAACCCATCGAGGTAACAAATAATGTAATGGGTGTGGGCCTTTAGCTGGGAGCCCATGGTCTTTCATTTGGGTATTTGGTTGAATCTGACGATCCACTGCTGCCCACCAATGTCATTTAGTTTGTGTGCGTTTCATTATTGAGAACAAACGTGCCTGTAGCTCCTGCTGTTTTCTAACATTTTCCTCTTTACTCTTCACAGTCCTTTTCAACATGTACGATATAGACGCCGATGGGAAGATAAGCCTGGAGGACTACAGACACGTATGGTTCCATATTAAACTGACTTTTGCTTCCGAGTTAGTTTATAAATTAACAAACGTTTGTTTGCCAGCATAACATTGTTTCTTCATCCTCCCTATCCATTACAATGACTGGGTTGTGTGTTTTGTTTTTGTTTTAAATTTGACTCTTTTTGCTGATCCGATGGGCTGCTTGCCTGTGATGAGAGACCCATTCTGAAAGAGGAAGGACATCTTGCAGTCTATCTGGGGTGGGTTTGGGGGTTTTACATAAAAAAAAGGACAATAGGAGTGAGCATTGGTGTGAGCCTCGCTGTATGCCAAGTGAAGTTCCAACGTTGTTCTTACTTGTGACAGGCACAATGTGAGACACGCAGTAAGACACTGTCCTCTCGGGAATGCAGGGGATGGAGCTACAGCCATTGTCCTGTCCTACTCGCACCCTGTTGTATAATTGGACAGTTAGCCTAAACTCTTTCCCCCTTTTACCACACCGGAGAAGTTTGCTTAACTTGTTTAATGTAGCAACTGGGGGGAAAAGCTTCTTTTCCTGTTTCGAAGCATCCCCATCTACATTAACAAATCAAATTAAGAAATTAGATTTAATTGTAACCTCATTTATGTGAAAATCTACACATCCACTCATCCAAAGGGTGACTATACAGCGACCTAAAGCAGAAGGTGGCATGGCACTACCTAACTTTCAAAGTTATTACGGAGTGGCAAACATACAGGCCATAAAGACCTGGACATCGACCAATATCGATAAATATAAACAAGCCTGGTCTGCAATAGAATTAAAATCTTGCAGTACATTATATACAGTAATCCCTCCTCGATCGCAGGAGTTGCGTTCCAGAACCCCGCGATAGGTAAAAATCCGCGAAGTAGAAACCATATGTTTGTATGGTTATTTTTATATATTTTAAGCTCTTAGAAACTCTCCCACACTGTTTATAAATATTCTCCGCAGTTATAAAGTAAACCCTCGTTTATAGCGGTTGATCCGCTCCAGACAGATAAATGAATTTCCAAGAAGTAGGATTCTTTATTTATACATCTAATATTTTTGCAGTTAGAGCATTGAAAACCTGTTTACGACCTTCTAAATACGTTTAACATTATTAGAGCCCTCTAGACATGAAATAACACCCTTTGGTCAAAAGTTTAAACTGTGCTCCATGACAAAACAGAGATGACAGTTCTTTCTCACAATTAAAAGAATGCAAACATATCTTCCTCTTCAAGGTGCGCGTCAGGAGCGGAGAATGTCAGAGAGAGAGTAAAGTAAACAATCAAAAATCAATAGGGCTGTTGCGCTTTTAAGTATGCAAGCACCGCGATAAAGCGGCCGCAATGAATGGATCAATGTGAAGGTAGTCTTTCAGCATTTTTTAGAGGAGCGTCTGTATCTTCTAAGCAAACAGCCTCTGTGCAAACAGCTCCTCTGCTCACACCCCCTCTGTCAGGAGCAGATAATGGGGTCAATCATACACCTCCCTGATGGTATTGCATGATGGATGAGTATCTGCCTGTATTTCTCAGAGAGTGAGAGAGACAGAGAAAAGCAAACAATGAAAAAATCAATACGGGATGTTAGAGCTTTTAAGTGTGCGAAGCAGCGAGCGGGAAGCATATCGTATATTATTGAGTTTTATTTAATATGTAATATGTGCTCTGATTGGGTAGCTTCTCAGCCATCCGCCAATAGCGTCCCTTGTATGAAATCAACTGGGCAAACAAACTGAGGAAGCATGTAACATAAATTGAAAGACCCATTGTCCGCAGAAATCCGCGAACCAGCAAAAAATCCATGATATATATTTAGATATGCTTACATTTAAAATCCGCGATGGAGTGAAGCCGCGAAAGTCGAAGCGCGATATAGCGAGGGATCACTCTATATGTATATTCCCTGCTATAATCCAATTACCCTTCATTCACTCAGAACATGGAGCCAATGTAGGAAGCACTTTAAGACAGAGAAGCTCTTATCTGTTGCACCTCTACAGGAGCACCACTCTTTTCCACCCTCACAAACATACACAGTAATTCATGGGTGGGAACTGTCCGAGACTTGTACATCAATAAGGTTTTTTTTTCATCCTTTGAACAATTAAACTTGAAATTTAACTTTTCATCAACAGAATTTTTCCAACACTTTCAAGCTAGAAACTTTGCTAAACTGAACCTGCCCAGTTTTCCTGACCTTCCACCTTGTTCTGTTCCAGAAGAATATTGAAGATTCAGATTAGCAGTTCCACAGTTTCTAAAAACTTTCAAACACTCCAGGGCACATTGGGAAAAGGATTTGTCACTTAACATTTCAGGAAAGGAGTAGACGGCAGCCATGCACGGAATACACTCGAGCTCCATAGGTGCAAAGCACTCAATTATTCAACTTAAAATTTCTATTGAGCACATTTACCTCATTTAAAATTGTCCAAAATATTTCCATGGCAAGATTCAACCTGTCAACGTTGCAATCGAGCTCCAGCCTCACTGGGCCACCTGTTCTGTGAGTGCACCAAATTAACAACATTCTGGACCAAAATCTTTGCACGTCTATCAGAGAGCCTTGGTGTCACCCATTAATAGCTGTGTTTGGTGGACTCCCAGACAGGCTTAAAGTGGAGAAGGACAAAACACATCGTAATGGCCTCTACCTCACTACTAACACGTAGACAGCTTGGTCAATTAGAACAATCCCACCCACCACCTTTAAGTCAGTGGGTATCTGATGTCCTATACTATCTGAAATTGATAAACCAAAAAAAAAAATTCTCACTCCGAGGATCTGTCCAAAACATTTTTAAAATATGGTGGGGAAATGAGTTTTAGCTGCTAGTTGTATTATACACAGAACAGTAAAATGATGACACCTCGAGTGGCATAAACCGAAAACAAATGGCTGTATAAACAGAACCATACAGTACATCTTCCTACCAGTTACTACTGATAGCATCAACTAAAGGCGACAAGTAAAAGGATGGCTAACATATTTAATTACCATAAGACCAGTAGGTGGCAGTATTCTAATTACCAAACTGGACTAATCGCCACCGATGTATTTCACATTGTTCACCATTATCTTGTGCGATTAGTCTGGACGCAGTATGTCTTCACCAGTGAAGGAATGGGGCGCTGACAGGCGTAATCACTACCTCACTATCCCTTCTAACACTTGCTTTTTTTTCCCCTCCAGCTTGTGGAGGACCTGTTATCTCGAAACCCACACTTAGGAAAGGAGTCTGCATCGGTCACGTCCATCGCGGATGCTGCTATGCTGGAAGCAGTGACCATCATTAAGGGCCAAATGGTGAAGTATCTTTTATAGTCACTAATTGGGCTTTCTTATTTACATTTAAATAAAATATTCACTATGAGCCAACACCAACAAGGAATCCCTTTCTGTATTCTGCTTTGACACTTGATGTGTTCTGGTCCTGCTGTGTGCGTTATTCTGTTTTCGGCTTTGCAAAATTAGAATTAGTATGTGTTTGTCATCGTGTAAGTCACTATGGGGACACCTTTACTGCTTTAGTTGGGTTCTGTCACCCAGACTCTAAAAGCTACGTCCACACTACTACGTTTTAATTTAAAAATGTCCTTTCCACCTCATTTAGTGATGTATTTTTGTTTATACAAAAACATCTGCATACACTAGGCACATCCGTTGAATAACTGGGCACACACTGTCACGATTTTCAGCCTGATTTGCAGTTGCCGACTGAATTTCTGAGCTTGAATTTAAGCTTCCTTGGCCTTCGTTTCACGCAGCAGGAGAGCACTTGTGATGCCCATTTCATTTTAAGTTTGAGCTTTATGGGTTTATGGATGGTACCATCATGTCAAATTTCAGGCGGTTGTCTTGTAGTAGTGTCATAAGACGATTTTCTGATGCAGTCATTAGGTTTCCCAGAATTCATTGTGCAGTGACCAGAGCAGGTATGCATTATACACAAATAATCTGAGCAACCCCGTTATGAACTTGGAGTTCAAAGTACCAAATAGTTGCAAAAATGCCCACCAGCAAGAGTTGCCATCAAACCTCAGGTAGATACATGGGCAAACACAGGAACTTTGTAAAATAAAACATTTATTTCACAAAAAGTCTGTTACATTGTGAAGTTCTGCAGAGCACAAAAGGCATACATACTGTATGTACTTAAAAAAAAAAAATAAAAAAAAAAAAAAATTGTGGAATAACAATTACAATCGAGTACAGTGGAACCTCGGGTCACGACTGTCTCTGAACATGTACAAATCGGGTTACGACCAAAAAGTTCGGCAAATTTTTGCATCTGTTCACGACCACACACTCGGGTGACGAACAAGCCAGTTTCCCTGCCGGTTCGTACGCGCCGATGATTTCCGCACGTGTTCAGACTCTCCCTGTGCATTCCCTGTGCAGAGAGCGAGCCAGAGAGAGAGAGAGAGTGCGAGAAGGCAGTTAAAGAATGCACCGTTGTTTTTAAAGAGACTGCTTCGAGCATTGTTTTAATCTCATTGTATTTAATGAAGACTTTTTGTTATTGGATTTTAACCTCCACTTCACTTCTGTTTAATGGGATCATTTATTTATTGAAGGATTCTGAAAGCACTGCACGTTATTTAATTTGGACTTTACTTTTGATTGTTGTTTTGTTGATTTTAATAAAAGCACTTGGCACTTTTTGCACCATCCGATTGCTCCATTGTAGTGCCTTACTGTCGTGCTCATTAGTAACATTACCGACGGTGACGGTTTTAGGGCTCCCATAAGCATGCAGCGAACCCGCATCGTCACAGACTTTACCTCAAAACTGTAATCTCCTCTCCACCCAGTTCCTCCTCACTTCCTTCATGCCAGAACTCAGCTCATGCAAGGTTAGTTTTCTTGGTTGTTTATGGTTAGTATAAATTAAGGATTTTTCAAATGTTCATTTATTTCCCTGTGCTTAAAACTCATTAAAAAAAAAGTGTTTACAGAGAGCGGTTCGTAAGGCTGTAGTGTGAACTCTTGCAATGTTAGTTTTCTCTGTTCAAGGTGTTCTCGGTGTTATTCAACGTTTTTACATTTAGTTTACTATTACACTGTGCAGTCTATGGTATAATTAACTATTTTTGTGTTTAAAAATCTTTAAAAAAAATCTATTTACATACAGCTTGTATGGTCTGGAACGGATTAATTGTATTTACATACAGTCCTATGGGGGGAAATTACTTCAGGTCATGACCAAATCGGGTTGCGACCAGAGTTTTGGAACAAATTACGGTCGTGACCTGAGGTTCCACACTACTTAATTATACCGTTACACTGTGCTACACAGTCAGTGCGAGTTAATAACATCTACAGTAGTCACTCTTGTCATTGTACCGGTAATTCATTACATGGAAAGTACAGCATATTTGGGACACCTAATCGAAAGTGGATATCAAAAAGATGGCTGAGACTGGGTGGGATTTCCACTACCCCACCCCCATCGCAAGTTCCTCAGGACCCAGTTTATGGCCTTGAGCGACTGCTTGACAGTGACAGGTGCAAAAACAATTTCACATGATTTTGATTTTTTGTACCAGTTATTAATCACTCATTCCAAACAGCAGTTGTACCGAAGTATTAATTATAAATATTTTTGAAATGACTGAATTTTTTTTTTTTATATAAACTCTGTTCCAATACAGTCTACACAGAGTCTCAGAGAGGACAAAAAGAAAAAAAAAAAAGTGGGACCAATAAACTGTTTGATTCAATCACCGTTAATACTTGCGTATAAATCGGGTCTTGAAACCCAAAAACTCTATCATAAAATCAGACCCTGACTTATACGCCCGTTCAAAAATGACACTTATTTTATTTTATTTACATCTTCTTACCTCCTCCAATCTCGCATCAGTTTCTCAGACACACTGAATTTTGATGCAGCAGTGCAGTTACCAATTTCTTTCGCTACTTAAACGACTTTTAATTTAAAACCAGCTTCATATTTTCTTCTGATCGAATGCTCTATCATAGATAAGGGATGCTCTTACGATAAAGGTGTATGAGGGTGTGAGATACAAGAAACACAAATCAGTGCAAACGTCGCTTTGGAATCGTTCAGGTATTACCGTGTGGTCACGTAGGCACAATAGAGAGAGAGGGGTGGGGGGGTTAGGAGCACTGATACAGCACATGGCCACACCCACATAGAAAAAAAGGGCAGTGTGCCCCATGGTTACTCTCTCAGGTGGGCGTCAGCATAGCATAATCTCTTGGACCAATAGCGCGAGTTTTCCACAATCGACTTATACGACCGACATTATAAAATACTGGAAATTATACGGTAAAATCAAGCCCCAACTGATCCGAGGGAGAACTTCAGTGCGAGTATATACGGTAATTTGTGTGCATGTTTTCATTAAAACGTCCCATTGATTTATGTAACTTGTGTCATGCATGTTCATCTTAAGCACTACCACTCCGGCACACTAGGGGCGAGGTCGCTGATGGTAACATCTCCATTTTCAACCCCAGTTCTGAGAAACCACCCACATCGGAAACCTGACTCCACCCCCTGCAGTCCCTCCACTATTTTATTTATTTATTTAAAGACACTAACAGCATGAGGTGTCTCACCCAGGAGAGAGCACACCAATGACTGGAGCTCCTAACTGAAACTGAAGCACCCGAGGAAAGACTGAAGAAGCCTCTTGTTTCATTTTTAGTTAACCTGCTTTTCATTTTGCTTTATGGAAGGCGCCACTGAGAGCTCATTTTTGGATAAAGACAGTGCATATATTACAAGGGGCAACCCAGATGGTACCCCAGCACTTCCTCCATGACCAGTGTACACCCGTCAGCACAATTTCATTAAAACACTCCCTCAATTTATGTAATTTGTGCCTACGTTGTCATTAAAAATGCTCCCTCGATTTATGTCATTTGTACATATGTTTTCATTAAAGCGCTCCCTCGATTTAGTTACTGTGTATGTGTATAGCCTGGTTGCACTAGTAGCTGCATACAGACAGCCTAATGGATAGAGACACCACGAGAAGGCTCCTTTTTGATTTGAGACTTGGAGTTACGGCCGTACTTGCCTTGCAGGAAATCACTGTGTGCAAACGGCAACTGCAAAAGATTCGGCGGGCGAATGGGCTCTACTGACGAGGCTATACCAACATCGAAAGAGTTCTTCAGTTAATTGCTGTTTAATTGCATGGCTACTGCTGGATGTACACAAAGAGCAGAAAAAAATAAAATGTGGGCACGAATTCACTAAATTGTAGGGCTATATTAATCAAAACGTGCGTATGAATTACGTAAATTGAGAGAACGCATTAATTAAAACATGTGCCTGAATAGTGAATCGTTCTCGTGATTTATTCTTTTTCTTCTTCCCACATCCGCAACTCCATGCCATTTCCAGTTAGAACATGCATGGTAACCCTGGCTGCGTGTAGAATACTTAGCATCAATTTAATTACAAACCCTGCTAACCTTCATCATACCAAAGTGCACGTCTATAGTGATTACACCATAGGCCGACTAAACGCTGTAAAATGGAGGACCACTCAACCAATTAAGTCAGTGAAAGCCCTTGAGCTCGCTGCTCACGGTCCTTACATTAGCAGCCATCTTCTAACCTGTGCTGAATTGTCCACTTGGAAGAAAGTGTGTTAGAAGCAGGGAGGTGAATTATGCACAGAAGTGGCAAGTGGTCAGAAAATGTAAGGTACGTTAAAACTTCCTTCTGTGCTTAATGAGCTGTTAAGCTCAGGTACTGTATGCATGAAAACTGAACATACTGTATGTAATATGATTATTTGATAGGTTTTAGTTTAGTGTCTTTATAAATCTCAAGGTAACTGCATTTACGATGCACGCCACAGGCTCGGTGGCACTATGGGTATTGCTGTTCAGCTTCGGGTAGGGAAAATGTTTGCTGGACAATGGGTGGCAAAATGAGGTGCAATCCAACTTCTACAATTCACTGAAGTGCAGCGCACGTTTGTGTCACTCATTTAAATCGACAATCATTTCATTGATTTTTGAATTGCTTTTCAGTATGGCATATTTGTGCCAGTTTAAGATGCCACATCGTATCCATATTTATTTGAATTCATGCCCATTAGATTGTATGCTAAACGTTCCCCAACTGAAAACAAATCAAACTCATCCCACTGGAAAAAGCTTGGGGTGCGTTGCATTTCTCTCCACAAGCACATGTTAATCGTGCCAAAATGAAACATAGATTGTCGAGGGGTGAGGCAAGCGACGTTCCAATAAACTGAGAAGAACCGCGATTCCAGACCCCCTAAACGAGTTTACTCTTTGGTCAAGACGTCTAATGTGGTGTGGCTAGTTACCCGTTTTAACCTTCTAAATTCCACCTCGAGACAAATGTTTGTCTGCGCTAATGTTCCTCATATCTTTTTTTTTTTTTTTTAGTCTCTCCATTTGTGACAGCCAGATATTCCATTTGCCAAACATTTGACAGAAGTTATCCTGAATGAGTAAAATGGCCACAATGTTGACTGGCTTAATGAACCAAATGAAGGCAGCAGCAGCAGCAGCATCACTTATTATCCATGTACTAGTGAGGTCAGCCCCCTTATCAAGGGCTCGTCTTTTAGCCAATAATGCAGTACAGGATATGAGAGCACATTTGACTTGTTTTAGATCAGAGACAGAGACCACGTCATCGTGATTGGAAGGCCTCTACCGCCGGTGCCCCTGGTCCCACACATCTGAGCACTGATTTGATTGTCTGATTTCATCTCGATTTGGCGCGACTAATGCATGGTCATGGAATGAAATTTAGTGTACCACAAACAAAAACAACAAATCCTGTCATTCATTTCTTTTTAAATTGACACAAACTGTACCAGAATTGAATGTACGACACAAATAGGCACCATTTAATTTTGGCATGGATAGTCCTCCATAAAAGTGTGCATTACCTTGTGATCATTTTCAGGGGTAGGTGGCTGTGTCCACCATATGGGACTGCACCCCTTAACTTCCTGAAAGCTTTAGTGATTTGCTTGTGGGTCTTTTAAAGGTAAGCCATTACCAGGTCCCATTCTTTACCTCTTGAAATTAAACTTGTGCTACTCGTTCTAGGAGCCTCACCAAGTCTATGAAGGAATGACCTTTGAAGATTTTGTGAAGGTAAGTTTCTCTTGTCTTTCTTTACTCACACTCTGCCATTTCAAAGACAAACACAGAATGACCAACCTGAACCTGCCGGCCCCAATGACTTGGATCACTAGGAGTACGTTCTTCCTTCGATCTTTGACTTACTCGTGAGGTCTCACACACACAGGCCTAAACACGTGGGCGAGTAGGGTGCTGCACCCTTACTCCAGTGTATGACAGTCCGCTGCACATGCTTCACGTCACACCTTGCTTGGTCCACATCCTGTTATCCATTAAAGAAGGCCTGCCAACTTAGGCCTTAAAAATTGAAGTCTATATCTGCATTTCATACATTCAAACCCCCCCCCCCCCCACACCACTCCTATTAATGCTCCTGAAGATTTAGGGACACACTAAACGTAAATCAGAAAAGGTTGGTTCTTGGCAATAAACGTCAGATTAATTAAAGACTCTTCTTTCTTCTTTCACTACATCTGAACTTCACCAAACTGGACAGAAAGCAGAAGAGGTGATAACCGTCTTAGGAGAACACGATGTAATGTGAACAGTGGGGTATTGTACAAATATATCATAAGTCTTGGACCGTTAATCATTATACAGTTGCCCACCGCCAACAGACACGTACTGAGCCCAATCCTTGGTTCACTACCCACCTATACAGGTCCATCTTAATCCTTTAACAGTTCCAGAAGCTGCCATAGTCTCTTGTTTTGTAGATTGTGTTGGTGTGCCACCTTCTGCAAATTGTTCATATAACCTCACGGCGCTGAAGTCCTCTCTCTTTACACGCGTATACAGGTTTCCAGCGCTATCTGAAAGTAGAGAGTTCCTATGAAATGTTTTGTAAGACAAAATGGTGTAAAGCCAAGAAACAATTACCAATTACCATTCACTTATATGGGAAAAGACTTTGGAACCCCAAAAGATAACCAGCCAAATCATAGCAAAGAACACATTAAAACTAAAAACAGCACCAGCACATAGTAAAACCGGGAGCGACGTGATCAAAACGCAGCTCATATACAGTAGAAATAAAGCTTGTACAGTGTAGTATCACTTATCTGAATCGGAAAGACAGAGAGCACACTGGTAGAGGTTGGGATGGTGGGTGGTACAGGATACTGGCGTGTAGAGGAAGAGACTCATCCATTAACCCTTCGTTACTCGGGTGGGGTGTTGCACACCCCAGTTGCCAAAGTTATGCGTATTTCTCATAGATGGTGCGACGTGGAGCTTTGATGCCTTGAGTAGCTGCAAGTTGACTAACGCAGGGGTGGGCAAAGTCATTCCTGGAGGGCCGCAGTGGCCGCGGGTTTTTGTTCCAACCCAGTTGCTTAATTAGAAAACAATCCTTGCCAATAATTACATTTCATGGCTTGTTAGTGCTTTAACTCTGCTATGTCAAGTCATTCTCATACCCTAGATTTTTTTTTTCCATTCTAAGGATATCATTCAAATACTTTGAAGTGTAATACGGATGGGTAATTCTCAATCCTTCACTTTTTTCTCTTCTCTTTCCTTCCAAGTATTTAATTAAACCAAATAATGCATGATAAATACACACAGGTGTGAAGGGTAACAAGCAAAATGGATAACTGCTGGTTTATTTTGTCATTTGCATTTTATTGCTAATAAGGAGCAATTAAAAACCGAGAATGGAGCTGTTTAAGACTTAAACAAGCAATAAGGGTTCAAAATCTTAATGAGGGAGACAACTAAAATGAAGCAGAAGTGTTTCTAGAGCAATAAGTGATTCTTATAAAGCAATTGGGTTGGAACAAAAACCTGCAGCCACTGCGGATCTCCAGGAATGACTCTGCCCACCCCTGGACTAACGTATTGCGCATGCAAGAACGAGCTTCAGTCGGAGGTGGACCCTTGAGCTGATAACGTCGTATTACGTCGTTCTGGGTGCTTAGCACCCCACCAGAGTAACCCCATAGAGTATCGTTGGTATTTCACATCCCACCTGAGCATTGGCGAATGACATTTTTACGGTAAGCTTCTGTCGCTGGGTTCCGTTTATAGCTTATTTGCTTATGACGAAATTCCACCGTTTACAGATGAGTTACGAGGAAGCCCAGGATAGGCTTGTCAGACTTTTGGACCTTGTTCAAGAACAACTTTGCCGAAGACAGGCCAGAAGTTCTCATCTCAGCAAAGAGATGCAACTGAAGCTCAAAAGAACAACCGGAGAAAGTTCTGCTGCGAACCCACCACCAGAAATGAAACCAAAACAGGCAAGGTGTGAGGAATGTCCAAGGAGTAAAGACAGAAAAACAAGATTTCAGTGCCATTCCTGCAGTAAATACATATGCATGGAACATTTGGTTCCAACCTGCAATCAGTGCACCACAAGTTCCCAACAAACACAGGAATAGTGAAATTTTCCATGAAGCTGTGCTGTGACCACTTTTGAAACGTACAGAATTAATGTATACGGTTTAGAGACACGAAACTTTTCAATAATTACAGGTGGGAATAAAAAAAAGGAAATTTTACACAGTGATTTTGTAAACATGAAAAGCCAGAGAATGCTACATGTCCTAGTAAAGATTAATTAAATTTATTTAAAATATTTCTTACTGTCATTTCTCCATAAATAACAGTGGGGTGCAATACACCCCAGCCGAGCACTTATGAGAGTTCACGAAACCCGAGTAACGAAGGGTTAACATCTCAACGTTGTCTGAATCCAGCAGGGCAGACAGGTCACCAATGTCTACGCCTTCTTCATTGTCAAAGGTGGAGGTTCACGGCCTCCTGTGGCTGATGTGGGAGGCTTTAAATAGGACAGAATACTTGGCTGTGTAGCCTCATCGAGTTCTTTGTAGACACTCAAAACATCCTGAAAACCTGCCCTAAACCTACATGCCCTTTTAAAATTAAAGACATACTTCTACACTGCAGCACTGTCAAATGGTACCGAAAATCTCACGCAACTGCTGCACGTTCAATTTGAAGGAGACTTCACTTTCTATCGCATGTGGTTTCAGTTCATATCCTTTCCTCTTGAAATTGAATCAGCTCTTTAACTGTCAGTTCTTGGTAATGGGATACCAAAACTCCTTCAACATCTCAGTCAACTTCCACAAAATAAATGAAGATACTGTAAAGCACAGATGCTCTCCAACATAGGTCAGTGCTGTGGCGGATTGAGGCTGAGTGTACTTTTGTGGAGGGAGCTTGGCGAGCAGCCCGACTTGCAAGAGTGATGCCAAGCTCTGCTATTGCTGCTAGGGACGCGTGTTCGCTTTAGAACGGCTTGCTTTTTTCGTAAAAGTGAAAATCCTTATTGGATAGTGAAAACTGGTAGGATGAGTGGTGGCTCGGAGGCTAGGGATCTGCACTGGCAATCAGAAGGTTGCCGGTTTGAATCCTGTAAATGCCAAAAGGGACTCTGCTCTGTTGGGCCCTTGTGCAAAGCCATTAACCTGCAATTGCTGAGCGCTTTGAGTAGTGAGAAAAGCGCTATATAAATGTAAAGAATTATTATTATTACTTGATGTAGCGAAGTGGCGTAAAACCAACTTGTAAAAGGCAGACGATGGCCGTGTGTGTATGTGTCTTATGTGTGTTTATGTAGACCTACCGTATACGTAATCTCTAGACCTACAGTGTGTGTATGGATACAGTCCATCCCTAAATCTCAGTCTATGCAGATTACATTACAGCAGCCCATGACTTGGCTACAGCGATTAGGAATCTTTTAACAGTTAGAAACAGTAACAAAGAGCCCAAACCTATATTAAAAAAGTTAAAGTTCACTTCTCTTTCAAATGAAGTGATTTCTATTCTGTGAGTGCGTGGCGGACCAGTGGCCTGCTCTAGGCTGTGGCTCCCTCTGACCTTGAACCGGATTCATGACAGTATTTCTAACATGGTGCCTTCTTCTGAGGACGGTACACAAATTGCCAAACAAGTCTTCATATCCAGGACTGTGATGATGGAAAAGCTGGGCCCAGAAAATGAAGAGAATGAACCCCGTTAAGTTCAAAGTATCAATGGCACCTATTGGTCAGGTGGTAATGGATGAGGCGTACGAGTTGGGTAGAGTTGTGTGTAAATGTTTGGGCACCCCAGGTCAAATGACATGTTCTGTTGGTTTTATAGGTTGAAAAAAAGGAAAGCTCAAAAGGGTGTCCAAACATTTCAACAGGACTATACGATTTATGCACACAGCTTTGTGCACATTTCACAACTGCCTGAATTTACGGATGTGTGTGCTGGTGACTCAGAAATGAAATAAACCACAAGGCCTTATCTCCAATCCCCTCAGGAGTGACTCATTTTTATTTATGTCCATACAACTCCTTTTGAAATACTGAGACCTTGACAGTGTTGCGTCATGTTTGTTTCTTGATTATTGTTTCCCTTGTTTCTTAAGCTAGCTGTATAATGGAAAGAAAAATGTTTCTAACTAACTTTAGGCTGCACTGCCGTTAACACAGCCAGGACGCCTCTTATGGTCTTTTCAGCCATTTTCTTTTCCTTTCACAGATATGGGAGGGCATCGACATAGAGACGAAGATGCATGTCCGCTTCCTCAATGTGGAAACGCCACACTTCTGCAAGTGACTCCTGAGGCCAAAGCGCTGCACCAATTGGACCCTCACCCCTTTTGTTTTATTCTCAAGGATTGAAAAACCAATGAACATGGTTACTGACTCAGGACATAAAAACAGAGTTGCGCCTTTGGGCTCTTAAGCTCTTTCAATGTGTCGGGAATTAACGTGCATGTAACAGCTGCTCGCCTATCCTTGTTTTCTAGTTTAAGGGGATAACGGATGAAGATGACTTCATTTACAAATGCTGAGCAGATTCTCACCTCAGCCTGGTGGCTACACACCAGTCCAAGTTGGTGATTAAATCTTAACTCTTGCCTTGCACCGTTTCATCACAAGCAGGTTGGTTTCCGTAATTGTACAATGCTGTTATAATGTTGAATAGCCTCTGAACCCTGGGAAAACTACTGCACCATTTTTATGTTTATTCCTTTTATAGCCAACCTGTGCTGCCACCTAGTGGAGAGAGTGGCACCCGATCCTGCGTCAATTGGCAACAATTTAAAATTTTACTCCAGTTACGGTCTTGTGTGCGACTAGGTGTTCCAGGGTGTACTGAAATGCCTGTAAGCCCTTTAAATGCAGTTTTCACGCCTGTAACGGTAGTAATGCCTCAATTTGTATTATAAAGAAATGCTAAAACCTTTATACTTCTGCCTTTTTTAAATAGTTATGCTGCACAAAGTAAAAAAAAAATCCATAATAAGATTAAGCAAACGGTAACAAGGTAGAATACAAAAAGAAAAAGGGAAATGCGAGGACGGATATAATCACGTCTGAGGAAACACGAGGACTGTAGTCTGGGAACAAACGAGCAAAGAGCCAAAGTCAAAATGTAGTTAACCAGAACTCATTGGACCTAACTCTGATAAACTGTGAGAGAAGTTGAGTGGACGGTGGATCTACATTGGGCTAAAACACGAACTACGTTTACATTTATTTGATTTGCAGTTGCTTTGTTCAAAGTGACTTACAAAAGAGATCAACAGAATCAAGTAAACGTTTGGGAACAAGTGTTACAGGGCAAGGGTACAAAAATAATCATCAATTGATTATCACGACTGTACCACACTACATCATAGCTAAGCGGTGAAAAAATAACAATTCATCACGGAAATGGCAACAACCACATTGATCATAAACAACAAGGCCACAGTCAGGCAAAGTGAACACAGAAGTGTGGCATCAAGGTAACAACCAAAAATAACCACCGATGAATAAAAAAAAAAAATCTAAATCAGTCAAAAAATAAAATGGCCGGAGAATATGAAACCCGCGCTCATGACAACAGGCAAATACTTCCACACCTGGAAAACCAAACTGCACAATCTCAACATGACTTCAGAAATGAACTTGAGACAGAATGCCCGCATTACCCTAGTATCATTTCAGAAGACGCAATGATGAACTAAATGTGTACAACAATGAAGAGTACATTGAAGACCTCACTTCCACTTCTGCACCAAATGGCCTGCCATTTTCCACCATGCAGCGATCCCCCTTGTTTAGCGTTTGGTTACAGGAGTGTCCGACTTGAGAGTAAACACTAGCTTGTGCCCGCCGTTCTGTTTTCCTGGATAAATTCCGTCACTCTTCATAACAGAGCCCACCACTTTAGGCTCATAGTAGATGGCATAGATTCAGGGTTATTCTCTCAGTCTCGCTTGTCTGGGGTTATACCACGGCTCTCCGAGCGCTGTGTGGTCAACTGTAGGATCGTGTGACGGACCTGCTATACTAAATGCCATTCTGAGTGCTGACTCCTAGTGTTCCCTCAGGTGGACGAGAACTTCTCAATTTAATTGAATTATTTGCTTAGTTTGATCTGTTGTTTCACGTTTATTCATTTCAGCACACAAAATTCAGTCTGTCTCTTCTGTGAGGATCGTTGAAGACTCAAACTCTTTGCCTAGCTGTCACATTCCAGAAACAAGCATAAACGAATAGACTTTATGAGAAACAGACACTTACGGAATGTCCCATGAGTCCGTGTCCACCATTTGTGCGACTGCAGTTTTTCAGTGGAAAGAACGGAAGCAGCCGTCTCGATTCCTGTGTGTGTGGGGATGCAAGAGGCATACTAAGGAAAGTCCACAGGATTGCAAACATTTGTATTTGTGGAACACGCAGTATTGGGGGCAAAAGTTAAGCCAACATCATTTAGGTTTTACTTGGCATGTTTTTATTTCCTTTTATTTGTTAATGTAATTAAGAATTCCAATGGATGGTTACATTAGCAAATAAAACTTGAACACATAGTGACCTCTCATGAAGTGTCTTGCCAGAACTAAAAGAGTCCACATAACACCTGAATCAGCGTACTGGATCTACCATCAGAGTGTTCTGGGTGTGCCGCCCTTTGATGGCTTTTTTTCTTGACAATACCCCTCCCTCCTGCTAGTATGTGCATGCTGTCAAAATGACCAAGAGGGGAAAAGCGCTTGATGAAATGATCGAGTATGAAATTACATGGGGGACTCACAATGAAGCAATCGAGTCTCACGGCGAAAGCAAGAGTGAAAAATACCACGCACCATTAAACGACCTGATATTTGCACATTAAATTGTTGAAAGTATGAACAATTCTCCATTAATGGGTTTAGTCACTCAGGGCCTATGGGGGTCTTAATACGTCCTTGGCCTGAATTAAGACACCTATGGATACTGCAGTTTAAAAGACACACAGTGCCCATCGGCTAACACTGACAGCTCTCAGATCAAGAGTTTAAATTCCCATCTGTGTTATGTTGTGAGGGGGCCGGGGTCAGTGAGTCTCTATAGACTCCCCAAAATATGTTTAAAATCTCCAGAATTTAATCCTCTGCCCCATTTTCTGCCATTTTAGCTTAGCATAACGTCATCGTGCTTCATTCAATACCTTCCATATATCAAAGTAAAAGGCAGACTTATGAATAGACTAGTGACTGGGAGCCTGATCGAAGCGGGCTACAAATTCTACGTTTGTGAAATCCATACTTTCTCTGCAAAGAATTATTTGATTTTTTTTAAGTCCTTGAAATAATTTTGTTATCATGGCACTGATTTCTGCTTAAAATAGACCTTTTCGGCCGATGTAATGAAGAGCTGCCTGTTTAAATGGGGTTGAGAGACGTGAACTCAGCTCTTCGGCACACCTCATTTGATTTTTTCCGGCAAACAAATTTTCAAAACAAACTATTTTACGACTCTAATAAGAGTCGGAGTAATAATTATGTTGTCGTGGTCATTTTAGATCTGAGATCGGCTAAAATTTAAACAATGACCGTTGTTAATACCCAGCCGTCATTACTCAGCTTACCAATAGATGTCAGAAGGACGGATGCCAAAACTGAACTGCCCAAAGATAGATTTCGATGTACCAAGCAAATGGCGATATGTCCTAAATTACTTACGGTTCCGGAGCTGTCGAAGGGTTTAAGTCAGTCGACGATGTTAGTCCTGGAAAGTACGCCCCACCAAACCAACGTTCCAAAAACCAACCTAAGTTACTGTTATCTGCTCGAACCAACACCGACTTACTATACTCGGCCGTCCAGCGGTGTCACTGAAGCATTCAAACATTCTTAGCCAATCATGCAATACTGCGTCCGTGTTTGCCACGTTATGTTCTACAGAGGCAGAGTCCCATTGCATGGTTCTAACTTGTATTGAGTCGAGGTATTAACACGAACACCATACATACGGATAGAATCAAATTATATATAAGGATACCTCTAGTGAATAAATAATGTTGTGTACTGTAATCACAGCTCATTAAGCAGTACACTTACCTTATTCTTGGAGCAAGTTCAAGTAACCCAAATTTTATCCAAGGAGTTGTAAAATTAAACACCCTTAAGTGTGTAGAAGAATGCTATGAATTTCATTTTAATCCTTAAACATTACACATGCATGTAACCCATAACAAACAAACAAACAGACAACAATACTCAGGGTCGCAGCTCACCAAGTATATGAAGACACTCTACAGGATCTGGCTGCTCTTAAAAACTAAGAATGTGACTCTTACCTTCAACAAAGCTGAAAGATGACAAGAACGATAAATAGGCCATCACACCATCCGATGTCTGAAGTCACTTCCCCAAAACTACATTTTCACAGCCTCTGCCTGTAAAAGACAGTGGTGCACTGCATGGCTCTTTCACCCACTCTAACTCCTGCCAAATAGGTTGAGAGTTGTCAGATAACCGAAAATGCATATTTGGGATGTTGAAGGACACAAAAATTAAGACCAAAATGCAAACTCTACACACACATACACAAATACATACACTAATGCTGGGCCTAGAACGTAACTCTTGAACCATCAGCTAGCAGTGCAATACATTGCCCAGTCCTGCTACCCTAACAAGCACACAAGTACTTTTATTTGCCAACCTATTCTGTGGTACAGGAACACTCGGTTTGACAACACAAATATTTGCTCAAACAGAAGATGTACCAGAAGACAAAAGTGGACAATCCTCTTTGACAACGCCCACGGAGACAGCATTTCCAAAAAGAAATAAGAAGACTTACCTACAAAAGGCCGACAGCCAATGCTGCACTTCAGATGGTGACATTCAGGGCAGTTGGGTTGTGAGTGAACTTCCAGGGTGAAGTTGACCAGCCCTGGCTTGTCTGCAGTTGTGAGTGTGTGAACATAGCTGGACACAATAAGCCAGGAGAATTTAAAGACCAAACATAGATAATTAATGTTTTACTGACATGATAGGGGATAAACATTAGAACTATAAGTTTACAAGAAGTCCATCCATCCATCCATCCATAACAAGAAATAAATAAATCATTAGGGACATGGCAAAATACTGGAGTATGATACAATTTATATACAATATACACAAATCTCTGTGCAAGAGCAAGGTTGACGGGTAAGTTAACATGAGAACTGATTCCCAGCTCCTCAACTTGCAGGAATAATTAAGAGAAAATGATCGATAATACAAGACAAGAGCCATCAGTGAATCACAGAGCCCGTCGTCCTGCTTGCACAACTCCACGCTGAACTGTGCCAAGTCCCCCGTGTATGACACATCTGCACTGTGCAGTGGACTGTCTTTTGAGATTTTAAAAATGTTAACATACTGACAATAATAAAAGAAAACATACTAACATATTGAAAAATAAATATTAAAAGGAACACTTCCGGAAAATGACAAGAGGTGTTCAAATGTGTGCTCAGATCCATTAGAAATGTCCTCCTCCATGACTTTCTTTAGTCTTGCTCAAGACACGTGTGGCCTGGTCGCCACAGGAACGGCGAGGATGTTATCATATGGAACGGCCAGCCCAATGTTGTAGTTATAACCATGGGACTCAGCGTAACTTGAGCGGCAGATGGGAAGGATGTGATCGCCGCTGGACATGTCCACAGAAAAGTCGTACAGGTAGATGGTCCCTCTGTGCCTAAAGGACAACCAGCAGACAGATAAAGGATTAGATGCTACCTTTAAGCAGCAAAGTCACTGAGCATCAACCCCCGGGGTTAATTTAGTCAAGAGCGACTTAAACCAGTGTCACATTACAAGCCATTTCCAGTGATCTTCAGTCACATTTATATAATTTGAGCGAGTCGGAAGCAGTCGTGGTACACACTTCTGTGACTGCTGGTCATGTCACCTGACAAAACCCCGCACCTCAGTTCAAGCAGTCTGTGACTCGGCCAACAAAATCAATTAGGTTTGTCTTAAGTTGTAGGGATGGGCGCAACCAGTGAGTGCTTAGCCAGGTACAATTAATTTGGAACCTCATAAATAGAAGAAAGACTCATCTGTCTGATTTGACGTGTTTTATGTACCATGACAGAATGGGGAAAAAAAAAGGGGAGCAGTGATGACGGATGAACCTGCCGTACCTGTAAGGCATTCATACAGGGCCAGCGCAGTCGGCCAGTGCAATGTCAGAAAAAGGGGCCAACTCCATACTCTGGAAATGTGAAATTCTGCTGGAAAGTCATCACAGCGTTGTGTAATTTGTCAAGCCGTGCGATACACTAGTCGTGTAATCTAATACTGCAACTGCTGTAGTCAAGTTTGACATCCCCACGGATAAGAAATCGTGTAATGTGCCACCAAGCTTTACATGGCATCATATCATGCACAGAAGGCTCTCTACTGAATGACTATTTGGCTCCTGGTTCAGTTTAGGATTCCAAATAAGCTCAAGTTTCCTCTCTTTTGGTGTTCAGTCAACGTTATATTGAATCAGTACAACATATGTCAAAAATAATGCATTTTAATGTACAGCCCAACACCATACAAGGAATGCCTCAGAGGGCTTTAACAGACCCTGTTCTTTCACAGCCCCCACCCCCAGCCTTGGCACTTTAAGAAGACAAGTACAATACAACAGCTACATTCTGCCAATTGGGTATGTGTGGTTTATCAGCTTAGGGCAGCCAACGTAAAGTACACTAAAGTACGTTGAAATGCCAAAACAACAAGGAAAAGAGAATTTAAAATAACTCAGCCTACTTAGTCTAGACAATCCGTGGAGTTCAACTGCTGTGAAACGCTACAGGAGAGTATGAACAGGAGGTTCTGCTAAAATTAATGCAGTGAAATACTTGAGCTTCAAGACACACTGTGTTAGGACAGTAAACGTGATCACAAAAGGAATTACCAGGACAAACTAAAGCTGTTTTTGTTGTGAAGCAGTCGCTGATCTCACCACCGTACTGTACCCAGACTATGGGAGTAGAAACAAGTTGAACTGAATTCTTACCGTCGATGTGCAGTGAGGTCATCATCTGTGATGCATGCACCCCTGGGAGTCTTCTCGTCTGGAACATTAGCTGCTACTAAGGTCTGGGTGTGGAAGTGGATATGTCGAACAGGGTGCCTTTAAAAAATCCAAAACAAATCTGTTCAGGGGTCCACACAGGATTGTCATCTTTATGTCCCCAACTTTCAAAAGGAAAGAAAACTGACCTGTTGTGCATTTCCCAGAGCTTGGCTGCCATCCTCATTTCCCAGACGCAGAGCAGACCCTCCTCCCCACCGCTTACAATCTTCCAGTCATCTGCCTGCACCGCAGAAACCCCCATGTGATGGCCGTACAGAGAAGTGACAGACTTTGCTGTCCTCAGATCAAACACCCTCACTCTGCCAATAAAAAGAGGAGCAGTGATGCATAGTCCACTAACAATCAGGGAGTTTTGTCAGCCGGAAAGAGAGATCCGCTTACCTCTAAAGTGGACCACCTGCCACTACTGGTGGCACTTTAGTTTAGGTCCTACCTGGAATGTGTCCATTAGTCACACACTGTATTTGAGAAGATGTTAGCAAAAGCCACTTTTGGTCTTATGAACACCTACAAAGCATCAGTTAAGGGGATTTTCATCTCATGTGTGGCATATTCAGAGCTCGTGGTGTGGCATATAATTTCTTTTGAATATGAGAGCTTTATTTGGTCTTATTAAGTTAAGGGTACATAAGCCTTAAAATAAAGTTTGCACCACTGAGATGATGAATAATTAAAATGAAGTTCTTTTAGCAGAGACAAAACAGCTCTTCTGCGAGGCTTTGTAAATGTCATTAAGACCAAAAGAAGCCATTGTTAATTTCTTGTTACATAGTGTTATGTGACCAATAGACATGTTATTATGCAAAGTTGGACCAGCACCAATCCCAGAATACTCCAACCGTATCATGCTTTCCTCTCCTTCAAATACTAAATTCTTGTGAGAATTAAGCCTATATTAAACAGAAGCTAGTAGAATTTTCCTTTAGTGTTACGGATTCGTTACTTCATTTGGAATCACTGCTGTACCTAGGAAAAGATATAACTATATACAGTATATTGTGGGGTTAATAATGGCTGCAATCTCTAGCAAACCTCTTCCCAGGGTGCATGGAAATTCAATTGTTCAGTTACTTGTGCCCATCTGTAATTCACCGATTTCTCTCTTTCCTCCACACACACACACAGAGTACTTAAAAAAAAAAACAAAAAAAAAAAAAAAAAGTATTCACCCCCTTGGAAGCTTTCACATTTTATTTTTTATAAAACATTGAATATTAGTACTGAAGCATAATTTGTTTTTTCCGGATTCTGAGTTACACAAGTGACATGAAGAAACCTTCTTTTCTAAGCACAGTTTATTCTGGACGTTGTAGAAACATTTAGAGTCATTCAACAACAAACAAAACAGAAAAGAAAACCTAATAAAGCCTCAATAACACTCAACTCCATTTCTGTCCTCCCTAATTAAATAAAACCCAAATGCGTCTTCTCCAGACTCGCTCTCCTTGAGACGGGTGGGGACACAGGGTCTGTCAGAATTATGTTTGTAATAAAAGTGAAAGCACAGCTTTGTCCTGTACCTGCTTCTTTAGATATACAGATAGAAAGATAGATATGCTTTATTTGTACTCAAAGGGAGATTTGAACAGTAGCTCAAACAAGTTTGAAATATATATATATATATATATATTTTTCATGGCATTCGTAGTCTGAATCACAATCTGATTGTATGGGTGGTTACCTACCAGGTTACACTTGTGGTTAGTCTGCGAGCCTGCCAACATCCGCCACGGTGCCCTCTACATACTGTCAAATAAACGAACGACACACCATGGCGCAACGCAAGAGGCTTCGTCTCTAACGCTGATGTCCAAGGTTCGATTCCCCGAGAGGGGGTGCAGTGAGTGTGTACGCCTGATGAGCCCAGAATTAGGGCTGGCCTTAAATCTTACTTGTACACTGTCCCAATTAAATGTATGTCTGGTTGAATTTGTGTGCATATAAATCAGTGATCGTGAGTCCTTCCTTCTGACGGCGTTTTGATGCTCCTGTATACGTGTTGCTATTCTTTTTGACGTTTTTCCCATGTATACCGCTGGGCCAGAGAAAAAGTGCCACAGAGCTAGCTGAATCTTGGCTATCAAACAAAAACACCATTAACAGACATTTGGACATAAACCCAGCATATGCAAACTTAAGAAGAACATCATCCTCATAATAAATAAAACTTTACGTCCAACACCCTCCTAAACCCCACCTCATTAAACACACACTCACCTACTCCCCCCCGTCTTATTTTGCTATATATTGCATTTGATTCTTGTATGTCTAATCATTATCCTCTGATGAAGGCCCCAGGCAGGAATAAAAACTACTTTATGATATGTGATTCATTCTCTCCCCTTGTGGATCTCCAACTACAAATATATACACTCAGCAAAAAAAGAAACGTCCCCTGACTTTCAACTGTTTTTACTTTCAGTAGACTTAATGTGTAAATATTTGTATGAACACTAAAAGAGTCAACACC
>JANRMT010062840.1:35221782-35237531 GCA_026402145.1 Polypterus bichir lapradei
ATATATATATATATATATATATATATATATATATGTTTTTTCCAATGAAGTTTAAGATAATTGGAGCACCAAAACAGGAGTCAGGAGTACATCAGTTAAAATGATTGCCGTTTCTTATTAAATAACAAAGTGTAATCCATTCATGTTAATCATGGAGCTGAAGAGTGCCGACATGTTGCATGTTAATGAGCCATACAAGTATGAACGTCACTGCACTGTGTGTATGTAACAGTACTACTATTATTACAATTTTAAATGGACAAGAATGAGCCGAAAGACAAGAGACAGATTCAGTGCAGGCTGGTGCAGATAACAGGTTTATGAAAAAGTACAGACAAAATAAGCTATTCGTTGAAAATTGACATGACCACTTTACATTGCTACAAAAAAAAAATAAAGAGTCAATAGCTACGGTGATGTGAAAAAGTCAGTCCAGTCTCTGAGTTTTACAATTAGGTAAATCTCACCTCAAGGGACACACACCACATAACTGCTGAACTGTAGGATGTGGTGAGGACTAGATAATTGCTATGGTCTCATACTTATAACAAAACAAGTTCATGGGGGAGCACTTTTTCTTTCTTTCTCCCCTGACTGCACTTACACTAATATTTCTACTGTAAGGCAGACTCAGGCAGTAACCTAATCAGCCTTTTTAGTATCAGACATCTAGTTCCATGAACACCAAGTACTCTGGCTGTGACATTTCCTGTCATATGGTTAGGCTGATATGATCTTCTAGCGCAAGCGTATTGTCAGGTCTTACCCCTACTTTAGCTTTTATACTCGAGTGGCCACAAAAGACAAGTAAGTTCAACAGAACCCATTCTTGATGATTGTGGAGTTGCACAGAAGGGATGTGTTGCATGTTGGTCTGATACGCAAGTAAGAATTTCGCTGTACTATGATTAATACTACAGTAGTTGTATGACTAGTGACAGTAGCATTGCACCAGTTCCTACATAACACTGTTTGTGCGCGATATATACACTCGGAACAGAACAGAGTGGTTTATTTCAAACCCAGATTCATACATCTTGATTTTTGTCAGTTCACCAACTGCACTTTTGACCATTTGAGTCTTTCATTACTTCTTCCAGGAACAGCCTAGCAACTGCACCACTTAGCAAAATGAAACTCTAACTTGGTATCTTCTCATATAAATAGAGGAAGTTATAAAGAGGAAGTGGCATACATGGAAATGAGCTGTTTTCTTCATTTCCATAGCCATCTGGACTCTTTCCAAGACTTGTCTTGTGCCAGGTACACTTACATTTCTTTGACAGTAATTATTGTAAACCACTTCACGGCGAGATCTTGCGAAAGCTTTCAGCACCCTATGGTGATGCAGCAGTTTGCATCGTTTCAGTGTTCTGAGTATGAATCCCACACGTAGTTGTAGTTTGTGTCAAAGCTGCCTGTTCTTCCTGTCAATGCCTTCAGGGTACTCCAGACTTCCTAACACACCCCCAAAATGACTCTGTATGAATGTGAAAGACAGAACTTGTCTCCCTTCACCCCACCAATCCATGGGATTTTGCATTTAGGAGGCAAGGAAAGAAGGCAGTTAGTTTGTAAATGATTTTTGGATAACAGTTTATGACTTTTGCACACTTCTTTTTTCTAGTCCGGTTTTGGTTTTTGACCCCTGCACGATCAACATCTTTTCTTTGTCTCTCTCCCTTTTACAACATTTCCTGGTCTACTTAGCTTTCTATTTCTATAGCCATGACACATTCAAACATACATCTTTAAAGTAACAATATATGTAGTAAATCTATATATTTTCTCATTTTTAAATTCATTATTTTATTGTGACTCACTCTTAGCGGATTTAATTTGTGTTCAGCCAATTACCAAATTCTCATGTCTGAATTGTACCAAAACATGTAAGATCTTGACTTTGTGTTTATGTGTCAAAGCACCACTATCTCTCCATATTTGTGCTTGGTACCCTGGGCTACAAATCCTAGCATCATGTGTGCCTTTTAAAGTGCCCACAATCAAGGCCTAATAAAGGACAGAAAGGCTGAGAAGGGGAAGTATATTTATGATGACCACACCTTTGTGTCTGGGTGGCATGGTGGTGCAGTGGTAGGAGACCAGGGATCATATCCCAGATCCTCACTGCATGTAGTTTGCATGCATGGGTTTCCAGCATGTGCTCCAGTTTCCATATAAAGACACAATGGTTGGGTCGGTTAGTGATCCTAAATTGGCCATAGTGTGTGGGGGAGTGTGTGAGTTCGCCCTGCAATGGACTGGCACCCTATCCAGTGTTTGTTCCTGCCTTGTGCCCTATGCTAGCTGGGATAGGCTCCAGCAGATACCCATGACCCTTTTCAGGGCTGAACGGATTACAAACTGACTGACCGACTGCTGTGCCTGGACACATTACCTCCCCTTTGTAGCATTCTTCAAATTTGCGTGAGATCCAAGAATTGGCAAGAAGAGTTTAATTTTCTAGGCAAGCCAAAAATTTCTTGCAGTCGACCTGTTGTGCTGCTAAGCTTTGCTTTTAATTTTCTCAAGCCTTTGCTACAGATGTTACAGGGGAAGCAGCTCAGCGTGTAAAACACCAGGCCACTGTTGAAAAGTAAGAGGGATCCGGTGAGGCTTTGTCTGCTAACAGATGGGCATCTCCGTCTTGATGCAGGACATAATAAACAACCCTCCTGCTGAAGAACTTTCAGTCGTCACTCTCATTGAAAATAGGCAAAAGCAGAAAGTATGATGGAAGCTGGTTATTCTGAACTGAGCTGATGTACAGGCAGTAAAATCAAACAATGGCTTACCTTCGGTCTTTGTTGCCAGACACCAGCAGATTTGGAGGACTGTCCTTCAAGTTGACACAAGTAAAATCTCCACTGGATGACCCCAAGGATACAACTGCCTGGCCAGTCTCCCAGCTGTACACGTCAATCTTTTTCCCAGGAGAGGAACAAGGCAAGGAAAAAAAAAAAAGGGAGGAATCAATCCAGGGTGCGTGTGTGTGTCTGTGTATACTACTTTGTATACTACATTGACCAGCTTTGTCTTAAAGCACAGAACTATGCAACAATACAATGCAAGTAAATCACATTTTTAACCTTTGCTACTGTATCACAATATTTCTGATTTACGCCCTAATTTTCTTATTACTTACAGATGTATTAGAAGATCCTCCATATAAAAATTTGCTGAAAATTCACTATTAATTGTGGCCATGTTCACACTTCTAAGTTTTGATTCAAAATGGAGCCTTTAACACAAAGTCTAACACCTCGGACACGCTATTATCGTTGGATGCAAAAAAAGCATTTGATATGGTTGAATGGAACTACCTCTTTACTACACTGGAGAAATTTGGGTTTGGCCCGAATATTTGTGCATGGATCAAACTACTGTATACCAGTCCAGAAGCTTCAGTTTGTATTAACAACATTAATTAAGACTACTTTAAACTAGAATGTGGTAGCAGACAAGGATGCTCCTTGTCACCACTGCTATTTGCAATCTCCATTGAGCCACTGGCGGTTCACTTTTGAAATGCTTATGAGATAAAGGGGATTATCAAAGAAGGCCTGGAACTGAAAATTTATCTATATGCAGATGATATGGTACTGTATATCAGATCCACAAAATACTGTGCCTGCGGTTCTAACAGCGATAACAGAATTTCAAAAGATTTCTGGTCTCAGAATTAATTTGAATAAAAGTGTGCTCTTTCCAGTGAACTCTCAAGCATACAATATTAGATTGGACACCTTCACTTTTATCATCGCAGATCAGTTTAAATACCTAGGGGTAAACATCACAAGTAAACATAAAGCTCTTTATCAACAAAATTTTACTGTCTGCATGGAAAAACTTAAGCAAGACTTGCATAGATGGTCTACCCTTCATCTCACTCTAGCTGGAAGAATTAACGTTGTTAAGATGAATATCCTTCCTAAGGTTCTCTTTTTATTTCAAAACAGTCCACTATATATCAATAAATCATTTTTTAAGAAATTAGATTCAACCATAACCTCATTTATTTGGAATTCAAAACATCCACGTATCCAAAGGGCCATCCAACAAAGACCTAAGACAGAAGGTGGCATGGCTCTACCTAACTTTTACTTTTATTACTGGGCAGCAAACACACAAGCTATAAAAACCTGGACATTGACAAAAATGGATGAACACACACAGGCCTGGTCTGCAATAGAAATAAAATCCCGCAACACTTCTTTATATTCCTTGCTTTGTACCCCAGTAAATACAAGTTATCGCAAATATACTAACAACCCAATTGTGCTTCACTCACTCGGAATAGGGAACCAATGCAGGAAGTACTTTAAGACAGATAAGCTTTTATCTGTGGCACCTCTGCACGATAACCAATTTTTTCCACCCTCTCAAATGTACACAGTTTTTAATCTCTGGAAAACATTTGGGATTAAATCACTTAGAGATCTGTACACAGACAACGTCTTTGCATCCTACAAACAATTACATTCCAAATTTAACTTTCCAGCAACACATTTCTTTCACTATCTTCAAATCAGAAACTTTGTTAAACAGAACCTGCCCAATTTTCCTCACCTCCCACCTACCTCTATACTGGAAAAAATACTTATCAGTCTTGAGAACTCAGACAGCATTTCCATAATATATAAAACCTTATTACAGCCCCTCTCTTTCAAAGATCCAAGAGTACAGTGGGAAAAGGGTCTCTCACTCAACATCTCAGAAAAGGAGTGGAAAGCTGCAATGCACAGAATTCACTCGAACTCCATATGTGCAAAGCATAGAACTTAAAATTATATATCAAGCGTATCACTCTCATTTAAAATTGTCCAAAATGTTTCCAGGGCAAGATCCAGCCTGCGAAAGCTGCAATCAAGTTCCCACCTCAATGGGTCACATGTTTTGGGCCTGCACCAAATTAACATCATTCTGGACCCAAATCTTTAAATTCCTTTCAGACAGCCTGGGTGTCACAAACCCTCCTAATCCACTCACAGCTGTGTCTGGTGTTCTTCCAGATGGGCTTAAAGTGGAGGAGGACAAACAAACTGTAATCGCTTTTACTACACTATTGGCACGTAGACTTCTCTTGCTCAACTGGAAGAATCCTAACTCTCCTATTCTAAGTTAGTGGTTAACTGATGTTATATATTATCTAAAATTGAAAAAAAAAAAATCATACTCTCACTTAGAGGATCTGTACAAAACTTTTTCAAAACCTGGCAGGATCTAATCAGTAACATTTTAGAATAAGCATTTAAATTGTGGAAGCAGGTTCTCTCCCGTCTTTTACTCCATTTATCTTTATTAATTTATCTATTTACTTATTTTTACTAGCTTAAAGTTTTACTCTGCTGGCCTAACTCTCTTTTTCAGGGGTGGGGGCTGATTTGTTTCAAACCTATTTTTTGTAAAACTTGATTTGTATGGAATGTTATTTGATTTTAATAAAATCAATAAAATTAAAAAGTGTAGCATTATAATACCAAGAGAATGTATGTGTAAAATGCCAGGACCAAGTACGGAAAGAAAAAAATAAACAACAACAACCATACACCTAACAGTTAAATAAATTAATAAAACAGAACAGCAGGTGCTGCACATTTGTGAGTACAGATAACTTCAAAAAGTGGTGGCATGCTGGTAAAATTGGCACTCCACAGAGCAAACCAATGAAGTTCCATCCCACTTAAACCATGGTAAAGGTAAAAATAAGAGTGGCCGAACCCGTCACATATGGAGCCTGACAGCAGGGGGCATGCCTAGCTTTAGACGTTATTGCAGTTAATCGTAGAGCAGGGATAGGAAAGGAGTTCCCATGGAGTTTTGTGTCGATCGTCCATGTATCTCAGAATGCATAATGGCAGGAAGCGGGGCACTAGGCTTTTAAAAAATTTGGGACTAGACACCTAAGATCAGCGGCTTAAGCCCCAGTAAGCCCAGCCCTAACTATGCTACTACCTGACATCTGCTTCATTGCCTAGTTTGACAGAGAATGATTCCATTTTCATGGAGAAACTCTTTAAAGGTGGTGGAAGAACAGTTGTACACAAGTAAAAAGGGCCGAGTGCTTTCAAGCATGGCCTCCTAATAACAAAACCACCCTGATCCTCTTTCAGGATTAGAATATTACAGATAATCAAGGTGTACAATTTTACTACCGTTATGTGGATTCATTAAAAATGCAGATGTTTCAGATGTTCAAAAACCATTTGCATAGCCTGAGGGTCTCCCAACCATTTAAAGTAAAAAATCCACTCAAAAATTATTATTTTTTTTATATATTGGACCACAGCAAACAATACAAAAATATCTATGAGAAAAAAAAATCATTCCTACAGAAATTCCTGAGAGATTTCAGTCTTTGATTGTAACAAATTGATAAGCCTTTCTGAATATATGTTTTCACTTTGTCAGTATGGGTTACTGAGTGTAGACTGATGGTCAAAAACTGCAAATGTATCCCTTTAAAGATAAATCTACAAATCAAAGTGTCACAAAAGTGAAGGGCTCTCAATACTACGTGAGTCCACTTTGAGACTCTTCTTGTTCTTTTGCAATCTTGCCTCTTAAATTAGCTTTAAAATGAAACATTCATTTTTTTTTTCTATAATCAATAACACTCAAACTACTTTAGAAATTAACAAAGGCAAATTTTGTTCCAGCACAGCACCCAGCAGCATTTCTTTTTTGTAGATGCACCAAAACCAAGTTTGTGTAGAGACAGGCAGCTGCATGCAAGATTTTTGTGAGTAGGATGCGGCAGTTGGGGAGATAGGACTATCAGCAGCGTTGATTAAATCTGTCGGTCTTAATCAGCAGTTAAAGAACATTTTCCTGTTTACAATGTTTTTCTCACTGTACACATCAGGCCAGTCCCATAGCATTTTAATTAATGCAAATGTCTAGTTAAAGCAGATGTCCAGACTAAAATTTCACAAAGCACACAAGACAGCTTCTCTCATGCCAGCCTCTCATGTGTCTCCACAGAAACAAATTGGACTTGCCAAAGTTTCCATCAAGAAATAACAGGTGAACAAAACAAGACGGGGGACCATTCAGGAGCTCTTGAAAACCCAAAGCAGGAAAGCACAGACCACACTGAATAATTCATATTCAGTAATAAGAGAAAGAGCGAGAGAGAGGAAAAAGGCCCAGCTTACATTCTGTATGATGCAAGTTTTGAAAATCTGCCAGATGTTACATCTCTCTCATCAAGGCCAGACTTGCCTAATTGTGTGCTACATAACCAGTGCCAAGTCCCAAAGAGCAGAGTTACACAGCATGGCAACTGGTCATTACAACTGCTCGCCATGTTGCCTTATTAGAGTGAAGCCAGACCAATCAACACACAGCAGGCGGAAGAACTTGATGAGTTTGTATGACATCCTCATAAATAAAATAAAACCACCTCTTCTCTTTCAGCTGCTATTTCTCTTTGTTTATAAAGATTGGGGGCTGAGGGGCTTGCAGCTGTAGGCTAACTAGCCAGTCACACTCAAGTACTGCATGGACTGCTACAGTGAGCAATTTAATATTTTTTAACAACACAAAGCTGTAAAGATAAATTAACTGCATAAAATAAAGGCCATAATGAATTAATCTAACCACTAATTTTCTTAACCACTTACCCAGTTCAGGGTTACAGGAAGCCAGAGCCAACCCTGAAAGCAGCAAATGCTAGGTAGCAACCATAATTTGTTAGTCACCTGTGGATATGACCTGTATTCAAACATATGATGCAGCATTAACATCACAGTGGGTTTCTGGTCAGTCTCACAGGATGGTAGAATGCGCTTGGCAATATGGGAAGACCTCAGAGTAGAGGCACTGCTTTTGGTGATTACCAAAAGCCTGCTGTTGTGGTTTGGGCATCTAGTGAGGGTGTCCCCTGGTTGTAAAAGGCATGGCCCAAATGCAGAAGACCCATGGACGATTTACGGACATGCTGGAAGTATAGTACTGAATCTTTTTAGAATGTCTGGGCGAAACTAGGAATTCCCCAGAAGAAGATGGAGAGTGACAGATACTAGGATGGCCTAGTCTGTTCTGTGTGGCGTGTTGCCATCCTGACCTTAACAGGACAAATGGATAAAAAACACACTGCATTAACAGTTCCTCAATATACATGGGGAGGTTAAGGGGTTTTAAGCCTAAAACTGTACTAAAATATGTGACATTTCTAGCATTTGTGAGTTATAGTTTACGCGTCTTGTTTTAGAACCAAATCAACACAAAATTTATCATTTATCATGCGTTGATAAAATTTCTAATGCTGCATTCACAAGCTCTCGGCCTGTTCAGAGCTCCGAGTTGTGACATTTCCCTTTCCCACATTAGTGCATTTATGTGGGTTTCCTGTCAGACTATTTAGAGAAACACGAGGTCACTGTTGATTTGTTACTTGGTCTGCAAAAAAAAAAAGAAATTAAAGATACAGTAAATAACATTCTACATAGAAAATAAGAGCAAAATAAATGTGTATGACTTTGCTCCAAATGAAGTTAGACCACATAATAGCATTTCTGACTACACATGTTATGCATTTTATTGTATACAATTGACTAAGGTCAGCATTACCTCGCAACTTGGAAAATTCAAGTAGTTTTGTTTTTTTCCCCAAATTGTCTGACTTGTAGCACCAAGTTTATAGTGCATTCACATAAAAATTTACGACTTGGAAACCTATATTTACCGTTTAGCCAATAGCATGTGAACGCAGCATAAAACTAGATAATAATGCACCCTTGGAGGTTCGATGGGCACCAAAATCAAGAGATGGAATGCAGAATTCCATTATGACAGAAAATCTCTTGAAGATGACTCACACTCGGACTGCCAATAAATATTACGGCAGAGTACAATGATTTCACAGTGAAGGCAATCATAATGAATAATCTACAGTAGTAGTGACAGTATGAGATAAAAACTGCTATAGGGATTAGTTATGGGTCAGCAGAAATCATCTTTCATGAAATTAAACAGGAGCTAGCTCTGTGCATGTTTGCTGCCCAGAAAGTTGACTCCTGAAATGAAGCACCACCAGATCCAAAGTTCCAAGCAGATTTCCGAGTTAATGAATTTGGATGAGGAGAAATTTAGGGAGCATTTCATAACTGGGCAGGAGGTTTGGTTTCATTAGCAAGACTCAAACAAGTTTAAGCAAAAAGTGAACAATGGAAGTATGGAGATTGTCCAACACTGAAGAAGGTCAAGGTCTAATCCTGTGCTAGCAATGATCATGCATAACATTTATGATGATGAGGGTGAAGTCCATATTGATTACATTTCTCAGAAGGTCCACATAAGTGATCAATCCTATTAAGATTTACTCTGGCATGTGCGATAGTCAACCAGGGTAAAGCAGGGAGGAAAGCTGTTGACTTCTGCTTTATGACAATACCCTCTATCACACTGCTTGAATTGCAAAGCCTGCTCTGGGAAACCACCGATTCAAAAAGATGCCACAGTGACCTTCTTCTCCAACCCCAACTCCGTGTACTACCATCTGCTGCTCAATCTAAAAGGGCTGCTTCTGTGATATGTTCTATATCAATGGCAAAGAAGTCAAGCAAGCTATAGAAAAAGCAAGACAAAACATGAATTACTTTAGTAGAATAGAAACTCTTTGTGTTATGATAAATGGATCAGCACTTAAAGGGATTATGTTATGTTATAGACTAGCTTGGTGTAGACTTCTGAAATCTGTATGTTAATGAAATACCAAAACCCACCTGCCCAGGGTGAAATACAATTATCACTAACTAATTCTGGATCAGTATACTCGAGCTAGTAAAGATGTCGCAGATTTTGTAAGGTAGCCAATGTTCAAATGTACACTGTGGCTTCCTCTGTGCCTTCTGACTGAGAAAAGCTCATGAGAGTACCTATAACTCAGTCAATATCAAAACTGGACAAAATACACCATCTCTGGATTTCTGTCAGCATCCCGTACTAAGAGACTTTTATTTCCATCTTTTTCTGGTACTCTTGACAGTTTATACAAGGTTGGCTTCCATTTATTGACATACACAACTAAATAGAAACTTCTTACTTGCATGCTAAGTTAAGGCTCCATCACACTACATTTTTCTGTCGATTTTCAGTCTCTGACTTAATTTACATTATCTTAAGTTAGTCGAAGGCAGTTGATATCCACTCCTGGGAAAGCCAGTCATGTGATCTGCCATACCCAGTGTGCATCTTGCTATTAAGTCGTAGGGACGGCATCTCTACGTGCAAGACCTGACAGCCAATAGGCATTCACCCAGAAGTACAATGCATACAGTGAAGGCATGAGGAATTGGGCCATGCAAACAGATAACAGCTTCATCAGTCTGATGCCTTGCATTTATCATATCGTGACAAAATGGAAAAAAGGAAAAGAGATTGAGATTACATCTGACATTGCTACACCAAGAAAGTCTTAGTACAGCACCACCACTGCCACGCAGCACATTAACAAAGTGTCAGCATGTAGCGAGCCTGCAATATTTGGGAACTTTGAAACTGTGCTGGAAAGTCCTCCAATTTGATATACCCTATGATTCTTAGTCTTGCAATCCAACATCTTGATGAGATGAGCAACGGTAGTTGTCAAGTTTGACGTGTCTTCTGACTAAAAGTGGCATAATATGTTGCACGCTTTACTGATACAGCCAGGGAAACAAACAAAAGAAAGATTAAGAACAGTTTAGACTTAACAGGAGATCTACAGTATAGTAACAAATATTAGCTGTACATGAAGTATACATAAGAAGCATAATTCAAATCTTGATGAAAAGCTCAAATTTTAACAACCAGATGACGAACATTGAATTTTATCCTGTCCTGTGTGTTACATGTCTGTTTCTAAGTTAAAGCGAGTATTTCGTGTTTCTCGGCTAAAAGTATTTTTGTCATAAGCCTCCCTTCCTTTAGAGCTATTTGATAACAGTCCCTGGTCTTTATTAACCCATAATTAGATTGTCTCCAAGTACAAGATAAATAATTAAAACAGAAAACAGTGCATCCGGAAAGTATTCACAGCACATCACTTTTTCCACATTTTGTTATGTTACAGCCTCATTCCAAAATGGATTAAATTAATTTTTTTCCCTTAGAATTCTACACACAACACCCCATAATGACAACGCGAAAAAAGTTTACTTGAAGTTTTTGCAAATTTATTAAAAATAAAAAAACTGAGAAATCACATGTACATAAGTATTCACAACCTTTGCTCAATACTTTGTCGATGCCCCTTTGGCAGCAATTACAGCCTCAAGTCTTTTTGAATATGATGCCACATGCCTGGCGCACCTATCCTTGGCCAGTTTGGCCCATTCCTCTTTGCAGCACCTCTCAAGCTCCATCAGGTTGGATGGGAAGCGTCGGTGCACAGCCATTTTAAGATCTCTCCAGAGATGTTCAATCGGATTCAAGGCTGGGCTCTGGCTGGGCCACTCAAGGACATTCACAGAGTTGTCCTTAAGCCACTCCTTTGATATCTTGGCTGTGTGCTTAGGGTCGTTGTCCTGCTGAAAGATGAACCGTCGCCCCAGTCTGAGGTCAAGAGCGCTCTGGAGCAAGTTTTCATCCAGGATGTCTCTGTACATTGCTGTAGTAATCTTTCCCTTTATCCTGACTAGTCTCCCAGTTCCTGCCACTGAAAAACATCCCCACAGCATGATGCTGCCACCACCATGCTTCACTGTAGGGATGGTATTGGCCTGGTGATGAGCGGTGCCTGGTTTCCTCCAAACGTGACGCCTGGCATTCACACCAAAGAGTTCAATCTTTGTCTCATCAGACCAGAGAATTTTGTTTCTCATGGTCTGACAGTCCTTCAGGTTCCTTTTGGCAAACTCCAGGCGGGCTGCCATGTGCCTTTTACTAAGGAGTGGCTTCCCTCTGGCCACTCTACCATACAGGCCTGATTGGTGAATTGCTGCAGAGATGGTTGTCCTTCTGGAAGGTTCTCCTCTCTCCACAGAGGACCTCTGGAGCTCTGACAGAGTGACCATCGGGTTCTTGGTCACCTCCCTTACTAAGGCCCTTCTCCCCCGATCGCTCAGTTTAGATGGCCGGCCAGCTCTAGGAAGACTCCGGGTGGTTTTGAATTTCTTCCACTTACGGATGATGGAGGCCACTGTGCTCATTGGGACCTTCAAAGCAGCAGAAATTTTTCTGTAACCTTCCCCAGATTTGTGCCTCGAGACAATCCTGTCTCGGATGTCTACAGACAATTCCTTTGACTTCATGCTTGGTTTGTGTTCTGACATGAACTGTCAACTGTGGGACCATATATAGACAGGTGTGTGCCTTTCCAAATCATGTCCAATCAACTGAATTTACCACAGGTGGACTCCAATTAAGCTGTAGAAACATCTCAAGGATGATCAGGGGAAACAGGATGTACATGAGCTCAATTTTGAGCTTTATGGCAAAGGCTGTGAATACTTATGTACATATGCTTTTTCAGTTTTTTTATTTTTAATAAATTTGCAAAAATCTCAAGTAAACTTTTTTCACCTTGTCATTATGGGGTGTTGTGTGTAGAATTCTGAGGAAAAAAATAAATTTAATCCATTTTGGAATAAGGCTGTAACATAACAAAATGTGGAAAAAGTGATGCACTGTGAATACTTTCCGCTTGCAGTGTATATTCTGAATATTCTAGGAGTTGTATTTCCTATGTGATGAGCACTGATCCTCCAGGTACCAAAGCTTTGATCTTTGTGTCAAACATTTGTGCCGTGTTAGTCTGCTCAGGATGAGCTGCACTCATAAACAGATACAAGATGGATTATTAATGCCTCATTCTACCTCCAAATCACAATCCTCAATTGAAAACATCAAGCCCCTGACGCTTGCTTCACTAAGGCAAATTCTAAACAAAGCTTTATCGTCCCTTCAAGAATGAATCATATTCTGTAATAATATATTGTGAGTAATTTAACCGCTGTCCTGCTTTAACTAACAGAGCTCTTCGGGAGATGAAGCCATCACAAACTTTCCTCCTACACATTGGCTTCACTGCCAGCCCCACTCTCTCCATCCACATAACTAATCAGAAAATGAGTAAACGACGTCATGCCACTTGTGGAGAACTGCCAGCCCATTGTCTGATGCTGGGAGCAGCCATCTGCTCCTGTTCAGCTACATCCAGCTGATCAGATGCCATACACAAGCTCACTCAAAGGTGTCTTACAGCGAGGTGGGCTCCCTGCCCTAATAATATCAACTGGAAAAATAAAAAAGCTCAGCGGTGGTGGTAACATGGGGGGTTGGGAGTGAGGAAGGAAAAAGCTTTTCCTTTCTTGGCTGCTTTTCATGTGTCATAGCAGAGAAGAGGTGTTTTTCTTTAGCAAAATGTCATTTTAAATTCTCTGTTGAGGTTCTTAAACTTGGCTTAAATACGTATTGTTCTGCCAGTGTACTCTCATTTATTATACATAGGCCTTAACTCAATTAAAATATGATGTAACAAATTGTTAATTAAGACACAAAACAGCCATAGACTTGACATTCAATTTACCAATCAATTTGTACACAGGACTTGTTACAAAGATCACCACTTTTGTGTAATTCTGACCATGGGCAAAAGGAACATAGCTCAGAGACTGACAGTGTGGGTATCGCTAAAATGAATGTGGACATGACAAACTGGGTGTATGTAAATTGTGGGAGAAAGTTTGAAAGTCAATTCTCTTGTAGTGTTTCTGACATCCTATGCTAAGATGGGATAGCCTGTCAGAAGAACAACCATATCAGTAGAACTCCATCAATAAGGTATTTATGGTAGAGTGGCTAGATTGAAGCCACTCTTCCCAAATCACATTTCAAGGATTCCGGGAGAATAAGGGAAGAGATTCTCAGTCTGATTAAACAAAAATTAAACTTGTTGGACAGAACTCCAAGCACTATTTCTGGTCTGAAGGGTACCAGGATCAGTTGGTGAAATAAAAAGCCTAAAAATTACCAAATACATCCACGTTGAATCAGCAAAGCTTTCAATGTAGCCTCCTTAGCGTTAGACCCAAGCGTTACTCGGGCTGCAAAAATGGTGCTAAAATCATTAGTCCCAAATGTCACTCAGGCAAACTGTACAGATGCGTCTTGCGTAAGCGTTTGAACCGAGAATCACTCGGGCTGTAAAAGTGCTGTCAGTGCTGCCATTCCTTGGAGAAATTATGTTTGAGTGTAGGTTTTCACTAATTATGAAATATTTGCAATTTACCAACAATGAAGGCTTTGATGAGAATACCCATCCAGCACCCAAAATGAAGAAAACTTGAGAGAATTACCAGATTGTAGTAAAATATCAGAGCATTTACATTCCGAACAGCGATGTTAGCATTGCTGAAAGTCTCACGGATTATAAGGACAGACAGTCATGGATACAGTACATCGTGTCAAAAACAGCAAGATTTGGCATAAAGCTTTACAAGCTTTGTGAATCTAAAATGGGATACATTTGAAATTTGCTTCTGTACACAGGGAAAGGGACAATGTTTGATCCAAAATACAATTAGTACGGCGTTGCTATGTCATCGGTGCTGACTTTGATAGATGCTCTGCTGAATCAAGGTTACCTTTTGACCATGGACAATTTTAATACTTCGCCAGGGGTATTTGACCTCTTGCTGCAAAGAAAGAATGACGGTATACGGAACAGTGCATCTCAACCATCTTGGCATGCCTGAAGACTTTGGCAGAGGTAAATTATAGCAAGGTGCGCTAGTAGTTTGGCAAAAGGGTAAAGTGCTTGTGCTGAAATGGAAGGACAAGAAAGATATCTTCTTAGCACTGTACATAATGCAGCTACACTTACTATACAGGCAAAAGGCAAGAAGCAGGTTATGAAGCCTTGTGCTGTGGTCGACTACAATAGCACGATGGGCGGTGTAAATCACGTGGATCAAAAATTCACTTTCTATCCCATTATCAGATGTGGGTAGTAACGAGTTACATTTACTCCGTTACATTTACTTGAGTAACTTTTTGAAAAAAAAATGGTACTTCTAAGAGTAGTTTTACTGCACCATACTTTTAACTTTTATTTGAGTACATTTGTGAAGAAGAAATGCTACTCTTACTCTGCTACATTGGGCAACACTCAAATCGTTACTTTTTTTCCATCAGATACGCTGTATTTTTGCCAGAGAAAAGCCGCCAGTGGATCTACTGCATGACTGTTTCACCAATCAGACGTAGCAACAATAATCACAAGACTCCGTTTCACCCAATCAGACGTAGCAACGATAATCACATGTCTTCGTTTCACCAATCAGACATAGCAATGTTAATCACATGGCTCCGATTCACATATCAGACGTAGCCATGCAGTCACATGACCACACACAAACTGTGGCGGCATAGCGGCACAAACTCCTCACAGACAGCGGACAGGGAAAGAAAGAATAAATGAAAAATGAGAGCCAACTCCTGCTGAAGCTTAACCATCACTTCACTTATTGAAGAACAAGGACGTTTTAACCAAACATGCACAGACACAGACAGTCATGGTAAAGTGAGACTTCTTGTACATGCAGAAGCTGCCTTGATCTAATGTTATTTTCTATCAGCTGTGCTATTTGAAGGGCAAGTGAATATGCAGTATTATACTGTCAGTGTACAGAATATCTTGCCACTGTTCAAACATACATATATACTCAGCAAAAAAAGAAACGTCTTCTGACTTTCAACTGTTTTTACTTTCAGTAAACTTAATGTGTAAATATTTGTATGAACACTAAAAGAGTCAACACCAT
>JANRMT010062840.1:35237931-35277395 GCA_026402145.1 Polypterus bichir lapradei
ACAAGTCTCTTTAGTGTCCTGCGTTTTTAGAACTGTGACCTTAAATGCCTACTTTCTGTAAGCTGTTAAGGTCTTAACGACCATTCCACAGGTGCATGTTAATTAATTGATTGTGGTTAATTGAACATGCATGGAAAACATTGTTTAAACAATTTACAATGAAGATCTGTAAAGTTATTTGGATTTTTAAAACATTATTGTTGAAATACACAGTCCTGAAAAAGGGACGTTTCTTTTTTTGCTGAGTATATGTATGTATGTATGTATGTATGTATGCTGTAGGTATTCGCTTCAAAAGCTTTGTTGTGAAAAACTGAGATTTGGAACTTTGTGTTATTTGTGCATCTTTATTTTTTAAAGATGTTATTTATTTTTACTCATTTTTTATTTTATTATTTGGAAATAGCTGAATTTGCAAATTATTTTATGTTTTTGTCTGTCTTATTACAACACTTCTAAGAAATAAATCATTTATTATGATCAAACAGTTACTCAGTACTTGAGTAGTCGTTTCACCAAATACTTTTTTACTCTTACTTGAGTAATTTTTTGGATGACTACTTTTTACTTCTACTTGAGTAATATTATTTAGTAGTAATGCTACTCTTCCTTGGGTACAATTTTTGGCTACTCTACCCACCTCTGCCCATTATTCAGTGGCAATAAAAATACTACAAAAAGATATTTCATCATCTGGTGGAACAATGCATTTAGAAAGCATTCATGTTATACAAACAAAAAGCTGGCAAAACTGTATTTCATGCAAACTTTACATACCAGCTTGTAGAACAAGTAATTGCTGCATATTCACCGTCCAAACTACTGCTAAAGAAATGTGGTCATCCCAGCACATCACGGGTCAATCCAGAGCATCTTATTGGTAGACATTTTATTGATTATATACCTCCAACAGAAAAAAAACAGAATCCAACTCACACCTGTGCAGTGTGCTGCTCAAAAATAATAAATCTGGAAAGAAAATCCAAAAAGCACGCTATTTCTGTCCGACTGTGACGCTGGATTGTGTCTTTCATTGTTCTTTAAGATTTACCACACAAAGGATTAATTTTGAGATTATATACTGTTTTGTCATCATTGTTTTTGTTATTACTGTTCATTTCATATTTTTATTCATCATTACTATTATTTGTATCATTATTATACCTTTGAGATTTAATAAAAATGTAATAAAAAAAATATATAATTTTTGGAATAAAATGCAATGCTAAGAGGGTTAATAAAACATGCGTTACAAGTTTAGGGTGAACCCTTGTGATTATGAAAGGAAATTAGAAATAATTATTTTATCACAGATTTCTTGAGGTTAGAATACATTTCATGTTTGCTTGTCTGCTCAAAGCCTCCGTCATTGGTTGAGTTATGGCAACCTCAACAAGCCAAGCTAAATTTTGGTTATTATCCTGCTTTTGCTTCAGCAATTCTTTTTGTTCAGGGGCTATGATCTGCCATGACTTGTAATAACAGGCGGTTAAATAGGCCGTGCATGGGCAGGACACACAGACGCAGCACTTGGAGAGTGCTGTGGCTTTGTCACTAGATAGAAATCAGGGAGGAAATGCAGATGGGTTGCCTTAGTCCTTGGGTAAGTGGAATGAGGCAAAGTTGGTTAGTGTTCACGAGTGAACAAAGGGCCAAAGCAGCTGGAGTGTGTGTTACTACCGATTGGGCAGTGCAGTGGGAGTGTCCACTGAAGAAACCAGAAAGTCCTTTTTAGGACCAACTCACCAGCAATTGGCATAATGTGGCTAATTCCTGTTCTCCATCTTTCATACCCCCTCCCAGTTCGTTACAATATTTTCTCTCACTGAAGCACAGAAGTGCATCATCCATCCGAAGAAAGCAAGGAATATCTTTGATATATAATGAAGTAAGCTTCCATATAGTGAAAGAATATAAACAATCTTAAATGTGACTTTTTCAGTTATTATTGCCTAGTTGTCTAAGCATAGAAACAGCGATTCAGATCTTGGCCTAAACACTCAATGTCAATAATAGCACTTGGTGAAGGCTTTCTGAGGCGAAGGATGCCTGCTACAGAGGAAGATGAGACCCTTTCTGAAAGGGATGAATGTCACAACAATGTCTTGCTTTGTGGTTTATTCATTCTTATAATTACATAAGTACACTGTTTTGCAAAATGCATGTAACTTCAAGATAATCAATATTCCATAACATTTTTAGCTTGAAAAATAGATGTATTCCATAAGTTTTCAGTCTTTGCTACCTTTTACCACCTTTATAAAAGTATGAGCTAGTTACTTTTTACAAGCTGTTGTCACACATGTGCGAATAGGAGGACACTATATGGACCAAGCAAAGGTAATTCCACAACAGGCCAGGGGGTGGCGGGGTGCACTAAACCTTCTTCTGTTATTTCTGCAGACCAGCCGCGGAAAAACCTGATTCAGAAGAGATCGACATCACTTCCAGTTCCGGCGCCCAGAAGAATATCAGTTCCGGCACACAATCTGACATGAGAAGAACATCACTTCCGGTTCCCTTACGTCACTTCCTGTCTAATCCCTTAAAGCCGCCATCTTTGCAAACCCTAAGCAGTTCTATTTTGGACTCCGTACTGAGAACATCACTGTGCTATTTAAAAGCCATTTGCAGCCAGGAATAATATACGGGTGGCTGCCCCAAATCTTTTTAAGTGTGTTAAGTCTATTCCTTTCACAGTGGCATAGCCAGCAGAATGATGACCTCCTAGAGAGAACGGAAGTCAGACCAAAACACAGACTCTACACACTATACACAATGCAAAAAAGTCAGATGGGTAAGTACCACTCCCAAATTGCCAAGTGGGGGTCGGTCGCGGCATGTCGGGGAAAGCTGGACTATGCTTCGACCCATCATCCTGTTAAAGGTCTGGGGGAAGAGTAGAACCAGGACCCACAGGATAGAGCCTGGTGCGTCTGGGAACACACTGAGAACTTACTATGGTCTCCCGAGTATGGGGGAAAAAAGGTAAGCCTTTTGATAAAGGTGGGAGAAACACAGGCTGGCAGGTGAAAAACCTAATGACCTGGACATTTAAACCTGCTGAAGCAGCGAAAAAAAAGGCAATGGCTTTATGGGCTAAGGTGGTTAGTTGGCAACAACCACATTAACAATCGAGCCATCAAATAGCAGAGCAGATGGCCTGCGCTTTGTTGTTCCACGCCTTGTCTGGAAAAATCCCCCAGCCGGTCTGGGGCTATACTGATATTATCTCGCTAGCTGAGGCAATAGAACGGCTCAGAGCAGAAACCAGCTTGGGAGTATCAGAACGGGACTTGTGTGAATCGAGGCGTACTTGCATCCCTGACATAGAGTCTCGTAACTACAATGCAAAGCGTACTCAAGTGGAACCTGGGACACGTCGGCCGGCTCCACAAAGCGACAAAGGGGTCTGTGGAGTGATATGGGGGTAGGCGCGATGTGTGCTCACTAACCCTCTTACCTTTTCGCATATGGGGGAAGTGCTAGTTAATGGAATTAAGGTTATATCCTTGTTTGAATCCAGCAGTAACATTTTTATTGTTGCTCGCCATCTGGCGTTACCATGACAGTGGCTAAAGGTTAAGACCCGCATTACCTGTGTTCACGGGGATGTCTAGTATTATAGATCCGCCAACTCTTATATATGTCAGAATGGCACAGTAAAAAAGTTGACGGTGGTGGCGATGAATAATCCTCCCTTCCTTGTGATATTAGGCAGCAACTGGGTAGACATTAATAGCAGTAACACAGACGCTTCTTTCCCAATATCGCTAGGTCTAGTCACAGATGCGGAATCAGCGCCCTCAACTTCCTCTACGCCGTGTATACAGCTGGCTGGGGATCAGAGGTAGGCCTCTGGTGATGACAGGGAAACACCCGGGACGTCTCAGCCTGATACGTCATCAACAAGTGCCGAGTCGACTCAGGATGAAACCCCGCCCCTTGAGGTCGAATTTGATCCTCTCACATGCCTGCAGTTTCAATTCAGGAAGACCCCGGCTTCATTTAAAGGGAGCAGTGGAATGACAACTCCCTTAAGTTTGCAAAGAATGCAGTTGTTCTAATAGATGGCCAACGCACATTACATCTGATGCCACAAGGTCCTCACTTTGTGTTAAATAATTGGGGCATGAGTTCACTCTTGTGACAGACCATGTGCCATTACAGTGGATGGCCTTGCATAAGGAGTCCAATCCATGCGTTACAAGGTGGTTTTTATATCTACAGCCTTATAAGTATTTGGTCGTTTATCACCGTGGTGTACTGAAAACCAATGCCGATGCCCTTTCTCGATGCCACAACTTCTTGGACAGGTACGCCCAACCCAATGGGTCTCTGGTTGGGGCATGTCAACACATGTGCGAAAAGGATGACATTGTATGGACCAAGCAAAGGTAATTCCACACCAGGCCAGGGGGTAGCGGGGTGCACTAAACCTTCTCCTCATATCTCTGCAGACCAGACGTGGGAAAACTTGTCTGATTCAGAGGGATGACATAACTTCCAGTTCCGGCGCCCAGAAGAAAGTCACTTCTAGCACACAATCTGACATTAGAAGAACATCACTTCCGGTTCCCTTACGTCACTTCCTGTCTGATCTCTTAAAGTCGCCATCTTTGCAAACCCTCGGCAGTTCTGTTTTGGACTCTGTACTGAGAACATCTCTGTGTTATTTAAAAGCTTTTGGCAGCCAAGAATAATATACGGGTGGCTGCCCCAAACCTTTTTAAGTGTGTCGAGTCTATTCCTTTTACACTTAAAATATGCTTCACTTTAGAACAGAATTTCATGCAGCAAATTAATATATCAAGATTGTGAAGAAATAATTTCAACTTCAAAAAATACAAAACTTTTCCTTTCAATTCACAAATTCATAAGCTGATCTGGTCATACCATGTGATCACATTTATATTAATAAATGCTGAAAAATCTTTTGAATTGAGAGAATGACTAATTCACTTTATAATTTGTACAAGCAACTGCTTCACAAATAAAGTTCAGTATTTTAGCCAGTGTAGCTAGTTGATAGAAACACCTTTTATTTGTCTGGAATTAAAGATAATTTTCATAAGGTACCAACCTTGTTTCCCATATTCATTGCCCACCCAAAGCTCTTCACACCCACAGCAACCTGTGAGGAGGAGGTGTCAAGGCAGGTTATTGGGTGACTGTACACACAGTGAAGGATGCTGGGGTCTTTGCCAGGCTCTAGGAGATAGACTGTGTCAGAGGCAGCAACAACAGCCAGTGTCCGAGGACGCACTCCTGGAATGATTTGAGCAAAGTCCACCTGTAAAGGAATAACTGGATGAACCACTGCTTGCCATTACGGTTTTCCATCTTACCATAGTTTATTTGATAAAAGTACATTCAACCCCATTATAGGTGGACTAATCAAAGTAAATTAAGAATAAGCAAAATAACCCACAAACACTGTTCCAGAACAACATTTAAAAAGCCTTCTGTTTAAACTAACAGCCATTATAGTTAGAAAAGTACATAAAAACAGGGACAGGCAACTCGCCATAATCAGACTCCCCGAAGTTGTCCACCTTTACCTTTTACTTACGTAAACCCAATCTGCCAGTTCAGAAAGTATACCATCTCCTTCCACAGAAAACGTAAAGGAGGAAACTGGCTTGGGACAGGGTGCCACCTCATTTTCAGTCTAAAATGCAAGTCTTTAGTAATGTGGAAGGATAATCCACAGAGACACAGGGAAAATAATGCAAACACCACGCAGACAAAAACTAAATGAGGGATTCGAAACCATAGTGTGCTAAATCTATGAGGAGGCAGCAACTAATGTGATGCTCCGAGATCATCAAAGCAAAAACTACACTTTGAGACATGGAAAAATAATGATCACATTAGTGTCTGCTCCTTTTCTGAGCTAAGCTAGTGTTAGAGTGATTGCTCATGGAAGCCTGCATCTGCTTCCATGATAGGTTCTGGCCCTAAAGGATCCGGAATTTGACAAAACTGGTAATGAAAATGAAGGAAAAGATGGAATCCATGGTAGCAGCACAGTGGGTAAAACTGCTGAATGTGAGTGTAGAATCCTAACAGACAGACAGACAGATAGATAGCACTTTGTCTCAGGGGGAAACTTGGCTTTTTACAGATTACTGTCTACATAAACATCACTGACGTGTTTCAGTGAATATTCTCTGGCTAGTCATTCTGCATTCCAAATACACATCTCAGGCTTAACACCGAAAGGCCTGGTTAAAATGTGGCTGGGCCTTTTAATGGACTACATAGGCTTTGGCCTCTGGCAACCTGGAACTTATCTAAGCAGGACTGACAATGGATGGATAGAATTCATATTAATTGTCTTACTTTCATTCAATAAAAAAAACTCATTAGGGGGTACGTTATCACTTTATGTACACATTTTGTAAAAAGGATTTGAAAATCAATCTTTATTCCATATGTAAAGATGTGCTGTACTTAGGTCTCTTCTTTGTTTGAACACATTGTATTTCTCACTGCTGAGTTTCCACAGCCCACACAAAAACCTATATGGAGAGTAGCAAAGGTTCACTTCATTGCTTACAGAGTACACATTATATTGCTATGCTTTTGTTTGCCCATTCCTTCATCATTTGAGCATTTGGAAAAGTGGTACAAGATACCAGTGACAGACCAACAATGGAAAAGCAGGTCATGTTTGTGTTTCCTTAGTAAGTCTGGAACATGAACAATGACTGAATTGGCTTGTCAGACAGACAGACATAAAAATGCTGCAATGGATCATCAGCACACTCTCTCTTTGCCTATTTCTGTTTAAGATCACCACTCCAAAAAGCAGATAAGTCTGGGAAATCAATCAATTTGTATTTTTATAAAAACTCTCATGATGAATACCATCCCAAAGCACATTACATGGACATTCATTCAGTTATTTTCTTTTTTAAAAAACCAACTAATTACACTACAGAACATGTTCTGACAACATCAAGTATCAACCCAAATGTTACATCACACGACACTAATTCATACTGGTGTGGTTTTTAGTGCCCATTCAACCTAATATGCTGATCTTTGGGATAGGTTTCAAAGAGATACATATTCTACTTGAAGTGCAGGTGACTTCATGGAGAGCACTGATGTGTGCTAGAGGCGAAAATATATGCCTGGAACATTAATCATTTGAAGTCTGATTATTAATAACTAATTGTATGTTTTACCACACTGTTTCAACTCAAAAGAGATAACCAATGACCTTTTACCATTTAAAAGACAAGCAAACTTTATATACAGCATCTGATTTAGTGCATAAGCCTGTAATTACATCTACCTGCCAGCATCAGCATGGCGAAGCATGGTTTCCAATCTCCTTTCAATTCATAATTACCACAGAGACATCTGCTTGCCCAGAGTCTACTCACCAACTTCTCCAGCTCAAACTGGGCAGTTGTCTGCCAGTAGCCCTGCTCATCTGGCTGTTCCACTCGCACCTGCTTACCAGAGGCAGAGGCTACAGTGGTCCCCTCGGCCCCCAAAGCCAAAGCCTGCACCCGCTGCAGGTGCTGATAATGGTGGATGGGTTCCCGGCCAGCTTCAATGCTCCAGACATCTATGATGCCTGCAGACAGAGTAAAGGGACAATAGCCTCAAGTTCACAAATATAAAAGCACAATTCAGGAAATTCTGCATGAGTCATGCTGAATAGTTCACAGGCAAAACAAATGTGCATAATCAGCTCAGTAAAATAATAAAAATATATAAAGCACTAAACAGTAATCATACGTTTAAAGCATTTTAAGGGTTTATAATAAGTACTAGCTCTCACCTAGGATGCGATTCTGCCTTAAGTCCGGTGCTCACTTCCACCGTAAATAGAACAACCGGGTTTGAAAAACAATGGATGGTCAGGTGGTCTGCAGTATAATAAAGACCAACAGCTTTCCCAAATGATGCATGCTTGATGCAGCACACTAAACACAACAATTTTGTTTGTACCACTAGGTATGCAACATGTCAGTCACCAGACAGCCTTCTTTGCTTTCTTTTTAGATCATGCCCTTATATGCTATGTAGTCTGGGTCACAAAGTGTTAGCCAGTTATCAAAAAAACAAAACAATTCAGAAAATATTCTTTAACACATTACAATGGCAAAATACACTAAATTGATAAAAAAAACTTGAGGGGGTCCAATGGAAAATCAAATAAAAACAGGTACAAATGGCACATTTAAATTTAAAAGCAGGTGACAAACACAGCAGAGTGAAATTGTTGAATTGTAAGTCTTTAATCCCCTTTACAAGGTTGATAGGTGTAAAATGCCCTGTAAGTGGCCTTGAATCCTGAGGAAGAAGCAGAAGTGTACTCAGAGCCCGAAGTATGTCATATTTGCACAATGATCGTCTCTTTGCTCTTCGACATATGGCTTGTTTATTCTAGTAGCTATGGGATTGTTAAAAAGACACATGGTTTTCTGCTTTGTTACTTGGCAAGGCAATTAGTCTCCGTACTTGCACAGTTTTCTGTTGTGTATGGATGATCAAAGAGGACAATTTAAATAAAGACAGCACATCGCAGCAAGCACTGTATCTCATACTTGCATAAACAGCTCACCACTCTCCAGTTTTAACAAAGTAAATTTCAATTTCGTGGATCCGGTATAAGCCCATGCTGAAGATTTCTGTTTCATTTGTTTTGTCTCAAAATAATAGCGTGGAACAACAGGGCTGGGAAGGGTGTTCTGGGATTTGCACGACAAAGCAGTTTTTGAACAGAAAAACTACACAGCCTTATTGTACCACCGCTGAAAGGATTTATCATTTTAAGATAATGCACAAATAAAATAAAGTTTTAGTCAGTGACTATCTAAATACAGTGGAACCTTGGGTCACGAACGTCTCGGAACACGTACAAATAGGGTTACGACTAAAAAGTTTGCCACGTCCACACACTCGGGTGACGAACAAGCCAGTTTCCCTTCCGGTTCGTACGCACCGAGGATTTCCATACGTGTTTAGTCTCTCCCTGTGCATTCGCTGTGAACTCTTTGTGCTCTGTTTCGTTTCCCTTCCGGTTCGTACGCGCCGGTGATTTACGCACGTGTTCAGTCTCTCCCTGTACAGTACATTGTTCTCGGTCAGATGTGCATCGCACAGAGGGACTTTTCCTCAAAACTATAATCTCCTCTCCACCCAGTTCCTCCTCACTTCCTTCATGCCAGAACTCGACTCATGCAAGGTTAGTTTTCTTGGTTGTTTATGGTTAGTTTTTGTATATATTAAGGATTTTTCAAATGTTCATTTTTTTCCCTGTGCTTAAAACTCGTAAAAAAAAAAAAAAAAAAAAAAAGCATTTACAGCAAGCGGTTTGTAAGGTTGTAGTGTGAACTCTTACAATGTTAAGTTTTCTCTGTTCCAGGTTTTCTCAGTATTATTCAATGTTTTTACATTTAGTTTACTATTACACTGTGCATTCTATGGTATAATTAACTATTTTTGTGCTTAAAAATCTTTAAAAAAATATATCTACATACAGTTCATACAGTCTGGAACAGATTAATTGTATTTACATACAATCCTATGGGGGAAATTACTTTGGGACATGACCAAATCGGGTTGCGACCAGAGTTTTGGAACGAATTATGGTTGTGACCCGAGGTCCCACTGTAAATCTAATCTTCTGTCTTTCCTGATTATGACTTGACTAGACAAAGCCGCTGTTACCCAAGCAATATTCTCCAGCTCCTTCTGGGTAGTTCTTAGGTCCTCTCAGAGATGTCATCGCTCCAGTCTCCACTCAACAGGCTAAGCACAATACACACCTACAAGCCCAAACCACCTCCACTGGTCTTTCCAAAACATTGACCTTCATAACACAGGCACAGAGCCCAGCAACCTTGCACAAAAACCTGTCTTCAGTTCATTTTACACCCAGCCTCACTCTTTTAGTTACTGGCTACAGCCTCAGGACTACAGGTAAGGATGGAGACTTGGACTGAGCAGTAAATTGGAAACCTTGTCGAAGAACGTAACTCAATCCTCATCACAACAATCTAGTACAATGCTTGCAGTAATGTGGCTAATGCACCTTTTGTTGGAAAAATGTTAAGATTGCACCTACTCCTCTGAGAAAGCCAGGAAAGTTCCTGAATTCCCCCACCTGGAACTGATCCTCCACAACCTAAAATAGATAAGCAACTCTTTCACAAATTCCACAAACTTAGAATTGGGTGCGATGATTCTAATCCTAATCTTTAAAATTCAAGTTGATGATATTTGTAGTTACCATGTGAATAAGACTGGCAAGCTTTATTAGCCTGAAAGGTCCTGTCTTTGTCAAAGTTTTTTTCTTATGTTCTAATCATTTGCAAAGAGCACACATACAACCATCATATTTATAAAAAATAAAACAAATAAGTATAATCTCTAAGCCCTGGCTGCTTCTAGACATACAGCAGTCAACAGTGAGCCACTGTTATCATAAATAAAGTTTTTTTTTCTTCTCGTTTTCTTGTAATTATTGTATGGGGATGATTGTTGTTTGTTATAATTTTCATTGAACTTCTGCAAAAAGCTACATTTCCTCTTGGAAAAAAAGGGATATCCATCTATCCTGTTCATAATACTTAGCAGCAACAGAGCGAAAAGCACACTTATAACAGAACTTTTCACTAATTTCTTTTAAGCAGATTCAAATTTATCTTATGTAAGCTAACTCAGCTGATACTGCACAAATATGGGTACTGAAACGCATGTCAAGGGGGTCAAAGAAACTCATACGTTTGCACTCGTTCTCACAAGACATCATAGGAAACATGGCCAAACGTCTTAAGTCTGCAAAACATGCACACAGGAATGGTAAACTTCAAAAATCTCTCTATTGGGGATCAAACACCTGATAGCACTCCTCTAAAGCCAGGCGAGAATCCACTTTGCTCCTCCTGGACCTGAGGTTCAACTACTGGGAGTAGTCTCTGTTCTTGTATCTTTTTTCCTCAGGGTGGATGAGTAAAGTATATGTAAATGAAACACACCACTTTGTTCCCTTTTCAGAGCAGGGTCACAATCTCAGTCTTGAAACACTGCTCTATCACTTCTCCCTAGGTCACATCTAGTCACAAACTATGACCACTATTCAGCATTTTAAACAGACCTCAGCAATTAAAATGAACCAACACCCAACTGCAAAACAAAGATTCCCATGAGGTAAGTATAATCCACAAATTCAAAGGTTCTTCCACCTCTAAACACTGTACTCAGTCAAGGGCAAATACTCCTCAACTCTCACTAAAAACAGTGTGACCAAAATCCCACCCATCCTTACCAAGACCATCAATTTACCAGAACCTGTTTTAAAGCCACCTGACAGCCCTTCTTCTTTCTTTTTAAAACTCTCATACATGTCAACCAGTTCAGCACAAGGTGGATCCACAACATTTTTGAATATGAATTTGGTCTTCCTTCTTTTCACATCATCACAAAACAAGACCAAATCATTTTCAGTATTGGCTTACAGTGTCACTGCTGTCACATGTACCGAGTGCGGTGAAATTCTTACTTGTTTGTGCTATTCACCATGCAAGATGTCACCACTCTCTGATGCCACTGCCAGAGAGAGTATGACTACCTTACTGCAAAACGTTTGGTCTTTCTCACATGGAAAACCTCAGAACACAGTTTGCAATAGTATTTCTTCAGTGTATTGGAGTAAATGTATAAAAACATATATACTGTTAAATACATTGTAAGTAAAACAACTCCCTATGAACTAGGATTACATTCATGAGGCTTTGGAAAGCTTGGACAATAAGAACCTTATAAATACATTTTAAATGCTGTTAAGCTTTTATCTCACTCCCCAGAATGCTAGATTAGTCCTAGTTGATCAAAGTTTACAACAGGAAAGTGTAAAATAAGTGATCAAGCCTAAAAACTATCAATGTTTGCAACTGTTTGCACATAATTATTTTTCTTGGTAATTACTGAAGTCACGTGTGTCTTTTGAAAGCATCACAACACAAAATACTGTAAAACTTCAAAACCTGCCATTCATTCCAACACAATGCTGAACTTCACAGATGAAGACTTAAAATATGATAATAATATGACCAAACACAATGGACTTTACTAATAAAAGATGTTAAGGTAAGGACTAGTTCAACAATTGTTGCACAATGAAAATATTCATATATAACCTAACACCTGACACTTTTAAAGCTATTTAAGACACTAATATTCAAAATAATTGATAAGAAATTGTACCACATTTATAAAAAGATGATAAAAAAATAAAAAGATGACAAATTTGATTTTTGTAAGGCTTACAAAAAATGCTGTGAACCAAAAAATATTTTATCATTAAAGGATCACCTTTTGGAGAAAAACTACTAAAGGCCATTCTTTCTACAAGAGGACCAACTTTAAGGCACCAATGTCTCTGCAGCATACTTCTTGGAAGATTACAGTATAGAGGAGGGCTTATGCAGATGTCCATAAGTGCAATTCCATTTCCATCACAATAAACTCTAAAGTACGAATTGCCCAGTTGGGAAACTGACAACTGGAAAGCGTATGCAGCCAGGCACAGTTAATGGCAATTAGACTAATTACTCAAAAGGTAAATTATTGCTTCACAGAGTGAGGCCAAATGTATTTGGATTAGTTAAGACGATGGTGTTTAGGGACAGATGACATAATTGGCACCTGAAATCAAGATGCCTAGCTGGTTATGCTGGAGAAAACTGTTCCAGTAATTATAAAACGTGTCATAAAATTGTATTTTTCAACACAACTCAGTCAGACAGAAAGAGTGAGAATCTCTCTCGAGATGCACAGTCAGACTCTATGAATGATAATTTCTAATTAACCTTTTTAAAGCATAATGCTGCAGTCTCCTGCTGTTATATCCTTTTTCGTCAAGAACGTTTACAGCTTACCTTCATAACCTTAAGCACTTAAAGTTATGGCATGTCACTTAACATCTAAAACAGTTAACAATAAACTCGATATTATGATTAACCAAGGAGCAATCATTTTGTGGTCAGCATATCATTTCTTTCTTTTTCAGTATCTGAAATAAAACTATGTTTTTTATGCTTGTAGCAGAGAGCCAGAGAAAAAGAACACTACGGTTTTCTTATCAATTTACATGTGCCGTTCTTCAAAACATTAGTTATTGAAGACGTAAAGGATACGGTGTGATCAAAGTGCACACCATTTTGTTCACATTAACATAATTTAGGCTGCATACTGTTCTGCTTATTATGGATTGAGAAGTACAAAGAAAGCTGAATGTTTGGCCATGACACTCCCTTGTAGACTGTTCAAAACTGTCAACAAAAGAAAATTCAAAAAACAAACCAATATTCTGAAGTGCACTCCTATGTTGTAAAGAGGGAATTGGTGGAAAATATATAGGCCAAAACATGAGGAACACAATTTCACAGTTTAATTTCACATGTAAATATACTAAAGGACGAAAAGGATGTTGGTGCATTTATTGGATCCACATTGAAGACAGGGATATTGTAGTGCTAAATGTTTTATTTTCTTATAAGTTTCTTATTTTTCTTTCATTCTTACTGTTTTTCAGGCAGTTTCTTCCTACTTTATTATATTTACCCATGTACAGTTTCTCAACAGGTAGGAGCTTCCAGGTCATTTCAAGCATATTAACTGTCTCAAACACCACAAATTGTTCATAATTTATCAGCACTCAAATACACTCCATTTTGCACAAACCATACTGCACATAAATAAAACAAACACACACACACACACAACCTAAATGAGTGCTTCAAAATTAGAACTAGGCTTTATGAGTAAAAGCTTCCAGAGGATGAAATTGTCTGGAACCAATTAGTAATCACATCGTCATCATCATCATCATCACTATACCCTCATTGGCGCCATTACCAGTAAGACAAAGGTTCTAGATTCTAAAAAAGAACTACTGTAAGACAGACGTGAAGCTCTGTGTGTGGTTCCAGAAACCTCTATAAAATAGGAAGTTAAAACTAAGCAAAATCAGGACTTGGCCTGGTGCAACACTGTAGCTGGGTTTACCTACAATTCTGTGTCCTGACTGGCTGTCAGCATGCAGCACAGCAGGCTCCAATCACTCCCATCTCCTACCTCAAAATCTCTGTTCTTTTCAGTGCATAAGCAGTTGAATATCAATCCCAACATTTTGATATTTTCAAATCGGTTTTGCACCAAAACACTCCTTATCTTGTTTCCACCAGCCCTGGCTCTTCTCCCACGTTCATGGTTTTTACATACAAATAGAGTAGTGGTAACGGCACCCAAAGTTCTAGCTATAAATTTTTGTTTTCTACTTCTCTCTGCCATCATGAGTTGATGAATTCATGGACATCCTGCACTGAAAATATTATTAAGTAGTTCAGAAGCTAGCATGCTATTGGTGCAAAAATCAGGCAGGATCATGAAGTTTAGTGTTTCCCAATTGCCAGTCTGTGGAATTCTCAGCTCATTGATGTATTGGTAGAAAATGTGGACACTCAATTCTCCAAGACAGACCACTCTCACTCTCTAATCCAATGTTACAAAATCTGGATGCCGCAAACTCCAATGGGGATCCCATTCCCCCCAGCTCTATGATTCTATCAAATAATACTAAGACGGACAAGCTCTTCAATCTAACTCTAGTAAATATGGATGCTTCAAATTCCAAGATGGTTAAGCCTGGCTCTCCAATTTCCACCAAAACAGTCCACAAAGATTTGCTCAAACTTCAGCTGATCCACAACTCAAAAAAGCTGAAAACCACTGATCTATTATATTTAATTGGTCTGATAATTTTCTTTTTTATTTAATTTTCTGCATGCAGTACTCATTTAAGTTAAAAATCTGTACACAGTCATATCAGATACAGATCACTTTCAAAGTTAATTTGGGGAAAATAAAAACCAACAGCATTAAGTATCAGTAATGTAACCGTACAGTACTCTGTAAATGGTGTAGGTCAACCAAGAAAATTATTTGTAAAATTACTCTCATTTTGAAAGCACAATTTTGCATGGCCTTTCTTGTAATGCAAAACTACAGTAAAGCAATTTTCTGTGGTACACTGTTGTGCAAAGTCCACTTTTGTGATAAATTTTATGATAAATTCTTCCAAGCAGGATTTGGCATCGCTCTTCTTTTGACTTTTTTGCTTTTTGTTCTTTCCCCTGTCATAGTGATCCCACACTGCTTCAGTTATGTTGAGGTCAAGGCCCTGAGGTGGCCAGTCTTATACTCCAACTGATGAGCAAAAACGTAACTGATGTTTAGGAAACAGATAGGAACAGCCATTCAAAATGAGAGATGCTAAAGTGACTTTTTAATAAGATAACAGCCGGCAGGTTTAACTTCAAATCCCAACATAACTAAACCTTTTATCTAGGTTAAAATGAACACAGTCATTAAAAAATAGCTTACCAAGTCTTGCCTGGGTTCAGTGAAAACCCATGCACAATGAATAATCCAAAAATGAACTTTAGGAATTCCTCACATCAAAAGAAACTCCTTTTAGATATACTAGGGGGCTGTGCCCCCTGCTTGTTTCTCTCGCCAACCCCTTTCCCCTTCCCTGCCAGTGTTACACGGCGTTGTAAAGAGGGGGCTGAACGCACCCCTAAGGAGACATGGCCGCCCCACCGAAACCCCTCTTAAATGGTGATACAATGGGGAAACAAATAACAGTTTTGTTTTATTTTTTAACCTCCTCTTAGCTCGATCAGCTGCTGGATTGCTGCTCCTGCCGTGCCGCGTGATCTGCATTTTGTGCGACATTGCAATCATTTAAAAGCCTATACAGCAACTTCTTGTCCCCCAGACATCCTCAAATACTATGCACTCTCTTTTCGCTGTTCTGTTATTTCACCGAGTAATATTTTCTGTTTGTTTGCGCTAATGCGATCTTTACTCTAATTTTTTTGAGACACTCAAATTTTCCTACTTCCTTTATCTCTAACCTGCTCTGCATGTGTATCACGGGATACACAACCTTTGCTTCCAAAAGTTGTAAGTATGATGTGACTTGTCCGTCTTGCAGGACGTGAAAGTGTCTCTCTCTCTCTCTCTCTTCAAAAGATCTGTTTCAAAAGATCACTCTTCCAAAAATCACGTCTTGTCGCAAGATTTTTTTTTTTATAATAGAGAGACAAGTCAGAACAACTGTGTAGAACACAGACACATGACAACAGAGATGTACTAGCAACAGAACAATACCCACCATCCTCATAGGCAGCCACAGCCACATTTTCATTCACACAGACATGACTGACATGTGGCCGTAAGGCACTTTCTCTGGACACATGGCTAGGTCTCAGGTAAGGCGAACCGATATCCAAATTCTGAGTGTCCCACAGCCTCACATCTCCAGAAGTGTACCTAAAACAGACAGGGAAAAGGTACTTCCTTATACAATATTTTAGTGCTTTTCTGTGCGTTATAAAAAATGTTAAATGACTTAGCCGCGTTACCTATAGGCAACAAGGCGACTCACAGATAACAAAAATCATTGTCAACAACTTTCATAATCGATTATTATCGAGGACTTCAGTTAGCTGTTGTTGCGCTGAACTTTAAGATATGTACATTTGCCATCCACTAAATACAATGATAACAACTCAGATACTGAATTCTAATTATTTGGTCATTAGTGTACACGGCAACAAATAAAACTTTAATAAAATAAAATTTAAAAAATCCACTCTATCTGCGTGCTTTACCAATAAAGAGTCAAATCATGATATCTTCTGTGCTAATTTAATACAGTCACAATAAAATAAATCAGATTGAACACAGTAAATTAAACAAAAAAAAAATAAAAAGTTAATGAGAACTAATGAAATCTCTCTATGAAGTGTTAAGAAAATTATGTTTCCACCTTATGAACAAGAGAGTATGGGATAGTACTTGCAGTCTAACTGCTAAAAGAGTGACAGAGCCAAAAAAAAAAACACAAAGAAGTTACTCTTAATAATTGCTTTCATTGCAATATCAACAACATTAAACTAAATAAGTTACTTTTGTATTTACATTTTTGCTAGTTTGATATAATTGTGGATCAAATGAATGTTGAAAAAGTAGCCAACTGTGGTCTATGGTCTGGGTCTGCATTTCCTTTATTTGTGACTGTTACCCAGGTTACAACTTAACATGGATAACTGGAAGGCAAACAGAGATCTGCTCCTTATGTGTGGCTACTGGCCAATAACATTTCAAATTAGCCATTCTGCAATCAACCAAAGGTTCAGATTTTGCCTACCTATAATTAACCATTCATTCATTCAGAAATAATACTAATATACCTCTTTGTCAAGTCAATGATAGCCTGCCTGATAAACATCCTACATAGAGCAAGAGAAAGCTATAGCATCTTACTTGTGAAAAAGACACAGCAGCTGTTAAACAAAAGGGACAATTCCACTAAATACGGTTTTGTTTTGCAGAAAACAAAACAAAAAAATAATGAAGAGGGGTTTGTAAATTTATTAAATCATCTGTAAAACCCACTAAGACTTGCCATTCTTTTCTACTCATGTTTGCTGCCTGAAATGTATACAACTTCATAAAAATTGCACGGTAAGTGGCGTTGGATTATCACATTCAAACTTGATTTGTGTGATGGCATTACAATAAACGATGATGATTCCCTAGGGCCACAGACGCAATGAGTAAAGTAAGATAACAGTCCAAGAGGATGGTAAAGTTTTGTTAATTCAAATCAGAATTAAACAGAAAGAAATGAAAATGAAATGAAAAAAATGACCTCCTCAGAGTTTCCTTATCTTGTCACAATGGAAATCATACAGTGCTTTAGGGGATTAACTCAATTTTTGACCCTTTACATTATACTCTCAAGACCTGAAACATCTTATCAGATACTGAATAAAAGTGTGCATATTGGTGATCAACCTCACATGCTTTTCTTGTGCAAGCAGTTTAAATCTAGATTAAACTGAAATAATGACATTTACATAGCGCTACTCAAAGCTCTTTACATAGACAGTGAGAAGCCACTAATGTGTAGCAACCACCTGGATGATACAATGGCAGCCATTTTTGCACAATTACTCTCTCTATATATTAGCTATTAGGTAGTGAAGGGGTGAGACAGATTTTTAGCCAATAAGGGACAGGGGATGATTAGGGGGCCAGGATGGACAAGGTCATGGTGGGCAGTTTAGCCAGGACATCAGAGTACAACCTACTCTTTTCAAAAGATGGCCAGGGATCTTTAATGACCCCAGACAGTTAGGACCTCTGTCTTATGTCTCATCCAAGGTCTCACCAGGTTTTTCAGATCAGTGTTGCCTTCACTGCACTGGGACATTGAGATCCACAACTATGACTACAGGGTAAGCGCCCCCTCCTGGCTTCACCAACACCTCCTCCAGCAGCAACCCAAGCTTTCCCAAATACACCAAATGTAAATATTAGGCTCACATGGAGTTTGTCATTGTTATTAGGTAAGAATGCACACATTGATTTATTTAAATAAAGCACAGACAGATACTCCATATAAAACATCTAAAAAAATTAAAAGAAAGCTATATAAAAAAAGGAAACCACCTAGAGATGTTTCTGTGTTTCCAATAGCCTCTTAAACTGCTGATTCTAAGGCTGGCATCTTTTGGTTTAGGCCCAATCATAGCATAAATGAAAATGTAACGGCACATGGAGTTTAAACAGACAAAAGATGAATTTTAAATTAAAATACTTTGTATCCTAAGCAACATCTAAAAATCTAAATAAATATTATTATTAATAATAATATCAAGCTATAGCTGCTGGCCCTTGGGACCCTGAACTGGATAGATGGATAAACAGACAGACGGATAATAAAACCACCACATGATCACAAAAAGTTATGGAATAACTACTAATAAATCAATAAAAGGCACAATACATTTATACCAGCCCTTCAGCCCAATATGCTCATCATTGTTAAAGCTCAGTCAGTGTATGCATGGACTGAAGTCTTGCTGAAATGGATTGAACCGGTTTGAAAATGTTAGCATTTAATAAAGTTTTATAACATGCTAGACAACATGGTCTAGCCAAAGGATACATTGGAAAATCTGATGGCAACTAAAAATAAGAAATTGGTAGTGCTTCCTATAGCATCACTTTAGAATCTGCTGAAGATACTGTACGTCACCAGTTAGTTAAACAAGATCTACAGGATATACTTAGTTGCTAGAAAAAATATAAAATACTAATCAGAGTATGCGAAGATTCACAAAAGGCAGTATACTGGTGAAATCACAAGTTATAAATAATAGTGTACAGTGGTGCTTGAAAGTTTCTGAACCCTTTAGAATTTTCTATATCTCTGCATAAACACGACCTAAAACATCATCAGATTTTCACTCAAGTCCTAAAAGTAGATAAAGAGAAACCAGTTAAACAAATGAGACAAAAATATTATACTTGGTCATTTATTTATTAAGGAAAATGATCGAATATTACATAATTGTGAGTGGCAAAAGTATGTGAACCTTTGCTTTCAGTATCTGGTGTGACCCCCCTTTGCAGCGATAACTGCAACTAAACGTTTCCGGTAACTTTTGATCATTCCTGCACACCAGCTTGGAGGAATATTAGCCCATTTCTCCGTACAGAAAAGCTTCAACTCTGGGATGTTGGTGGGTTTCCTCACATTAACTGCTCACTTCAGGTCGTTCCACAACATTACGATTGGATTAAGGTCAGGACATTGACTTGGCCATTCCAAAACATTAACTTTATTCTTCTTTAACCATTCTTTGGTAGAACGACTTGTGTGCTTAGGGTGGTTGTCTTGCTGCATGACACACTTTCTCTTGAGATTCAGTTCATGGACAGATGTCCAGACATTTTCCTTTAGAATTCCCTAAAATAATTCAGAATTCATTGTTCCATCAATGAAGCAAGCCGTCCTGGCCCAGATGCAGCAAAACAGACCCAAACCATGATACTACCACCACCATGTTTCACAGGTGGGATAAGGTTCTTATGTTGGAATACAGTGTTTTCCTTTCTCCAAACAGAACGCTTTTCATTTAAACCAAAAAGTTCTATTTTGGTCTCATCCGCCCACAAAACATTCTTCCAATAGCCTTCTGGTTTGTCCACGTGATCTTTAGCAAACTGCAGACGAGCAGCAATATTTTTTTTGGAGAGCAGTGGCTTTCTCCTTGCAACCCTGCCATGCACACCATTGTTGTTCAGTGTTCTCCTGATGGTGGACTCATGAACATGAACATTAGCCAATGTGAAAGAGGCCTTCAGTTGCTTAGAAGTTACCCTGGGGTCCTTTGTGACCCCGCCGACTATTACACGCCTTGCTCTTAGAGTGATCTTTGTTGGTCGACCACTCCTGGGGAGGGTAACAATGGTCTTGAATTTCCTCCATTTGTACACAATCTGTCTGACTGTGGATTGGTAGAGTCCAAACTCTTTAGAGATGGTTTTGTAACCTTTTCCAGCCTGATGAGCATCAACAGCTCTTTTTCTGAGGTCCTCAGAAATCTCCTTTGTTCGTGCCATGATACAGTTCCACAAACATGTGTTGTGAAGAGCAGACTTTGATAGATCCCTGCTCCTTAAATAACACAGGGTGCCCACTCACACCTGATTGTCATCCCATTGATTGAAAACACCTGACTCGAATTTCACCTTCAAACTAACTGCTAATCCTACAGGTTCACATACTTTTGCCACTCACAAATCTATATATATAATTCACTAAGTCATCCGACCATGGGATACGCACGACAGAGCCCTGCCCACCAACTCTAAGACCATGGGATATGCACGACAGAGCCCCGCCCGCCATCTCTAATCCTCCTTCCATGTCCACCATTGCTCTCGAGGCATGCGCACTGCCTGCTCATGTGCCCACCCCCAACACCTCACCAAACGCATCCTCAGTCGCTTTGGTCTGTGCTACAGTCCACATGCACCTCTGAGCCACGTTGACTGTTCATTTTCTTAACATGGCCAATGCTTCACATGTGTTTAATGGAAACAACACTTCTTTCAATGTTATACAAATTCCTGCATCAGGTAACTGTTTGTTTCTATCACTCAGATATTTCTGGAAAAATGTCATCGAAGAAACTGTTGCTCTTGAACTTCGCAACATGGCTGTAACCTTTGTTTGCCAATATTGGGATAACTTCGGCAACGTGCTGTCCGTTGTTCTTAGTCATGGAAGCATAGTCACACAGTGTGCTCAACAATACACTGACTACATGAATACTTCCGGAGTTTATGGTGGCAAGGCAGAAATTGTGGCCATGTCCCAAATACTTCTAGCTACTATCACCATTCACTTCCAAGAACGTCCTCATGCCTCTCCTCGAGTTTACAATCCGGGCCAACGTCTCTCCATATCCCTGTTCTTTAGCAGTCCTTTGGATTATGGGCATTACAAAGTTCTCTTGCCTCTCACAAACACACGTGATGACCTTCTGGTGCCATCTATTGACAATGTCGGTATGTGCACACAAAATACACACCCACCTGTTCTCCACACTGATCTGATGTCACCTTCCCACTATCCTCTTACTGAAAAACATTTACAAACGCATTTCACACCGGAATTTCAATGCAACATTTGCTCAAAAACCTTCACACTCCAGAAATATCTCGACACACATTTAAAAACACACTCCACTGAACAAATGCATTCCACACAGGACTTTCAATGCAGCATTTGTTCCAAAACCTTCCGACTGCAGAGATATCTCAACGCACATTTAAAAACACACTCCACTGAAGGAATGATGCAATGTGAACATTTCCAGCAATTCTTCAAAACAACTCGCACTCTCAAGAAGCACTTACAAACTCATTCCACTCACACCTTCAATTGCACATTTTGTAACGAAGACTTCATGGCTGAGATGGATCTCCTCAACCATGTGCAAATCCATTCAACACAAACATTTGTATGCAACATTTGCGACAAACAGTTTCACGCACGCAGATATCTTACTAACCATTTCAAAACACATTCCCTGACGAATTCCTTTCAGTGTCAACACTGCACTAAATCGTTCAAAACATAATTTCTTCTCAACAAACATACGAAAACACATTCCCATGACACTTTCTTTGAATGTGTACATTGCAAAAGCTCTTTCAAAAACTCACATCTTCTCGCAAACCACATGCACAGTCATCGCATTCAACTTTTCGCTGCTTTTCAAGAAGATACCATCATTCCCGTCCAAGAACATAACATTGGCCTACCTACCGCACTATGTACTTCTTGCAATGCTTTTTATTGGCCATCAGAGGTCAACAAATCCGGACATTACACTACGTGTTGTCATATCGGTAAGGTGTCTTTGCCATCACTATCCCAACCTCCTCTTTTATTAGAAAACCTCTTGACTGGCAAGAACCCGCTGTCCCGAAATTACTGTGATCATATCAGGGAATACAACTCTGCTTTAGCTTTCGCTTCAATGGGAGCCCAACTCGCTCAACCATCTGGCCACGGACCGTATGCTTTCAGAACCCACGGTCAAATTTATCACCAAGTCTCTCTTTTATATACCAATCCTAACACGCCACCACAATATGGTCAGCTATATATCTTCGATTCTGCTGAGGCTACCACTCAACGTTTGCAAAAGGAATGTAACAGCGCTTGCTGTGACATTTTGTTGCTGCAACTAGACAAAATGATACGACAGGTTAATCCCTTCGCTAAGTCTTACATGCAAAAGCATGACATTATCATTCACAGTAACCCTGTTGCTGCTGTACAAATGGTATTCATGGAAACTCCAAATCTGGATATGAGAAGGTATAACGCCCCGTCCTGTCAAACTGATGTTGCTGCTATCTTTGTAGGTGAAGATGGGGAACCTCCTGCACAACGCGACATTAGCATATACCCAAGGGGAGATGCTTGCAAGCGTATCTCTGTACTCAATATGAACTGTGACCCCATGGTTTATCCACTGCTATTCCCTTATGGAGATCCAGGCTGGCACATACAATTGACCCATACTGAGGAAAAGCGAATCACGAAAAGAACACGAGTCACGCAGCTCCAATTTTATGCTTACAGGCTTGCCATGAGATCTGCATTTAGCGTCTTGCATTCCAGTGGCAAACTCTTCCAGCAATACGTCGTCGACGCATATGTCAGAACAGAAGGTGCGCGTTTACATTACCTACGCTCCCATCAGCAAGATTTGCGTGTATAGCAATACAGGGGACTGCTGGATGCTGTCGCTGCGAAAGCACAACACCATAACCTTCGCCCTGGACAATTGATCATTATTCTCTCTACCTTTCAAGGCAGTCCAAGGTATATGCAACAGAACTACCAAGACGCAATGGCAATTGTCCGCAAATGTGGAAAGCCTGACTTATTCCTAACCTTCACCTGCAATCCTGCTTGGCCGGAAATCTCTAACACCATTTCCCATCATGAGAGACCAGAACAGATTTCCTAACAGATATTCTGGAGAGGAATATTTTCGGCAATGTTCTCGCTTACATCTTCGTCATAGAGTGCCAAAAACGAGGATTGCCTCATTGCCATATGTTACTTACACTTGACTCACAATCCAAAATAAGGACCAAAGATGACATAGACAAATATGTCTGCACTGAGCTTCCAAATCCTGAAATACACCCTCGACTTTTCCAAATTGTCACTAAATGCATGGTACATGGTCCGTGTGGAATGCTCAACGCCAACTCACCTTGCATGAAAGACGACACGTGTACCAAAAATTTCCCAAATGACTTCAACGCTGAGACTCAAGAAAACACACAAGGATACCCCATATACCGCCGAAGACGGGGGAAAACTGCCATTGTTGGCAAATACAATATCGACAACCATTGGATAGTTCCTTACAATCCCTGGCTTTCTCAGAAATTCAATGCTCATTTTAACGTTGAAGTTTGCGCGTCCATTCAAGGTATCAAGTATCTATATAAGTATGTCTACAAAGGACACGACGCTGCATCCATTGCACTTCACAGGGAGCCAGCCGATGGTGTTTTCCAACATGATGAAATACAGACTTTGCTTGACGGTAGGTATGTTAGTGCTCCTGAGGCTATGTGGCGTTTGAACGAGTACAGTCTTTCAGAAAAATCTCATGCTATTACACGATTACCAGTTCATTTGCCAGAACAACAAGTCATCTTCTTTCATGAGGGTCATGAAGAACAAGCGCTACAAAGACAAGCCAACAAAAACACTATGCTCTTAGCATGGTTTGAGCTCAACAAGACAGATCCCGAAGCAGTGGAGTTACATTACACTGATTTCCCCAACATTACACATTCCAACAGTCCTCTGGAAAATGGAAAAAGAGAATCAGAGGAGGCACAAAAGTGATTGGTAGAATGCCTGTTGTTGCCATTAATGACACCAAACGTTATTACCTCAGGCTTCTCCTTAGGCATTACAAGTTTCCACCATCTACGAACGGTCAATGGCGTTGAATGTGACACTTTCAAAGAAGCTTGCCAGTAATTAGGTCTTCTTAAAGACGACAAGATACGATGGCATGATACTCTTACAGAGGCATCCCAGATACGAATGCCACCATTCTTGTGAGAACTTTTCGTTTTCATCTGTGTCTTCGGCGAACCCCACAACGTTCCACACCTTTGGGACACGCATAAACTCTCCCTTTCTGAGGATTTTCTCACAAAATATCCCACACGCACCACTTGCATGTATGCTCTCGCGGAAATTAATGACATGCTGCAACCACATGGCCTCAACCTGCACAAATTACACCTGTCCCCCACTGACATTCCTCCACTGTGTCATTCATCTCCCACCTTCAACGCTCAGGCTGAACACTCACACACTATGGAACACTACGACAAACTCAACACAGAACAGAAACACGCTGTTGACACTGTTTTACACACTGCATACAGCGATTCCCATCCTTGAGAAACATGCTTCTTCTTAGATGGTCCTGCAGGAACAGGGAAAACTTTTGTGTACAAAACCCTGATTCATACCACAGAGCTAGGGGAGACATTCCTACAACCGTTGCAACTACAGGAATAGCTGCAACATTGTTACTGGGTGGACGAACTGCACATTCTGTTTTTAAAATACCATTGAAGCTGAGTACTACTTCCACATGCAACATCAAACCTACCTCGCCACATGCTCAACATTTTCTGCAATCCAAATTGACAATATGGGACGAGGCGCTAATGACACATGCATACGCATTCCAGGCAGCCTCCCATTTGGAGGCAAAACCATACTATTGGGTGGAGATTTCCGACAAATACACCCCATCATTATGCGTGGCTCCTGAGCACTTACTGTCGTCAGTTGCATTAACAAGCAACCTTTGTGGCGTCACATGCATGTTCTTACACTGACGACAAATATGAGAATCTTCCTGAAAAACAACATATCGCAAAATGGCTCCTCGATGTTGGAGACGGGAAAAACGGAACACCTGTGACATTGCCTTCACATTGTTTTCCTTTTATTTCTGATCCCGTTCAACAACTATATGGCGACATCGACTTCTCAACTGTCACTCTGGAACAACTCAGCACGCGAGCTATATTAAGCGTCACCAATGAAGACTCTCTTCACCTTAATGAACAAGTGCTGAAACTTATCCCTACCGACGAAGTGACTTTCAGCAGTGTTGACTCCATCGTCACAGACGATCCTGCAGATCAACTTTCATTCCCCGAAGAATTTCTTTATAGTCTTACTCCCACTGGCATGCCTCTGCATAAACTCAAAATTAAAACTGGCTCAGTCATCATGCTTCTCAGAAACCTCCTGCCAGCAAAAGGACTCTGTAATGGAACTAGACTTTCTGTTACCAGCATTCACCACAATGTACTGGAGTGTAAAACTATTGCAGCTGCTACCTCACACACTGTCCTTATTCCCCGGATTTCCCTGACCCCATCAGATTCAAATTTGCCTTTTACTTTTACACGCAGACAATTTCCTGTTAGATTGGCCTTTGCAATGATAATTAATAAGGCACAGGGCCAAATTTTCAAAACGATATGCCTGTATCTGTCAAAACCAGTTTTCAGTCACGGACAATTGTATGTTGCTCTCTCCAGAGTTCCATCTTATCATTCACTCACAGTCGTATCCTCAAACCCACCCCATTTGGACAACTGTGTCTTTCAGGAAGTGTTCACCCATCAATAAATAATTATGCGGCGTATGCTACGCCGTGAGTTGGCTAGTATGTAATATTCGATCATTTTCCTCAATAAATAAATGACCAAGTATAATATTTTTGTCTCATTTGTTTAACTGGTTTCTCTTTATCTACTTTTAGGACTTGAGTGAAAACCTGATGATGTTTTAGGTCATATTTATGCAGAAATATAGAAAATTCTAAAGGGATCACAAACTTTCAAGCACAACTGTATAAACTAAGTGTCATTTAATACTATGTTAACGTTTCAATTTATTGACATACTAAAACACATTTCCATTAAAGATATGTGCAAAAAAATTCAAAAACTAAAACTCTGATCTCTGTTCTTATATTCATTTTTTCATCAAACACAAACGTCTTCAGTGCACAATAAAAACAAATTATTTGGCCTTGCTGTTCCAATACTTTTGGAAAGAACTGTAAGTTGCGAGTTTACCCATTTATACAATTTTCCTTTTCTCCCTGTGACAGCTGTGGTATTTTCTCTTAGAGTTTCTCTTTTAAACAGTTCTATTTATGTCAACCATTGACGTTTCACATAACCCTATGAGCAAGAAACTTACATAAAGCCTTCTAAGTATTATACAGCACATTGCATTAAATAGTAGAACTCCAGTTCAAATGAATAAATATAAAAATGTTATGTCAGTTTTTAAAATTAACGGTAAGGCAATATTTCATTGACAACAATTCATACATACATTTTCCAAAATCATTTTATCCTGAGCAAGCTTGCAGGGGAGGTGAAGCCTTACCCAGCAAGCATAGGACACAAGGCAAGAATAAACCCTTGATAGTGAAAGTAAAAAAAAAAAAAAAAAAGTTATTCACCTGTAACATTACATCTAGAATTTAAAAGTTTCAAAATAAAACCAATAAAAGTGGATTTTAATTAAATAATGTATACTTCTAGACATGACTGGCCACCTTGTTCTCTGACTAAGGTGTACAAGTTGATTTGTGACAGCAGGCTGTTATGCTCTGTTGGGACTTATTCAGTGTGAATGCTTTTTGTAATACATGTAATAATAAAATGCATTATATGTTTCATTCCAACAGATGCCTCACAAACATGAGCGCTGCTTTTGTGAATGCCATACCAAAAGGCATATAACAAAGAAACAACAACCGGACACTTGTCCTTTTATTAAGGTGGATGAGAGCTTAAGTATAAACTGGGAAGAAATACTTTGGTAAGAACTGAGTACTGTATGTCCAATCGTTGGAGCTAAAATCTAGTCCTACCAAAGAAATTCTAGTAAAGATGTCTTAAAACAAAGTTCTTCAGAAATACATCTCCTCTTCTTTGAAGGAAACAAGTTTAAATGGCCACTGAAGTACAGAAAGAGAAAAAATATATATACTTTAGTAAGGAACTGAACATTCTTAATCTTCAAGGCAGAAATATATGATATTTATTCTTTTTCCTCTTTTCAGGTGATACATTAAATAAATAAATCATAATTTTAAATATCTAAAACAGCACAGTATATCAGACTAAAAACAGCCATCTGAACTCAGATGAAGCAATCAGGTAATGTTTTTAAGTCCTCCATCCTTGTCATATACACAATATCTAATTTTTCATCACTTCCCACTTCTCATAAAAACAGTCTAATGATCAAGTACCACATCACCAATATTGGCTACTGTAACTCTGCATATAGCTGCAAACTGTAATGCATGCTCTTAACCCTGACCAACCTTCCTTCATCTTAGCAAGTCATTGCCCTTATTTACCACCTCCTCTTCCTCACTGCCTGAACACATCATTTTTGAGCCAGGAACAACAGGACTTGAGCCCAGTTTCAGTAGTGACTTGGCTTTCTGTTCTGTTTAGAACAGATTTACAGGTTACGATTCCAAACTTTGAGTCCGCCAGCAGTTCTATTTATCCTACTGACTCACGTCCCAGTTTGTCTTCTGGGATATAAGGATACACGAAGTCTGGCAATCACAACTTCCATTAATTATTTTTATTTCTGGATTGAAAAGAAATGTATTCTCTTTTTATTACTTCAATGTTACAGATTACCTCATTCTAATACATTGCGTCTTCTTTCAAATTATAAGATAGGTTTACAGACATCCCTCAAGAACAAAAACAGCAAGAAAAATAATTTAGCCTTTAGGCTAGTAGGTTCAAATCCTGGCCTAGATACTGTCTATGTACAGTTTGTTCTATGTCTGCATGGGTTTTCACCTGGAAGTCCGATGTTTTCTGACTTTGTATAGAAATACATTAAAGGCAAACTGGGGACTCACAACTGGTACCAGTGCGAGTGAATGTGTGGTCCTGTAACATATTAAAACCAAACTTATTGTCAAGATAGGCTCCAGATCTCTATAACCTTGCTGTAATAAGCTGGCTAAGAAAATAAGTAAATGCATGAACACACTATGATTTATTTCGTTCACTTAACCAACTTATTAATTTTGTACTTAATGCATGTCCCAGAGGAGTGCATTTTACAAGAAAATTAAGTAGATTTGTTCTGTCTTATTATTCCGAGATGCACTTGTAGAATCACTTGCCCCCATTTTCTTCATTTCATAATGGCTGACATATTGATTCAGTGCTGGCACTCAACAGGAGCCAAACTTGCTTCCTCTTCCAGTCATATCCAGTAAATATGCTTTATTAGAGACATTACTTTTTACTGACATTGGACAGTAACATAAAAGGACTAAAGAACACTTGAAACACAAATACAAAAAACAAATCAATGCATGGACAGAAATGCTTACATAATCTTGATGCTTGCAGGGTGCAGACAACAATATTGGGCCACAGTGATCTCAATTAGTGCTGTGCTACATAAAATCACAATGTCAAAAGAATCTTATTAACAAGGATTCAAGACAAACTGTGACAATCTTTTATACTTCTGCCCTGAGCTGCTTCTACCTTTAAGAATCATTCAAGAAATCTGTCAAATTAAACTAAAACCCATGTTGTGGAAATGTTCAGAACTACTTTTGTGTTTTAGATGAAACAACCTCACTTTGCATTGTGGTCTTTCTTTATAATCTATATGCCGGGTCACCAGAATTTGCCAACACAACCTCATGTTCCTTACATATGCTTCAATTACTCATCCCTCAAAACAATTCTCAACCTGACTGGTAGGAACTCAACATTTCTTTTAGACAGACAAACCAAACAATTCTTGTACGACAACATCAAAAATCATGTTTCACTTTTAATGGATGTTGCAGTGGTTCACTGCTCTAATTTCTGATAGCTAATGAACCTTTAACTCTTTCTAGCATCAATAAAACATTTTTACACTTGTAACTCACAATAAAAAGTTTTTCTCACACACTGTCTGTTATCAAGAATAACAAACCTGACTGTACGCAAATTGCATTGCTCTAAGAAGATTGTTGAAAAAAAAAAAAAGATTAGTTTCAAAGTGAAATGGCTCTTGAAGTACAGAATGAAAAGCTATTTTAGAAAATCCCAAAATTGAATCTAATGCCATAATAGGTTTTGATGTAAGCATTAGAAGCAAAGGCATAATTCTAATAGTATTTCATAAAGGATTTATGGGTCAATAAAATTAAACTAGATGCACTGAATAAATAATATGTTGTCCTCATTATCAATAGGAGATTTGTGATGGATTAGACCCAGCCCCCTGTCATTTTAGTGGTGCCTTTGACAACCTCTTCTCAGTTGGCATACATTAATACTATTTAACTATTTAGAAACTAAAATTTCCCTCTTATTACTATATTGCTCAAATATAATAATTGACATTTTTGCAAAGTACTTTTTACTCTTTATATGACAATTTCAATGACATTTACTGTCTTTTCTTTTAATGTTTATTAGGAATGATGCATAAAAAGACTGACTGACTGCTGATCAAGTGTATGGGCTGTAATCAAAAAAATGCAACTTAATAGAATAAACACTGGTAAAATGTGCCTGTAAATATGAGATCATAAAACTGGCAAGTGTCTTTTGTAATATTTATTTTAGCATACAAAAGTACTTAATTACATTAGTCACTAGTTTAAGTACACTAAATATGAGAATCACGTTTCAATAAACATCTGTGTACTAAACCTTGAACTGATTGAGTCACCATCTCAGCCTGAAGATCATTCATTCATTCATTTCCAAAACTTCCTATTTCATTTTTTGAAGACAGCGTGGGCCTGCTGGCTTCATTGGGTTGTGGCCTTAGATACATATTGGGGTGGTTTGCTGCAGAATGTGAAGCATTCAGGACGAGGATCCCAACATGGTTCTCAGCCACAAAAGCATTGGAGTGCCCTCTTCGACTTGGGAATGATGTGCTGCCTGACGTAGAGTAGTCAGGCATGTTATTCATGAGTAAAGGAGGAGGGAGTGGGAGAGCATCAGGTGGACTGGGACAGCGTCCACAGCCAAACAGGTAGTGTACTGGTCAGTTGTGGTAAAGAGATTGACCAATTTGCTGGTTGATCTATGTTCCTACCCTCATGTATAATCAAAAGCTGTGGGTAGTGACCAAAAGAGCTAAACTACAAATATAATGGCAGAAATGAGCTTCCTTCTCAGGGTGTTTGGGCTTAGCCTTGGAGATTTGGCAAGGATCCCAGATATTTAGAAGGAGCTCAAAGTAGAGCCGCTGCTTTTCTGCATCAAAAGAAGCCAGATGAGGTAGTTCAGGTATCTGATTTGGATGCCTTCTGGGCACCTTCCTGGGGTAGAGTTTAAGGCATATCCAACCAGAAGGAGACCTCAGAGTAGAGCCAGAATACGCTGGAAATATTATACTTCTTAGCTAGCCTGGAAAAGGCTTGGTATCCCCCTATTGGTATTGATGGGGAAAAGGGCCATCTGGACATTTTTGCGTTGACTGATGCGCCTTTGACTTCTCCACCAAAAACCACAGTCATAATTTATACACCAGGCCAGATTATGACACCAGTTGCAGGGCAAATTTACAAACACATCAGCACTCACTCACATGAAGATTACCTGATTATCTCCAAAGCCTTCCTTCCAACTTAAACCATGCCTTCTTTTAAAGAACTGCATTATTTTGGATGCAAGTGCAATTTTATTCATTACTAGCAAAATACCTGCGCTTCGCAGCGGAGAAGTAGTGTGTTAAAGAAGTAATGAAAAAGAAAAATAAACATTTTAATAATAACGTAACATGATTGACAATGAAATTGTGTTGTCATTGTTATGAGTGTTGCTGGCATATATATATATATATATATATATATACACACACACACATATAAACATATATATACATATATATACACATATACAAATATATACATATATACACATATATACTGTATATACACACATATATATTCACACATACATATATATACATATAAATATATATATACACACATATATACACACACACACATATATATATACATATACATATCTACATATATACTGTATATACACATATATAGATACAAATCTACATATATATATATCTACATATATATATTAGGGGTGAGACTCGATTAAAATAATTAATCTAATTAATTACAGGCTGTGTAATAATTAATCTTGATTAATCATATGTAATCACACATGAAAATTTGCCCCAAATCGCAAATGTTTTTTTTAATTTAAAAGGGTTTTAGTGGGCGACAGAATCAAATAATAGACATGGACATGAATATTGTAAACTCAAGCTCTTTTAATTTCTGAAAAAAAAAATGCTTTTAAACTGCATTTCAATTCAAAACAGAAACAAAAATATCATCCCTGGCTAAAATTGGTATTTTAAGTACTTTAAGTACATTTTCAGAATGGTATTGTCTTTAAATAATAATAACAAAAATTTCAACATAAAGTGCAGTTTTTCTTCTTAAAAAAATAAGGCACAAACATAAAAGGTAATTTGACCAGCTTCACCTTTAAACTCTGAGTAACCTTAGCCAAAATTATTTTGTACATTAGGCTAAAACAGTGTGATCATTGAACATTTTGTAAATAGATGTAATTAGAATTACTAACGGTCACAGAAGTCCAATGATCCCTAGTAAGAGCCACAAAGTCCGCTTTCTGTAATGCATCTAATTTTGCTTGCTTTTCAGTGTGCACAAAACCATGCTTTTATCAAGTCTTCCGTCGGGTAGTCTTTTGAAATGAAATTTTTCTCCAATCAGTCCTAGGAACGCGCTTTATTCCGACTCTAACATTTTTGTAGCTCTGATGTGTGCATCAATGTAATCGATGTACCAGGAAATCATGCATTGACAAAAGTTCCCCTTTGCTTGGAATTGAAAGTGTGATTAAATGCGTTATTTTTTTTAACGCGTTATGGAGCACATGCATCAAAGCTTCTCAGCTGTGCTTGTGCTAAGAAAAGGAAACATTTTAAAAATAACGTAACATGATTGTGAATGTAATAGTTTTGTGACTGTTATGAGTGTTGCTGTCATCAAGGATTTGATTATAATTTCTTTCAATCAGGTTCGTATTTGGACAGTTTGCACAAAACCACGCTTTTATCAAGGCTTCCGTCGGGTAGTCTTTTGAAATGAAATTTTCCTGCGATCAGTCCTAGGAACGCGCTTTATTCCGACTCTAACATTTTTGTAGCTCTGATGTGTGCATCAAGGTAATCGATGTACCAGGAAATCATGCACTGACAAAAGTTCCCCTTTGCTTGGAATGCAAAGTGTGATTAAATGCGTTATTTTTTTTAACGCGTTATTGAGTACATGCTCAGCTGTGCTTGTGCTAAGAAAAGGAGACATTTTAAAAATAACGTAACATGATTGTCAAAGTAATAGTTTTGTGACCATTATGAGTGTTGCTGTCATCAAGGATTTGATTATCATTATTTCTTGCAATCAGGTTCGTATTTGGAGGATGTGTTGTGTTCAAGTTATATTCCGTGTTTGTCAACCGTTGTAAAGATAACAGGTTTCATTCATTGAAGTGTTCACCACCCAAATCGGTACTCGTCAATGTAAGTTGTTCAACAGGCATTCCCGGGATTCAGTTGTGGAAATTGCCTGCGAACATTTAGCGGTAGCGTGTGTATGAACTTAATTTAATCTTTTCCAGTCCTGCAAAGTCAGTTGACGTGAGCCGCTCGGAGTACATGCATCGAAGCTTCTGAGCTGTGCTCCTGCGATCTCGCGATGTCAACGGGTTTATTTAATGTTAGCTAAGACCCGACACTTAAAAGTTTCTTGCTACAGCAATTTTAACTCCGTTACAAAGTGATCCAAAGTCTCGTTTATACCTCGTGTCTTTTCATTAAACTTGTATCTCGCGAATACCACATTCGTCGTAGGCATGACAAACGGCAGCGGAAGTGTGTCTATAAACTTAATTTAAACTTACGGTTCACACCGTGCTTTGTTTCCGCAGTAGCTGCACGTATGAATATGCTTGTATGCATCACTCGCTTCATAATCTTTTGCTGCCTTCTCAATTGTGAAAAGGCGTTTTCAGTTCAGCGCTTTTTGGAGCTCTTCCTTGTTTTCTACGTACTGCGTTCAGAGTCATTTCACGTAATTATGTGGGAGGCGTGATGATGTCAGATGCAACTCCGCCCCCCACGGCCATCGAGCTGAACTCCATTACAGTATATGTAGAAAAATAGGTTCCAGTTATGACCATTACGCGTAGAAGTTCGAAATGAAACCTGCCCAACTTTTGTAAGTAAGCTGTAAGGAATGAGCCTGCCAAATTTCAGCCTTCTACCTACACGGGAACTTGGAGAATTAGTGATGAGTCAGTCAGTCAGTCAGTCAGTGAGGGCTTTGCCTTTTATTAGTATAGATCATATTGTTTTATGCATTTATCGAGTTTGTATACTATTTTATCATTTACTGCTACTGTATATAATGTTGTGATGATGATATATTACATAGTGCATTGTTAATTATATTTTACAATTGAGATATACCTGTACATGGCTCTAATACCAAAACAAATGCCTAGCAATTACAATACCAGACATTATAGCTCATATCAGTTCAACCCAATATGGGAGGAAAATCAGATTATCTGGAGAAGATCCCATGAAGAAAGAGAGAATGGGTAAACATAAACACAGACCAGGCTAAGATTCACAATCTATTTCTAGGATCTGTGAAATATCAGGACTAACCACAGACTACCAGCATGATTCATTAATTTACCAAACCTGCTCATCCCCACACAGGGTCACAAAGAGCCAAAGGTTTCTCTTGCAGGATAGAGCCCAAGGTTGTGACCATACCAAGACGAAGCATCAGTTCAGTGCAATACACCACAGAATATAAAATAAGGTGTGGTTGTCTAGGGTTAATTTAGAGTGCCAGTTAGCTTAACCTTTTAAACCTTTAGAGTGCAGGGGAACAAAAACACCACACACAAACTAGACTCAGATATAAAGTTATGTTTCTTGTAGTTTAAGCCAGCTGTGCAAACTTGCAGAACATTAACTTGCTCCGTAAATAGTGGTAAAATACATAAATTGGCTGAGGGAAAATTTTAGCAAAGAAACCCACAAACACATCAGCACACAGGAACGGCTACTAACTTCCCAGTTATGTTGCTGAAGAAGACACCATTATTTAACAACTGGCGAAACTCAGAAAATTTGGCAATTCGATTTAGAAAAGTACTGAAATGTCCTTTTTTGTTAAAAACTTAAAAGTACTTCCTTAACTGTTTAAAGTAGAGTGCCATAATGAATACCACTGAAATAAATATTAGTTTGTTTTCTGCTCGTTCCCATTTCAATTAGTACAATATTCACTTTAGCTTGAAATCAATCTGAATTAAAACAGACATTTTAGACATTTGCTGGCAGTAGAAACAGACAACAGAAGGGCAATTAATAATTTCATATCACAGTTGCTAATGGGGTGGGTTGAAACACAGCCTGATAAACTCCTCTTTATATTTAATCCCATGAAACATTTTAATGCACAAAAAGTAGGAATGAGCACAATAGTTCGAACTATTGTTAAACAATCCTCGGCTTCATGCACCTGAAACTTGAAAATGAACCAGAAATTAGTCAAAATGCTTCTTACCCAGCTATAACATGTCCGGCACCTGAGTTGACATCACACAGCACCTTTCCCAGTTCATACTGCAGCTGGCTGATGGCCCCGACACGGTTCTGTTGAAAAACAAAACCAGTTTGTCAAAACATAGTCAACTGTAGACACTTAAAACAATAGGTTTTAAGATCGAGCTGTGCCTTTTCTCGTCTTTCTCCAATCCAGAATGCAGAAGACGGCAAAAGCAAAAATATTTTCAATCATTTAAAGAAATTCATACATACACATGCAAAATTCTTTGTATAGACCAATTGATATAAAACAGAGGTTAATACCATTCTGTTGGGAATCCTATATCATTATTTTGCAATATTGCATATTCAGTTCTAAAAGGACTTAATGCACAAATGAAGAAAGAGGGCAAAACTATTCTGGACATTACAACAATTGTTCTCTTTTCAGATTGAGTTAAAAACATTTTATTAATATTTTAAAATATAACTACTGTGTAAAGACATGCCATGCTGAACCACTAATGCCTTGGAGAATCGATGCAAAAGGCTTGATTAAATACATACACACACACACACACACACACATTACCAAACCAGCATAGTGTAATTTAGGATAAGCAGGGGGCCAGAGCCCATCATGGTAGCTCTACACATAAGGCAGAAAACAATCCTGAACAGTGCACTGGTCTGTTATAGGAAACACTGGCATGCATACCCACACTGAGATGGATTTCATATCACAAATTAACACACATCTTTGAGGATATGGAAAGAAAACTGGAGTACTCAGAGGAAAACCTGAAAACTTTACACAGGCTACGTCCAGACATAGAACTAAAATCCAGGAAGATGGACCTGTGAGGTAGAAGCACAACCACTGCACCATTGCCAGGATGCACAACTCCCCATTATGGACTAAATATATAATTCCTTTGTTTTGGCTTTGGAATAGGAACTTAATCAAAGGGTCAGTTGTTTTGTATTCCAATTTTACTGTAACCTGGCCCAATGTGTCTGAAATCTATTAATTTGTTGTCACAATGCACTTGCCTACAATAATTAATAGCAGTTGGTTTCGATATCCAAAAAAGTCTTTATATCTAATATATAAAGCAGAGTCGATGTGTGTATGTATGTTTGTTTGTCCACCATATAAATCTGCACCGGGCGTCCGATCGGCACCAAACTGGGGATGGGGCTCCATTGTGACCAGGAGAAGGTTATGGGGTATGTTTGTTTGGGGAAAAATGTTCGCGGTAACCTGCAGGGCACCTTTTCACCGACACAATGTTCGGCACACGTCCCCGTACTTATCATCGACAACATGGCCGCATGTTACAACAGACGTTCACCACGGCGCCATCTAGCGGCAGCTTTGGTCTCTGTGCGTCGCTCTTTACCCAATGTTTCTTTCAATTGCCAAGTGATGGCGGAAGTGTCCAAGTATGAGAAGGCCGACTGCTTTGATCAGGTGAATGGGAACTGCCATATGGATGTAAAACGTGAACGACCCAGTGCGCATGACCGGCTGACACACCCCCGTTTCCGCACGTCACACTCCCACGCGCACTGATAGTGCTGTATTTTCATTCGCCAACGTCTGTTATATAAAACCACGTTTGAACAGAGACTCGCCTTAAAAAGACAGCATCCTTCCCCCACCATTTTCCCCAAACGCAGCACCGGTTGTATATCACTTCTCTCTGTAGTTACCATCGCCAACTTCTGTTAGATGGCATCACGGTTCAACACAGATGCTCCTTAGAAATAGAGCACCCCTCCCTGCCATTTTTCCCAGTACGGTTTCAGTGCTACTCTTTCTCACTGACTTCCCTTATTCGTGGTGCTATTTTCTCCCTTTCCGACTCACAGTGCGATTTCAGTGTTGCTCTTTCTGACTGACTGGTGCTATTTGTTCGCTTTCCGACGTATTGTAAATAACGTAAATTCATCTCACTGTGGTGCTTATTCCGTACATAATACCATGTAACACATTATAATTGTCCTGCTTTTCGCTCATATACCCATGCCACCGAAAAAAAGACGTACAATTGGAAGGTCTACTTCAGATGCCACAAGAAAGTCTATTTCAAGGGCATCTGAAATGCCACAGCAGACAGAATCTAGAGTGGAGGAACTTACAATAAAATGTCAATCAGAAAACTGTTTTATTTCTACGTTCTGTTTCTTTCATTTGGGAAATTCACCGGCTATAGATTCCTGGGCAACGTCGGGTACTCCTGCTAGTATTTGATAATAAAAGGACAAGTGTTGGGGGTGGATGTGTGTGCATCTGTGTGTGTTGGTCCAGTTGCTATGTCTCTGATATATGCCATTTGCTACAGGATACGCATGAGCGGTGCTAATGTTTGTGAAACATCATCTGTTGTAATGAAAAATGAAATGCTTTTTACTAATACATGCATAACAAAAATTTAGTATACAATTTGTAAAAGCAGTGCTAATGTTTGTGATGCACAATCTGTTGGAATGAAACATACAATGCATTTTATTACTACATTCATTGCAAAATACATTTCAATAGACTGTGAACTGCAAATTTAGACTTCAACTCATCTTAGATGGGTAGCACAGCTAGTATTTGTTATTTGTAAATGCCCTCAAGAATAAAGTCATAAAAACTCCTCTCCATGCAAAATAATGGTATTATGTTACAATAAAGAAATTTAGATAAAAATGTTCTTATTTCTCAAGCTAACTCTTCCCTCACTTTTGACTGATGACTTGTCTTAATGGCCACCAGCTACTCCCTGTAACATGTTGGCACACAGAGCACCGTTACACTCAGATTCAAAAATTTACTCTACTCAGTGAGGTGCAAAATCCATTGCTCACAACACTGTAACAAAGGTTGGGTTTACCTTTAGCCGCCCCTTGAGTCATTCCACTAAAATTCCATAGCACTAAAACATAAGTAACATGATAAGTATAATTGAATACTAACCCTCACCTATTCTGTTTTTGTTCTCGGTACTCAAATGTGGCAATTGGTGCCACGGCCCACCTGCCAAGTTGTTTGCCTGCCTATGGTAAAGTCATCCCTGGTGGAGGATCACAGGAATCATGGGAAAGAGGGGCCCTTTCATCGGATTGGCTGGCCGAGCAACGTTTCAGCCATGGAATGGCCAAATGGGGAGGCAGCTTGACGGATGAGGTCTTCAGCACTCTAAAAATATCAAAATCTTATTATATGATATCATCTACTGTTAAATTCTGCTCTGTACTTCTAAAAGTTTTATTATTATGCTTTATTAAGGATTTGTTCTGTTCTGTGTATTGTATTGTATTGAACCCCTTCTTTTGACACCCACTGCACGCCCAACCTACCTGGAAAGGGGTCTCTCTTTGAACTGCCTTTCCCGAGGTTTCTTCCATTTTTCCCTACAAGGTTTTTTTGGGAGTTTTTCCTTGTCTTCTTAGAGAGTCAAGGCTGGGGGGTTGTCAAGAGGCAGGGCCTGTTAAAGCCCATTGTGGCACTTCCTGTGTGATTTTGGGCTATACAAAAATAAACTGTATTCCTCATCTGGGACTAAACTCTGCATCTTAAGCATAGGTTTGCCATGTATTGAACACACAAGTAATGTCACCATCTAATTTAAACACAAACTTCTCTAGCCCATTTAAGTACCATGTATATTAACAGGGGTTGGTTTAGTTTCTGGACCTTGAATAAACAAGAACAGAAAAAAACACATCATGAACAATTTTTGGGCACACTGTAAGTATGACACTTACTGTGACCCGATGCTGTTATGCAAAGCAGAAAATCAGAATATGCAAAACGTTTTTCCAAAACATTCTCAGCAAGGTATTTGCATTGTTAAAAATCAATCCTACAAACTAAACTATACCTCAGCTGTGGAAGCTTGCCTCTCTTAGACAAAACTGATAAATAACTGGCGACAGACAACCAACATTAAACACCCTCTTAGAAATGAAGAAAATTAATTTACGTACAAAACTGATCAGTTACTTGAAAATATGGAGAATGTCTTCTCAAACAATGGATTATTGTTCTATATTGGGCCTTTCACCTTGTGTGCCACTACAACAGAGGAGGCAACTCTATTATAACTCACGCAACCTAGAATTTGTGTAATGCAAGAACAAAAATATTAAGATTTATAGGGCCATTTTTGTCACAAGTATAGAGTTCAGTGAAAGTTTTACTTGCCTGTGCTAATCAACATTAGAAGAATGTAGATGGCTTTTTGGGCATTTAGATAGATAGATAGATAGATAGATAGATAGATAGATAGAT
>JANRMT010062840.1:35277495-35298224 GCA_026402145.1 Polypterus bichir lapradei
GATAGATAGATAGATAGATAGATAGATAGATAGATAGATAGATAGATAGATAGATAGATAGATAGATAGATAGATAGATAGATAGATAGATAGATAGATAGATAGATAGATACTTTATTAATCTCAAGGGGAAATTCACATAATCCAGCAGCAGTATACTGATACTGATTTGACACACCCACGTAGGGAACATCTTCAGGGTTTTGACTTGACTTATAATTTGCGCTAAAACCCTCTTCCATTTTGCCTTCAAAGTCAATAACAGACAGATAGAAGAACTTTATGTCACATCCTTGGACACAACAAAACTCTTGCTTCTTCCTCCCTGACCACCAGATATAACACCCAGAATTCAGCACTCAGTTAGGAAAAGGCAACTGTGTGGCGGCATTTCTCCAGGTGCAGTTGAAAAGACAACAGATTCACAAAGTTCATGTTACCACCTTGTCAATGATTTTTGCTTCATTTACTTAACAGGTGTGCCTTTCAAATGGGATTCACCCACATAGTGGCCAAAACCTTTACATTGTTTCGTTTGATTCTATTACAGGGTTAAGTAATTAAAAATATCAATGGGCTTAGACCATTACTGTGCAAAATGACACCATGCTCCCTGCCTCTCCTTCCCATTTATCTGCGAATAATCTGCGGTCTTCCACAGATATGGGCAAAGATCACATCCGGCACAAATTTAGTCTTGCTACAATCTTTATGCTTTCAATCAAAAACATATTTCACAACTTCAAACATAGGAATCTGTTTCAGTGTTTATGACAGAAAAAATGTGTTCTATGAATTACATAGCAACAAATATTTCAGTCATTCATTAGAAATTCAACACCTTAAAATGGTTAAACTGAACACAACTGAACTGTATTCCTTTTTATTCATGGAAAGCAAGTTGAGATGATTAAGGAAGTTTAAATTAAGAAATAAAAGACCATTCAGAAGAACCACAGATGCTGAAGAGCTGACAGAACCGATATAGGATAGGAACAAGCAACCCCAAAAGCAAACAATTATTTTACCAAAGCCCAGAGTGAGGTGACACTTTATTTCTACAGTAAAATCTCTCAGTTAGGTTGCCTTCATCCCTGTTGTCTGACCTTACTGACAATGAGAGAACACACCGCACAACACAGTATAAGATGACCACAAAATGTGTTCTCACACATTTACTTACAAATCACTTAATTACAAACCTTTAAAGCAAATTGCAGGGTTTTTGACTCTGTATGACATTTTTGTAATTTTTTTAGCATACAATATGTGTCAGTCATATTTAGGCTATTTATTCAGCATATTGTACAATCAATACAATATATTGTACAAGTACAATCATATTGTACTTTATGATTTGCCCTTCATAGTGCACATCATCACAACGTATTCACAGAAAAAAAGGATAAAGCGGTAATGCATTATTGTTTAGCCACTGACAAACAGCACACTGGAAATTAAATTAACAAGCTCCACTTCTTTTGTACTTACTCATTCATGTCCATATGAAAACACTTTGCTTTTATTTCCTTAAATATAATTGTATTTATGGTTTCTTGCATAACAAAAGCTTAGGAATAATATTATACTTTAGTAAATATAACAATTACCTGCCTAATTCATTAAAATAAAAAAAAAAATAGAAACACCTTAGGACGTATTAAAATGAAATGATACAAACCAAATGCATTTTTAAACAATCATCAGTTGTTGTGTGTATAAACTATAAAAATATGATTAAAAAAAAGTCAATGACAATAGTGACAATGATAAGAAAGTAAAAAGAACATCAGAAAAGAAAATCAAAAATGTTTCTTCCATGTCTTCAGTCTGGAACTTACAAGGCATAGTTCTATACATCCCATACAGTATGAGGCTAGCAATGTCATCTATTCATAGTTCTTTTTAAAATGGAAGGCACAAGATACAAGAAACTATTTAATATTGCCACTAAAAAAACACCATTGGGGAAATTTTGGCCTCAAACAAAAATTTCACTGTGTAAATCCCACACCATAATGGGCAACTTATCTGCATACAGTCACAAGAATGCCCCTTAGGGGCGCTTTCCCTAATAAGGCATATACTGTATTATAAATGAATAAGAAAATATCAATAGAGATAGAAAAAAAACTAATAGGCCAAGTTTATAAAACAAGAAAATATTTCTGTTCAAAACCCCTGCAATGTCAAAATGTTTTTTTAAGATGCACAACAGACACTGAAGTAATTTTCAGGCTGAATAAAGAAACAGGAAATCAAAAGGATTAAATTAGGTCAAGAATCTAATTACACCAAGGAACAATAATCATATTATAATAATGCCTAAAACCAGTAGTCACTGAGGCCCCAAAAGAAATCAGCAAATGTGTGGCAAGGATTATGGCCGTTTCTGCCATTGCAATTTGTTTTCTATATTCAAATAAATACCTTGATTTAAATCTTTGCAAAAGAGATGTCTGAAAACCGGAATATCCTATTCAAATAAATTTTCCACAAAAACAATAGACAAAAAAACAAACTGCTTTTAAGATTTCATGTACAGAACAAACAATGATTTAGTATTTTCAACTAAAATGCCATGGTGGTACATCATAAAACCAGTACCTGGAGGTCAAATCCCATACCTGGCTGATGCAGAATTAGAAAATATGTCCAATGTTCATCTGGTTTGTTTGGCAGCATTATAAAGATGAGCATGCTAAGTTAATGGGAATTCTGAACTGACTAATTGTGCACGAATGGGCCCAACCAGGATTAGTTTCCTTCAAGCATCCATAATCTAATGCCACCCACAACTCTAAATTTGATTAAGCAGGTTTGTGAACAATAACAAGAATTGTTATATATTTAGTTAAGAAATATGTAATGGGGCACAAACGATAATCACTCAAGAAGCCGTAAAGACACTGTAAATAAATCAACTTTCACTTTATATAGAACTTTGCATATTACATACTGATACTCCATCAAAATTGTTTACAAAAAAAAAGCCTGTATGCTGGTCACTCCTTAAAATATACTTTGGAAAACACATTTTTAAAGTTTAATAACAAACTGTGAATGCTCATGAGAGCATTCAACTAAGTAATGAACCTTGATCTAGATAAGACTCCATTAAAAGTAACCACAATATATAAAAATGCAGTGGTTAACTCAAAGTTTATTAAGGATTATAACCCCTCTCCCCCCATGGAAATTTTTATGCCCATATGCAAGGCAATATTCTTTCCTCACCCCAGTATACTGTACTTCTTCATGGACTGATCACTCTTTTGATTGTTAGTAGCCCAAGAGAATGAAAATCCCGTTCTGGATGGTTGAGTCTCCTCTTTCAGCCAATAACGGGCCTTGTAAGAAATCATCTGTACTGTAACACAAAACTCTTTGTCTACCGTATTGACTGCTGAAAACCGTATGCTTTGTTATGAATTGGCTGCAAAGTACACTACAGGTAGGATGTACTTACTGAATTTTTCTGTGATATAGAGGGGGCGCGATAGCTGATATTATTTATCAGCTATCGATTGATTTTATTTTTTTTTTTATTTTTTTTTTTTTTTTTCTCCAGCCGTCTGGAGTTTTTTTTGTTTTTTCTGTCCCCCCTGGCCATTGGACCTTACTCTTATTTGATGTTAATTAATGCTGATTTATTTTGTTTTCTTATTGTGTCTTTTATTTTTCTATTCTTTATTATGTAAAGCACTTTGAGCTACTGTTTGTATGAAAATGTGCTATATAAATAAATGTTGTTGTTGTTGTTGTAGTTTGCTATTTGCATGTTACTTTTGACCACACTCCTCTTATTCATACCACTCCAACTTAATCCATTATTGCTAGCAGATGAAGAATTTATTAAATTAATCTCCTCAAAAAATGATCTATTCTTTGAAACTAATACATCTCTAGAGGTATCTGCGGAGAACTTTAGGAAACAATGAAGACACTTCTAAAGGGATAAATTCTTATATACTATATTTTCCATTAAAAGAAATTTAAGAATAGAAGGATATCAGAGTTGATCATTAAGATTGGTTATAATAAATTCAGAATGAAAGAAGAATCCCTGAATAACATTCTTTATGAAAAAGAGGCTGTGTGTTACTACGCGTGTTTTGGTCGGCCAAATCCTATCATCACCTCCCCGTTGTGCTGACTGGACAACAAGGTCCATGGTCCTTGGCTAACGATGGAGGTTCAATGTCAGATAAAGAGACAAATCCGTTGGTATTTTCTAGTCTCATCTCATGGCTTTAATGTCTACTCAACACTTATTCTGTAACTCAAGGGTGTCCCCGCCCTCGCCGGAGCAGCGTGACTAAGTCACAAGGTCTACCTGTTGGTGGACGAAGCAGGCAAAAGAAGCTAGTCCAACACCCAGATTTAGCTATTATCAACTTTGGCACGCTCATTGTTCACACCTGCGAACTGGCTACCGTTCTCAAACCCAGGCTAGTGGACATTGACTGCATCCAAGAAATAAAATGGAAGGGAGCAGAAGAGAAAGAAATTGAAAAAGGCTACAAGCTTTACTACAATGGCCAAATAGAGAGTAGAAAGGGAGTAGCTATACTCGTCAGTGAACATCTGAGAGACAACATCATTGAAGTTGCGAGAAAATTGGACAGGCTGAGGTCAATCAAGATCAAATCCACTTCAACAACCTTGCAAATGCCACAGACCAGATGCTAAAAGGAGGAAAAATAAACTTTCAGGGATTCTGTCAACACCCATCTACAAGTGGTTGGCACAGAAGAACACACTCTCATCAGTAGCGACTTAAATGGCCATGTGGGTGTGACGGCTATGCCCAACAACATGGAGGGCAAGGATATGGAGAATGGAATAATGACAGCCGTCACATCTTGGATCGAGCAGAGATGCATGACCTTGCCATAGTCAACACCATTTACAAGAAACGAGGCAGTCACCTTATCACCTACACCAGTGGCAGTCACTCCCCGCAGATCGATTATTGGCTAATCCAAAGACGAGACCTGAAGCGGACTGTGGATGCAAAGGTAACCCTGTCAGACTGCATTGCAATGCATTCTTCTCTTGGACATGAAACTACAGATCAAGCGGAGGCCCAAACGGATTAAATGGTGGAAGGATCACTGATGAAGAGATGGTGCCCAAATCCTGGACGACCAGCACTACAGTTCCAATTTGGAAAGGAAAGGGTTGGTCAACAACTGTGGAACTTACTGCCCCACACACCTCCTATGTCACGCCATGAAGATTTTTGAATGCATCCTCAAACATCACCCCAGAAATCTTGTAATCATCAGCCCCAACCAAAGCAGTTTCATGAAAGGATGTGGAACCATTGATGCCATCCACACCATCTGTCTGCTCATGGAACAACATTGGGAGAAAAATAATATCAACCACATCACATTCCTGGACTTGGAGAAGGCCTTTGACAGAGTACCGCATGCCCTGATCTGGAGAGCCATCCGAGAACATGGCGTACAAGAAGCTTGGATCCAACTACTTTACGCCAATGTAACGAGTACAGTATGATGTCCCATTGGATCCTCACTGCCCTTTTCCAATCCAAGTATGTGTCCACCAAGAAGAAGCACTATCACCCCTGCTTTTCATCCTATGTATAGACACAGTTACAGTGGATATCCAGACCCTGGTATCATGGACATTGCTGTACGCAGACAACATAATTATCACAGAGGAAACAAGACCCACCCCAGAGTGGCAGACGCAGCAGTAGAAAGATCGGCTAGATGAAAACAGCCTACGACTAAACCTCAAGAAGACCGAATACCTCGAAAGAGGCCTGCAGACAGAGGGAACAATACGAGTAGATGTCCACAACCTGAACAAGATCACAAGCTCAAATACCTGGACTTTTGTGTAAGCACCAAAGGTAGCAACCTCCCTGACACCCTTTCACGCTTTGCAGCGGCATGGCTCAAGTGCCAACAAGTCATGGGCATCTTGTGCGATCAATGGATTCCGAATTACATCAAGGCAAAAGTGTACAATACCGTAGTTTTTCCAGTGGCTCTCTACAGTGTTGAATGCTGACTAGCCACTGCACAACAAGAACAGGTGCTCCATACGATGGACATGAAGATGATTCGATGGCCTCTCAGACTCACAAGGTGTGATCACACCATGAACATGGACATTAGGAGAAGAATGGGAGTGGTGCCGATCAATGAGTAGATGCGAGAGGCTCGACTGAGGTGGTATGGACATGCCCTACATAGCAGAGGACAGTGGCCAAAATCACCCTTCGACTCAGCCCAAACAGCAAGCGACCATGTGGAAGAACCAAAAAGTGATGGCTTGACAGAATCAAGGAGAATATGCGACAGATTAACATCGACCCAGAAGATGCCCTATATTGTAAGACGTGGAGAAAGGCTTTGAAAGCACCAGACCCTGCATTAGTGTGGGACAAATGCTAAGAAAGAAGAAGCTACTGTGTGTGTTTTGTACTTAAAAAAAAAAAAAAAAAAAAAAAAAGCTGTGATTAATTAAGGCACGCTTGTGCATTTCATCCTGCCTCAAATTTTCAAAGAACAGTGGACACTTGAATGTAGTTTTGAAGGTATAGATCATACACCTAAATCATTCAGATTCAGTTAAATGTAGTGTGGTAGGGTAGTGTAGTGGTTTCTAAAATCAGCCAGGTAATCTCTAAGTGAAATCTGCACATTCCCATTATGTTGACACGGTTTCCGCTCCTACAATCTAGAAAATGTTGTACACATAACTGGAGGCTAAATTTTGGTCAAGGGTAGGTGAATGCAAGTGTACCTTGCAAACATACAGCAGCACATTCAGGATTGCTTCCTGCTTTGTATTGTGAAACAAAATCATAAACTTTGTATGTTTAAACATTTTGGCTGTGCAGAATGTCCTAAAATGCAGAGAGAGACTAGAAATCCCTGATTAAAATTCTGAGACACCGAAGGAGGTCTGGCCAGACAAAGCTAGATGCTGCATACATAGCTTTGGATAGCAAGCAGACAATAAATTTCATACATGCAGACCTCAAGCTGACAAGAGAAAGCAGCAGCTGAGTGTGCCCATATGAGGTGCCTTCAGCCTAAACAGTTAAACAGCACGCACACAGGAAACTGTGAAGGTTCGTGGGCCCTGCATGGGGAATGAACTTTAACCAATTACAATAAAGGATATAAAAGTGTACAGCTCATGCTTTTTGTGGTTTACCAAATCAGTGAAGCCTTACACTATATGATCAAGGTACCTTATTTTTGTAGCCAATAAGATATATTCTTTTATATTATAACTGAGATGTGCAAAACTGTTACATGAGCTGAATCAGACTCTGTGTCTTTTTTCTGTGACTATCCCTTCTGCCAATCTGTTAGCTGCAGGGATCTCCCTTTTTGCAAAAAGAAATCAAGAAAGATGACAGGCCACCTCCTGCCTGGTTCTTCGGGTTGCTTATTTATATTAATTAAATTTCCACCACAACATCTGATGCACACAAAATAGGTGTAGACTACAAGAGACAAAGCAATTCCACAAAATTAATAGATGTAATTTGCCACTAAATTTGGTGTTATTAAAAGGTTAGATGGAGAAAAAAAGAAAGAATTGTAATTTTAAGCTTTTTTGTTAGGTGGAAGAGCAAATGCTATATTAAATCATATTCTAATACAAGACAAGGATGCAACTAAATTATGGTACAGTCACTTCAATAGCTGTAAATCTCTAATACACAAGAAGCATTGCACACCTTCCAATTACTCCGCATCGTGTGTTCCATCTGCCGAAAATCACGCAGGGTACTTTTCCAGCAGGGCGAGTCTGATATACTTGACCCAGTCAAATGTCCTTCCTTCAGACAGAGTCTGTACCAAAGCAGCTCATCTTCAGCAAGTATCTTCCAAGCCTTACTCACCTAGGTCAATAAGAGGAATCTAGTAAACTTACTTATATGGGCTCTCTGGTTTGTACCAGCAGAAGAACAAGTTATTAATCAACAGTCTTTACAAATATAAACTCAGCAAAAAAAAAAAAACGTCCCTTTTTCAGGACTGTGTATTTCAACAATAATGTTTTAAAAATCCAAATAACTTTACAGATCTTCATTGTAAATTGTTTAAACAATGTTTTCCATGCATGTTCAATTAACCATAATCAATTAATTAACATGCACCTGTGGAATGGTCGTTAAGACCTTAACAGCTTACAGAAAGTAGGCATTTAAGGTCACAGTTCTAAAAACGCAGGACACTAAAGAGACTTGTCTACCGACTGTGAAAAACACCCAAAGAAAGATGCCCAGGGTCCCTGCTCATCTGCGTGAACGTGCATTAGGCATGCTGCAGGGAGGCATGAGGACTGCTGATGTGGCTAGGGCAATAAATTGCCATGTCCGCACTGTGAGACGCCTAAGACAGCGCTACAGGGAGACAGGAAGGACAGCTGATCATCCTCGCAGTGGAAGACCACGTGTAACAACACCTGCACAGGATCGGTACATCCGAATATCACACCTGCGTGACAGGTACAGGATGGCCACAACAACTGCCCGAGTCACACCAGGAACACACAATCCCTCCATCAGTGCTCAGACTGTCCGCAATAGGCTGAGAGAGGCTGGACTGAGGGCTTGCAGGCCTGTTGTAAGGCAGGTCCTTACCAGACATCACCAGCAACAACGCCGCCTATGGGCACAAACCCACCTTCGCTGGACCAGACAGGAGTGGCAAAAAGTGCGTGAGTTTCTGCATGACAGCAATGTCAGTGTTCTGCCATGGCCAGCGAAGAGCCCAGATCTCAATCCCATTGAGCACGTCTGGGACCTGTTGGATCGCAGGGTGAGGGCTAGGGCCATTCCCCCCAGAAATGTCCAGGAACTTGCAGGTGCCTTGGTGGAAGAGTGGGGTAACATCTCACAGCAAGAACTGACAAATCTGGTCCAGTCCATGAGGAGGAGATGCACTGCAGTACTTCAAGCAGCTGGTGGCCACACCAGATACTGACTGGTACTTTTGATTTTGAGCCTCCCTTCATTCAGGGACACATTGTGAAACATTTTTAGTTTATGTCTTATGGTGTTGACTCTTTTAGTGTTCATACAAATATTTACACATTAAGTCTTCTGTAAGTAAAAACAGTTGAAAGTCAGGGGACGTTTCTTTTTTTGCTGAGTATATATTAATATCTGATATCGTAATGGCCGGATATTTAATGACTAAAAGAAAACAACTACTACAATGACTGAATATAACTTTACTGCTAGGCAATAGTCATGGTAGTTCAGCCACCAAAATAACAAAAGATCCTCAGGTTATGGAAACTAAAGGCCCTCCAACCATTTAGTATTTTAGAAACACTTTAGTTTTAGGTACTGCAAAAATGCATTTTATCACGCATTTACTCTTATGCAACAAGACATTAACAAAGGCGTCTTTTGTTATTCATAATGTAAAAAAATATCAGTAGATAGGTTATTTATCCCAGTGCGGTGTGGAAAATTGACAAGATTTTTATGGTAAAGCAAAGGATGAATTTGTATCTTAACTAATTATGTAATATTAAGAGAAATGTGCCCCAGTTAAGCCATCTCAGACCACTCCAAAGTGAAGCTATATTAGTAGGTCACACTGCAGAGATGAATAAAATCTTTACTGACGCCTTGAATGTGTTATGAAGACCCAAAGGAGTGTATGTTATATTCTTGTTACATAAAAGTAAATAAGTACCTGAGGAATCTTTGCAGTACATAAACTAGTGTTAACAAGTGTTATCAGCAATCTTACCTGGGCACACCTTCCAAGCTCAGTTGTGTTCAAATGCTGAAATATTTTCAGGGCTAATTCATATGGCAAATCCATGTCAAAAAATGGTATCTCATTAATTTCATTCTGTGGGGAGAGGAGTAATGAGATAAAAAATATTAAATATGAATATCTTTCCATTGGCTTCCAGTTAAGCACAGAACAGATTTCAAAATCCACCTTCTGACATATAAAACCTTAACCCCCCAAAGCTTTGGTTACTTTCTGAACTTACTGTTTCTTACAAACCACAGCGCACATTAACATCAAAATGCCAACCTAAAGATTTCAAGGATTAATAAAATAACAGTGGGAGGCTGAGCTTTTACTTATAGGACCCCACAGCTGTGGAACGATCTGCCTGCTTATTCACCTTACCTTGGATGATTTTATCACAGTGACAGACGGTTGTCAGGTAGCTAAACAAGCAAAGTTCACTTGTCTGTTCTAGGTCAAATGGTTTTATTTCCTCAAGGAAAGATGCGAAAAGTGAGTGTTTATTTTCTCTTGTGGGCTTACCTTAACAGTATTTATTATAAAATAAAACGCACATTGCAAAGATAAACACAAGTATAACAATGTGCCAAAATAAACACAATTTGATGCAAATACAGCCACCAGTCTATAAGGTGGGAAAGCTGGTCCACTTCCCACCTCAGTACCATACTAAGAACTCCTGCCTAGCTTCCCATACTTTGTTCTTCACAATTATCAGGGTCTCTTCTTTTGGACAGTTGAGTTTTTGCCGTCTACCTGTCCTCCAAGCTTATATGGCTAACAAGCCAAGGGTCAGCTGTAAACCCCTTTCTCTAGGGTCCACCTCTTTTGGTCAGGGAATGTTTCATTTGCTCCATGGACACAAAACTAGAGACTTCTATAACAGGGTAAGGTGTTCCTGCACTACCTTTAATGTGCCTAAAGTCCTGGTCTCCTGGTCCTGCCTAAGCACATTCCCCACTACATTCTCCTTCAAATGAAGCTGGCCTTATCTTCTCTTATCACTGTTTTCCATATAAGAGTTTGACTTATCCTCTATTCATAAATGTTGCTTAATTCATTACAACCAGGTTTCCTAATTTTCAACAGAGGGAGAAGTTGAGGCAATGTATGCAATCGTGGACCATTTTATTATCCAATTACTTTAGCTTGAAATACAAACTGAGTAGATTTATTGGGTTTTTATTGTCACGTATAGGGAGTACAGTGAAATTCTTACTTGTAAATGCTAACCAACTTGCAGCATGTCATCAAATTTTTAAAAATAATACAGTCTCTTACTAATGAAGGAAATCATAGCCTTTTATTCCAGATCTAAAGCCATAAAAATATAAACTGACTTAAGCCAAACTGAATTTGGATAATCTTCTTGTTTTGTGCCCCCATTATACCAGAACAGGTTCCAGCACCCTGTAACCCTAATTAAGCTAGTCCATGAAATATATTTGGGCAATACCAACTCGTTACCTTTTGAACACATCACCAGGTCCACTCCTAACACTTCACCCATCTGCTTGGTTTTTATGCATTCAAAAATGACACTCTTCATTAATTTGCAATCATTATTAATCTGTCTGCTTTCTTTTCAGGTAAACACTGCTGCTGCCACCACCTGATTACAGTACTGCACAGCTGTCTGTAATGTTCAAATAAAAGAGGATTCACCAACTGTTGGCGAGACCCACTGCATTGAATCATCTAGACCAGGGGTGGGCAAAATCATTCCTGGAGGGCCGCAGTGGCTGCAGGTTTTTGTTCCAACCCAATTGTTTAATAAGAAGCACTTATTGCTCTAGAAACACTTCTGCTTCGCTTTAGTGGTCTCCCTCATTAAGATTTTGAACCCTTATTGCTGATTTAAGTCTTAAACAGTTGCATTCTCGGTTTTTAATTGCTCCTTATTAGCAATAATATGCAAATGACAAAAGAAACCAGCAGTTTATCCATTGTGCTTGTTCCCCTTTACACCTGTGTGTATTTATCGTGCACTATTTGGTTTAATTAAATACTTGGAAGGAAAGAGAAGAGAAAAAAGTGAAGGATTGAGAATTACCCATCCATTTTACACTTCAAAGTATTTGGATGATATCCTTAGAATGGAAAAAAAATCTAGGATATGAGAATGACTTGAAATAGTAGAGTTAAAGCACTAACAAGCCATGAAATGTAATTATTGGCAAGGATTGTTTTCTAATTAAGCAACTGGGTTGGAACAAAAACCTGCAGCCACAGCGGCCCCCCAGGAATGACTTTGCCCACCCCTGATCTAGACTGAAGCTTAAAAAAAAACAGTAATAAAGTACGCAATTACATTTATGTTAGGTAGAATACCCAGTGGGGGCCAGGAGGTCTTTTGGTCTTGGAATCCCCTGTCCAGCATCTTGCACCTATGGAGCGATCTTTCTTGTCCTCCCAGGCCATCGGACCATAGCATGAGACTTACTATTAAAGACTTGAAAACAAACCTATTTATAAGGACTCTACTTTTCTTGGTGACGCATGTATCTGTGTTATGTGAGTACACATTGACTTATTCTGAATTACTAACTTTGGCATGACATTTATTTAATCCTATTGTTATCTATTCTTAATCTTTCTTTGACATCTTGTAAAGCAATTTGAGCATCCTTTTTATGAAAAAATGCTATATAAATAAAAAACTGTTGCTGTTGTTATCAAAGCCTTTCTAAGGCTACTTCTACCTCAACGTGCTGCATATTGCAACTGTTCAGACACAAGATATTAATCTTCATTTTCATCTGCGATTTTTGTCATAAAAAGTGGCATCTATATACTGATCTCTCTCTACCTATATATATGTAAATTAAATACAAAGTTGACCGAGTTGCTCACTCACTCTTTAATAAACACATTATTTCTGATTTAGTTAAAAAGCTGACAATTGGCAGGATGGTCCATCTAGGCCAGTACCAACAACACTTATTTCTATAGGACAATTTCATACAAACTAGGTGCTTAACAAGATGTCAAAGATAAAGCTACAAAAACAGAAAAACAAATAAGATTAGGCAAGAATATTAATGAATAAGTAACCAAGAAATAAAATCTATATGATCGTGTCCCTAGTGTGTGCTTGGTGTGTGAGTGTGTGTGCATATGTGCGCCCTGCCCGGGGTTTGTTTCCTGCCTTACGCCCTGTGTTGGCTGGGATTGGCTCCAGCAGACCCCTGTGACCCTGTAGTTAGGATATAGCAGGTTGGATAATGGATGGATGGATGATCTGATAACTAAGTATCTACTATAGATAAACAAATTACCCTCAAAATCTCAACAATACTTTGACTGACTTGATTGAAATTTGGTGACAATACAGAAAAAAAGGGCATTAGTCACCCCTGTTTTTTAATTCCTTGCTATCTGAAGGTAATAAAGCTTTAGCGATTGGTGTATTCTTAGGCAGCACATCCTTTTTCTGACACATCTGTGATCATGTGGAGAATTGGGGCTTGCAGCTCATATGCAGGAATGCTGAAAGCAAAAAGAGAACCACTGACCAAGCAGAGGCTGCACAGAAATGGGGCAGATGGTGAGAGAAAAAGAGATGGTGCCCTACGCAGAAAAAAAAGATGACGTGGAGAAGAAAATGAGATGTGGACAAAGGATAGTCTGGCACAGCTCAGAGAGGCCGTAATCAACAAGTGGCTTCCTTGGGTACAAACAGTACTCCCTATTCTTTTGGCTTCTTCTTACCCCTTGCAATGTGGCATAAGATTGGACTGACAAGACCTTTCACATACTGTGTAAAAACTTCAAAGGACGAGGATGGGGCAAGAGTGGCTTGGTGATAAAATACGTGCAAACCTGTGAAGAATTAAGGTGTCCCCTTCGAGGTCAGACCATGATGCACCATTACACTCCGGTTTGTAAAGCAGAAGCAGAGAACTGCCAGGACAACAGACTGGCCCACTTGAATATAACAAAAGCCAGGAGCAATGGAATGCCTTGTTAAGTTTAAATGATTGTGCAGCTCAGTAAAGGGGTCCCCCACAGGCAGAACACAGAGGAGGTGGGCACTGTACATAATCCTCCTTATTATTTCTTTTCAGCTGTTCATTTCTGTATAACACTTACAACGTTCAGTTCATTCCACTGGCCATGTAAATGCAACAGCAATGTTGTATGTAATAATGATAAAAAAAAGTAAGCCATGATTCAGTGTGTGTTGCTTTTGATGCAAACCCACTAAATCTTTGTAACTGTACAAGATTACAGATCAAAGTGTTACACTCAAATATGATTGAAGCTACCATTTTGAAAGGATGTGTTGCGGGGTGAAATGATAGTTACACCCAAAATTACAATTCTTCTTACTAATTACTTGCTTGAATTCAAACGAATACAGTGTCCTCTAAAACTCTATTTCGTAATGACCATCAACAAAAGCCAAGTCACTAGGAAAAGCAGGAATTGATCCACAAACGGAATACTGTACTTTAATCATGTGCAATTTATACATAGCATGTTCAGGAGTATGGGGTTCCCGTGAACTAATAATAATAGCTTTGGTGAAAATATAGAAACACATAAATAAAGTATACAAAAAAGTACTTAGTTACACAGTTCTGATATATCCAGCAACACTATAACTGACACCCATTTCTCAGTAGACTTCCTGGGTGAAGCCGGGCCATCACTCAACATAAAATATGCATGAGGCAGGAAAGCCACAATCTCAGGGTGAGATGCTGGCTCATTGGTCATTTCAGAACTGCCAATCTGCTAGCAAATAAATACCACGTAATGTATTCATTTAAGAGCACAGCAGATCAGCAATGATGCCAACTGTACCACCACCAAACTCTTATGGGATCTGATCACAGGCAAAAATAAAATTATGTTTGGCTAATGCAATCATAAATATGTACGTACTTATTTAAAAGTTCTAAATGAGTCTATTAAAATAGCCGAAAAGCAAATTAGTGAATTTTTACTACAGTGCAAGGAGAAGCACTGAATAGTTCGGGAAACCGATAGAGCAGAATGGCAGGTACTACGAATAAAATGCACTTAACCTGTAGGTGTGTGATACAAACAAGATCAGTTTTAAACGTGTACAAGGCCAAAACCAGAACCAATCAACCCTGGACGGGACGGGACTGGACGGGACGTCACGGAAGCCCATCGTTGTGTACAATTACTATCTGGGGAACAACGTAGAGTATGGCCGGGGTAGCTTTGGGAGTTGCCTGCTCTCAATTTTAGCTAACTTGATGTTTATTTTGGGGCTTTCATGAACAGAAGTTACGTACACTTAGTTCTAGTTTTAAATAAAAAGCGACACAGTATATTCTCTAATGAACATGTGTTAGTTCTTGCATTACCAAGTCTTGGATTAACAGATCCAGCAAACGCCCTTCCCGCGGCACTTTCCGCAGATGTTGCGGTCGATCTCCGTGTGGGTGCCCCCTCTTTTTCGGGGGTCTGTCGGGCAACGAGCCCGTTCCCGTCTCTGCGTCTCTAGTTTGTTCATTAACGAGCTCCGATTCATGTTTAAATTGTCTGCTTGTTTTCAACAACTCAGGACGAGGACTTTCTTGAAACCGTCGTGCCTCTTTCCGGCTGATACCGATAGCATTCCGCTGCACCGCTAGTTCTTTCTTCCACTGCTCTCTGAATTGTTCCAACTCCATTGCGCACGGCGCCGCAAATATTTATTTACAGCACATCCATAACAGACGGGGAGTTAAGAAGTGATGCACCGCCTTTTCCGTCACCAAAAGCGTCCGGCGGGGAAACGCGTTGATGTACAATTCGAAGTGAAATTGGCAGCACATTAACTTGGATGCGGTACGGATTTTTGCGAAAAGTACAAAATGATTATTATTGTTTTTTTTTTAAATTTGACATTGAGTGGCGCCCAGATGATTCACGGATAGGCATTTCCGAGGCTTGACGGAGCCCATCGGGACCTTCTGACACACCTGGGAAAAACTATCGATAGATGGTAGAAGTAATGCAAGGAAATCTGGTCGTCTACTTCATCACAAATTATAGTCGATGAAACCGGGCAAAGTTTGGTTTTGCGATGCAATCTAATAGTATGTATTTACAGTTTTTAATGATTGACTTTTTTTAAGCATACTGATGTGTGACGCGGGTCTTTGCAAGCGGACCTATGGGGAAGCGGAGTGCTGTTGTTGTGCGCACATGAGGAGCATGCGCAGTCTCCGACAATCGCTGAACTTTGAATAGATAGCTTCAACGATTGTGCAGATCAAGTAAACCTACTCTAGAAGTAACAACAGTGCATTAAAGGACTAGTTTTTTTTTTTTTTTTCAGATTGCGCATGGCTTTATTGTGACGGGAATGTTCGCCCCGATCCAATAGCCTATTTTTGCTGAATTGTAATTAATCTTCTTTTGGGTGGCAAGATGGTCTGAGCCGCGATCTCAGACCTTCAGGAGACTGGTTTCTAAGATGTGCACTGACAAAGGCATGTTAAATTAAAATTAAAAAAGATCTACATTGGTTGCACATAATAGCATTTTTTCAATCAAAGTTAATTAAAATTCTGCTTAATACACTTCATCAATCCGTACAGCAACAACGTAATACGGTATTTTATGTGAAATGAATGAACATTTTTCATGTTCTGTTAAATTAACTACAGTATATTATGTTAAACCAGCAATACTCATGTCAATACAACATTTTTTTTACCCTTTTTTTTATTAAAAAAATACATCACAGAGTTATTAAGCTATTTAGTTGGTCTGTTATACTTGATTCGTTATCATTTTTACAAACTTTTTATAAAGATCATGGAAATGATTTGTGTATGCAGTGTATATTGAATGTTAGTTGAATACATTAACCTTAGTATTGATATAGCATCAATATTTCAACACAGGTAGTTATAAATATAGGACGCTTGTATATTTATTTTAGGATTAATAATTACATTGTATTGGAAGCAAAGGAGAAGATGCTTTTGTAGTTTATGTTGGACAACAAATTTGCCAGTGTATCACAAAAAAGGGTCATAAATTAGTTTCCAGTATCACACACAAAACCCATGACATACACATATGGAAAAAATGAATTTACTGAAAGTCTTTAACTTTCTTTCCAACTGTACAAAGGTATGGAGATGTCTTGGGGCACAATGTAACAAAGGGAGCGGGTCTTTATGCAAATATAGGAAAGTCAAGTAAAGCTGTTTATTTCTACATGATTTGTGTTAATATGACATCAAAGAGAATTATGTCAAGGTAACTCGAAAAAGCTATGTAATATCAACAGAGATGACTATTGTAAATAAAGTGAACAGCGTCATTAGATCATTTTCGTTGAGTGTGTCTGGATTTTGCATGTGCTGTTTGTGTGCACGTAGGTTGGTTGGCAATAATGGATACAACGAGTCTATTAGAAATAAACTGGATACATTAGGATTAAAAGTCAAGACGGAGGTAAAAAGCTTAGGGGTAATTGTTGACTGTAATCTGAATTTTAAATCGCATATTAATCAGATCACTAGGACATCATTTTTTCACTTAAGAAACATAGCTAAAGTTAGACCTCTTATATCATTGAAAGATGCTGAGAAATTAGTTCACGAGTTTGTTTTCAGTCGACTAGATTACTGTAACGCACTCCTCTCAGGACTACCCAAGAAAGACATAAATCACTTGCAACGAGTGCAGAATGCAGCTGCTAGAATCCTAACTAGGAAAAGAAAATCCGAGCACATTTCTCCAGTTTTGATGTCACTACACTGGTTACCTGTGTCATTCAGGATTGACTTTAAAATTCTGCTTATGGTTTATAAAGCCTTAAATAATCTTATATATCGGAATGTCTGACACCTTTTATTCCAAATCGTAACCTCAGATCATCAAATGAGTGTCTCCTTAGAATTCCAAAAGTAAAACCTAAAAGAAGTGGTGAGGCGGGTGGCCTTCTGCTGCTATGCACCTAAAATCTGGAATAGCCTGCCAATAGGAATTCGCCAGGCTAATACAGTGGAAAACTTTAAAAAACTGCTGAAAACACATTACTTTAACATGACCTTCTCATAATTTCACTGTAATTAAAATCCTGATACTCTGTATATCCAACTCATTATAATAACTATTCATGGTGGCTCTAAAATCTGTACTAACCCCTGCTCTCTCTTCTGTTTCCTTTTCCGGTATCCTTTTGGTGGTGGCTTGTTAACTAATGTCTTATTTTAAGCTCTTATTTTGTCTTTTATTTTTCTTTTCTTCATTATGCAAAGCACTTTGAGCTACTTTTTGTATGAAAATGTGCTATATAAATAAATGTTGTTGTTGTTGTAGGTTATCTCCGATTTACCTCTCTCATCCTAAATAAGCGCATATTTGCTTGATTAGTGAAACTAACGTGTGCATAGCTACACTCGGGTTCATACTAATGAAACATGTGGATCTACAGTCCTGAAATTAAATGCAACCTCTTTCCGTGGCTGTTTTAGGTAGCTTGATAGCGTGTAAAGGACTATTTGCCATTGCTGCACTAGATGGACTTCCGTTTGCGACTACACAGGCTAGCCATTTTTATAGACACAGCTCTAAAGCTGCTCGTTTGCATGATGGAATGCGGTATTACAATACTAGAACAAATGGACTGCACAGTCCTCAAATAAAAGGGAATTAAAAGGGGTGAAGTCCAGCAATATAATGATAAAGTTGAATATTAAGTATAAACATATATGCACCAAGTCCTGAGGGAGAAGAGACTGTCACGGACAATGAAATGGTGCTTTATCAAGCAATTATTCAACAAAGAACCACGCAACCCAGTAAAGAACCATCTGTAAAACTGTAAGTTTCCCCCTAGGGATAAAGAAAGTTCTATCTGTCTCTTTAAACTGCCATTAAAGAACCATTATTTTAAAGAATGAGGACTGTAATTGTTACATCAGGCCGTGACAATTATATATAAAAAAGCATAACTGGAATTAACTTGAAGGTGTATCTTTGACTGTTATATTTATTAGTTGTTATTATCATTTTTCGAAGCCATTTATTGCAGATCGGGATCCAAACCGAATCCCAGCAGCTTCGGGGGCAAGGCGGTTAACATCTCTAAATCTAAAGTCTTCAACCAACCTAATAGAAAGAGAAACAATCTGTTTTCGTACAGCGAAAAACGCAGCCGAGTGTACAAACGGATACTGTAAGTGGGGCTGGAATTCAGCCCTAACCACTGCATATGAAACATTATCACCATTGTTATGTTAAAGGTTTTTTTTATTAGAATCCCAATGTATAAATGAGAAATTTAGTCAAAGGAATATGTGAAGTTTACAGGGATTTTAAATTAGTATTGATGTCTTTATGAAAGGAAACGGCTTTGGCGAAAATGCATTGCTTCATTTACAGGGTGGTCCCGATCTAATTATGCAGATCCAGATCGTCTGGATGACTTTGATTTATGCGGGAACGATTCCAGTTCGGCGCAAAGACGATTCTTCATGTCGTCAGTTCGCACACTTCTCGATGGTCCGGGATTTTTCGGGTGATTTTCTATTTAATAAACTTAATAAGTTATAGCGTATTGAAAATTGCATAATTAGATCTGTACCACCTTTATATATTGCATATCGATTTTCAAGGTGTATTTTTTGTGATCAACTTTTTCTTAAAGACAAAATGATAGGATATAAACAATAAACAAACATGAACATTTTGTGAGCATTATGTGGAAAATATTGTAAATGTTTCTGAAGAAAATGTATCTTAAATACCGGAGAAGCACAATAATAATAAAACTTAACCTCATATATATGATTTTAGCATAAGTATATAGAAGTAACGAGATTTTTGTATTGCAGTTTAATACTGGGCTGAGAACAGGCGTTGTTGAAAAAATGTGTTAATAACATATTGAGATTAAATTTTAGAATAACGTTTTATTGAAACTAAAAATATTTAAATAATTTTTGAGAAGACTTCCAAACCTGTCCCGTGAAACGATCACCGTAAACATTAATTCCAAGAGAAGACGAGTAAATTAATGGTGTTAAATAATATTTTGACTAAAACCAGCCAAATCGTGAAACTAATAACTGATTTGCAAAGACCCTGCAGCAAGTGTGTTGAGACTTCTTTTTCTTTGGTAAACGCAGTGCTGCTCATTAATCTAAAAGCTTTGCTGGGGTGTGTGATACACATGCGGGTATAGAGCAGTGCGCCTAGAAACAAAGAAAAGCTCGCATTGAAAAACGAGTAGAGAGTACCGTTAGTTAATGGGCGGAGTTCGACATCGAAGGTCGGGCAGATAAGCCATAAAAATATAGCACTGTAATTGCATTTGTTGAGTGACGACCGTATTGCTATATATTTACATCCTATCCCAAGCCATTAATAAATTGTTCAGAATATAAAGTTATAATATAGCCTAAATAACGCTTACATAAACTCGTTTAAAACTTTTATGAAAAGGTACAGAAGTTCCATTAACGACGTTGAAATGTCAGAAAACGTGGCGCACGATCCTTGTTGGGTTAGGCTCCAGCTTCCCCGCGTTCCTGCTGTGGATATGTGGGCTTTATTAAGTGGATGGATTGATTGAAAGCGAAAGCACTTTTCATTTTAGACTTACTTCATCAAACAGATGATTTTGTTTATCACATATTTTGTCACGGTGGTGTTTGTGTAGTTTTACAAAGGTTTACTCAGACCATCCCTGCTTGGACAGGCTGCACATTCACGACGTGGGTGTGTGTGCTCGCAGGACGTTGCGAGCAATTTAATAGCTACCCAAGGAGCTATCCGTTGTGTAAAAGAGGAACATACCGTAAATAACCTTTCTCAAAATGAATTTGAAATAGTAAAGTAATCCGTAATTTATGTAGCACAGAATATTTCTCTTAAGTTTGGTGACATTAATTGTGTCCGTTGTATATATTTAGCACATTTACATTAGCTGTGGCCTTAAAAAAAAGAAGGGGGGGGGGGGGG
>JANRMT010062840.1:35298324-35345824 GCA_026402145.1 Polypterus bichir lapradei
CCCCCCCCCCCCACCCCCCCCCCCCCCCCCCCCCCCCCCCCCCCCAGGGGGGGGGCCATGAGTCAACCCTTGATATTTATTTTAGTAACAGAGTGTATCCGTTAGGTGTCCAGGCCCTCAAACTCCGCCTTTTGGTTGTTTAACAAGAGAAGCTACAGGTAGCTCTTTCACATACACACGGGACCGGTCACCTGATGCACGAAAGGAAAAAATACAGAGCTGGTGCAAACTATCGTAACACACTATGAGCTGTTTCATCATGGGGAAAATGATAAGTAATAATAGTAACAATACGTTATTTATATAGCGCGTTTTCCATGTAGATAGTCAATGTCGAATTCAGAACAAGTCAACCGACTTTACCGTGTATGCGTGGCACTTGGTTCGTTATCTGCTTTCATCCACAACACAGCGTGTCCAGAGAGGATCTAGCAACCTGTCCAGGATTTGTACCTGCCTTGCCCTCTAAACAGGATCGGGGAGTTAGTGGATTCTTATGTATGTGATGAATGGTTCACATAATGGGCAAATTAGTTTACGTCATTCATTCTTCAATCATATTTGTAGTCGGTGGGTATTATTAGTTATTTTATATATGATGAACGAAATAATGATTTTCAGGCCGTGGGTTTTTCAATCCTTATTTATTTATTTACTGCTGGACGAAGCTTACAGACACTTCTTCTTCAGACGTTTTGTCCCCCAACTCCACTCTCTCGCCTTTTTATACTCTGTTCCTATACAAAATGAACGCGTTTGCAGCTTCCCAGGGAGAAAAAAAAATCACATTCCAAATAACTCAATTGTTCGTATCAATACTGATTATTTTACTGCACTTTATAGGTGTGGTAGTGTTACTGTTAGAAGTACCACTATAATTATATATTTAAAGTATAATTATTTCACGTACTTTCAAGTGCGTTTCCAGGTAGCCTGTAATTTTGAAGAGTACCTGCTGCTCTTACTCCGTTCCATGTATGTATCGCAATATGCGCCTCTTAAAAGGACAAATTGTACAAATTAACCGCAAAAATGGCATGGACGTCAGACATTTAAAGTCACTGGAAAGAGCCAAAAATGTGTAGTTCAAAACACATCAACTCATTTTTGGCTATTAGCAAATTCCTTATATCCTGCTTTCACTGGAATAAAGTGCACATTTACAAATATAACAGATAAAGTAGAGGCAAACTAACACGCCATAAAATGCAAACATCATGCTCAAAATAAAACAACCCTGACATTTTTGCATAGAATTATAGATTTATAGTATTCATTAGTAAATTTAATAGTATCTATAATTCTTTTGAGTAAATTATTCACTTGTTACAGGCACCTATTTATGTTCTATAATAGTTTAATTAGTCTTTAGGTTCCCTTTTGAGGTGTTCCAATCATTTTTTCTTAAAACGTTTTCTACTGTTCTGTGTTTTACTGACTTTTAAATGCTTTTGCAAGATTTCTGAACTTTTAGAGGTTGAATTAGTAAATCTTTAATTTATGCTTTCCGTTCTGCTCGTTTTGCAGCGTTGATTCCATTATAGTCCGCACGACTTTAATGACAGGAGAGAAATACAGGATGGTCCAGATCTAATTATGCAGATCCAGATCATCTGGATGACTTTGATTTATGCGGGGACGATTCCAGTTCGGCGCGAAGACGATTCTTCATGTCGTCAGTTCGCACACTTCTCGATGGTCCGGGATTTTTAGGGTGATTTTCTATGTAATAAACTTGAATAAGTTATAGCGTAATGAAAATTGCATAATTAGATCTGGACCACCCATTTTGGATAAAGATGAACCCATTAAAAGAAAATACAAGCCAAGAGTAGACATTAAAGTTTTCATCGAGAATTAATTTTTGTAAAACTTTTGCCACTTCTAGAATTTTATTTTAATCATCTCCTCACTTTTCATACTGTTTTTTCCCTATCACCGAAGGGTCTTGTAACAGTCCACAGAGGATGCGTAAAAAATAACGTTTAAGAAGCAAGTTAATTCAAAGAACGACGAAATCTGTGGAGTTTTAGTTAGCCAGTTTAATATATGGGCGTGGTTAACTGTTCGATTTATATAGGACCGTTCAGTATGGACGTTAAAAGTGTGCATCTTCCTCTTACATAATCGAAACGATGAAAGAGGGCGTGACTGCAGTGCAATACAATTACCACTATCCCCGACTAATTACTAATCACTCTCTCGCTGTTCATCGATGGGTGGACGCTGAAAACTCTGAAAACCGCAGAAAGACGACACGGTGTCTGAACAAGGCAAATGTCCGGCATGCTGGGCAAAAATAATTACAACTGGCTACCAACTCCTAAAGGTAAGTGGGAAGCCGCACATCCAAGTATATGAACTCGCTAGGGCAGTGGGCGGAGCCAGGCGTACTAGAGCAGCATGAAAACAGCAGCGCCCAAACTAACACACTACCAAATGAGGGATTGAAACGAAGAAACTTATCTAATGCTTTGTAGTGCTATCATCCAGCCGTTTGTAAAGAAGATGTATTTATTAAGACATTCGTGACGTATTTAAATGATACAGGGAAAAAATGAGTTATTGAGAGAAATGAGATAATGTAGAATTCATGGGTCGTTTTGCTCAGTGGATGAGTGGCAGCAATATATCACGGGAGTGATTTATGCCTGCCATACGACTGGATAGTTACACTAAAGCAATTAAAGGAAAAGAACACCAAAACAAGCAATAGTACCATATAATGTGATCCAATACAAAAAACACTAACACCACCAAGCAATTGTAACTAGCAACATAATCGCGTTTTATTCTTGCCCTTAAAGGGTTCAAGGAGTTTTCCGCCGTGTGTTGAAGGTCTGAGTACATAAGCGTTTATGGGCGTTTCAGTATGGACAGGAATCCATTGAAAACGAATAACGACGAAAACACTAGTGTGGACATACTGTATACCATTTTAGGTTAAAACTGTGTTTTTAAATTAAAAGTTAGCATAAAAATCAACAGTTATCAGATCATAGTAAATTCTTCCAAGGAGCCACTGATGGTTACCCGGGGCCACTTTAACACGCGTTTACAATGTTTAGCTATATATTCAAATGATTTATTATAATAATCTGGCAGCAATCAAAGTACATTCTAGAACCAAACATTTGTAAAACTCAATAGCGAAGCATGCTGTAATGACCAACTCTACAGTCTAATAAAAAAGACACTTGCACCAAGGTGAAGGTTCAAAAGGCGTTTTAACTATTTATTCAAATGTAACAGACAAGATGAAAAATAATACAGTAACAAATTTATTGTTAAATCGAGATATTGTACTCGATTACCCCCATTGTTATTGCCCAAGAGGGACGCCCTACTTGTTCGGTGTCGTTGTCCCACAACACAATGTAAACGCTAAGATACCGTAATGCTTTCCAAATTGAAGCTATACCCGTATCAGAGCTCGGGAACCCGCTAAATAAGCTCATCAAGAGCTACGCAGTAAACAAATCCTCTTTAATAAAACCCCTGTGTGCGTCCAGGTGTCCGTGTGTCTTCTGGTGAAGTGCGCATGCGCGGGGCCACACGGCACGTGTTCAGTCTCGTCCTGTGCATTCCCTGTGTGTTCAGAGAGAGACACACACACAGGTGCTTGCGCAAGAGAGACACACACACAAACAGGCGCGCGCGAGACAGACACACACGCACGCGCAACACAGGCGCGTGCGAGAGAGAGACAGACACACACATACAGACACAGAGGCGCGCTTAAGAGAGACACACGCGAGAGACAGACACACACACAGGCGCGCGCGTGCATTGTTGCAATGTTACTTTTCTTGGTTGTTTATTAAATTACGGATTTTTCAAATGTTCATTTTTTTCCCTGTGGTTAAAACTCATTAAAAAAAAGTGTTTTTAGCGAGCGGGTCATAAGGCTATAGCACGAACTCTTGCAGTGTTAGTTTTATCTGTTGTTCAAGGTTTTCTTAGTGTTATTCAATGTTTTTACATTTAGTTTACTATTACGCTGTGCATTCAATGGTATTATTAACTATATTTGTGCTTAAAAACTTTAAAAAGATATATATTTACATACAGTTCATACGGTCTGGAACGGATTAATTGTATTTACATACAATCCTATGGGGGAAATTACTTCGGTTCACGAACAAATCGGGTTACAACCAGAGTTTTGGAACGAATTATAGTCGTGAACCAAGGTTCCACTGTATTACTGTCAGACAAAATTACAGGCATTTCACGGAAATACAAACCAGTATTACTGAGAGAGAAAATTAAAGGCACACAATACTGGGACGTATATTACAGCCACATACAAGGTCCCTTGCCATTTAATATAGACTGTTCCTACTAATGTGTATGCACTACTGTCCTAGCGCCCGTTATTGTAACAGGCTTAATGTCTAGTATCGTAATAAAGTACTGTACTTGATTCATGTTGCGTGTTTCAAGCCCATAACGCTAACTCAACAACTAACAACCCTAAACTCCCTCGCTTCCCTCACACGAATGAACAATTACTTCCTGCGGGCGAGCCTCGTTTTTTATACCTCTTCGGGAAGAAACGCCCCCTGCGACTTCCATCTGCCTTCTTTGCATCTCGAGCCGGCCCCTTGCTGGCTATGTGACGGTGATTGGTCCGTTTCTGTTTACATGTCGGCTGCCTCGTTTGACATATTTCAATAAAGCAGGTGCACTCCTGGGATTGTTTTGTAGTTCGGCTGGTAACTATCGCCGTAAAATTTAATCTTTCTGTAGAGTCGTTACAATACAAACATATTGTAGCGAAGGACGGCACTGATGTCCCGGTAGGCTCTGCGGCGCTGCACCTAAAATTAAACTGTCCATTATGATATACTGTATTTCATGTTGGATTTTGAATAGTTGTGTTTAATGTTGGGTTATAGCTTTTGGCAATGGGAGTGCTTTATTCAAGTTTAAAGGGGGGGGGGGTTGGGGGGGGGGGTCTTGGGGTTGGAGTTTGCCTACCACCAGTAGCCTGGGGTATGTCCGGGTATCAGGACTAAAGAGGTAGGTTTAAGTTGAATATTGCTGTTTTGTAAGCGTTACTTGAATGTACAATTATTACAACTATTATTACTGTACTATTATTAAAATTAAAGTGTTTCCTTTATAAATTGAGTATGTATTTGTCACGATATATACATTCGTAAATACTGTATGTGCATACTTTCGGTTTACTTCCCTGTGTTTTCTTGTCTCACTGTTATGAGAAAAGATGATATGAAGCAGCCTAGTTTTCTTGTCTAACTGTAATATTGTGAGGTCGGCTGCATTATACGCAAATTCACGTCGTTAAACTCGTGTTATTAATTCTATTGCGGATTGCACTCCTCCTCAGCATAAGAGTTCATATTAAGCGTTGCTTAAAGGCAGTCAATTAAATTATTTACAATCTGATTTTCTCGGGGCTTTGCATTTTTCACTAACGCCTGCCGGCCACAGGATTTGTCGCATTATTGAAAGCAATTTGCATTTTACACATTTTTGTAGCTTCAAACTTTACAAAACTTGGTTTAGATTCATGCAGGTAAGCAGCAGCAGCATAACAAGCGCAGTGGAAAGCATGCCCGCAACACTGGAAAATGTTTTTCTTCTGTGAAGGGTGAGCAATCAGCGAATGAGCCGTTGTAATGCGCAGAGTCCAGACGGGGAAGGGCCAAAAAAATAAGCACGAAACAATCCGAGAGCGATTAGAGTACCGTTTTCAGAAAACCGCGTTTATGTCCATTCACACCAAAGCTGACGCTACGTTTTCCGAAGTGCATGGCGCTGGCGAGCATTAAAAAAAAAAATCTGTTTTCAGGTTTTGAGAACAACGTGGTAGTGTGGATGAAAAGCAAAAACGCAGATAAATGTATCCGTTTGTAAATGAAAATGCATTGCTATAGACAGGGACAAAAATCTCTTAGATTAAATATTGAGATTAAGCCATGCCAGAGGCATTTCTTCGGCCCCCACAGGAAAAAAAAACCGATTCTAGTCAGTGGTTTCAAATATACAGAGTCAATATCAATCCAGAAAGTAAAATAGCTCTACACAAAAGCAGCATCAGAGCCCAGTTACTCTATGCTGCATCAGTATTGGGGATATGCTTCCAAAATCACTTGTCTGGCAGATTCAGTTCTTCTAAAAACGTCTTAAGACTGGCAATAAAAAAATCACCATGGTATGCAAGTAATGACTAGATCATCCAACAACCATTAACAAAATTTCATCACAGAAAATGACACCTCCTGAGTTAGAGTCAGTTGCCAAAAACTGAAGGGAAAAAAAAAAACCTTTCCTAGGACCGTTAACCGCTGCTTGTGTCTGTGTCAGTCCTTCTCCACCACATCTGGAGTTGCTTTATGGCTATGTTCTGTGTGGTTTTTGAACAACGTTGACATAGCTTTGTACCCAGGGATGTCAGGATAGACTCCAGCTCCCCTGTGGTATAAGAATTTAATGTCTTGTAATATCCATATTAAGTTACAGTTGAGAGCAGGCATTATATCTTTATGAAGTTAAATGGGCTCAGTCTAATTTCACTGAATTGTGATTTCCTGCCTTGTGCTCAATACTGAAAAGATATGCTGCATTTCCCTGTACAACTATAATGGAATAAAAAAGGATAAATGAATACACACACATGTACTATAATAGACTGGGTACTGTACATTTAATTTTACCTTGATGAAAAAGCAAAGAAATGTTTAAGTTGTTTAAATTGTGTAAACTTATTAAAATTTTCAAATTTTCTGAAATTGAAGGTATTCCATCCATCCATTATCCAACCCGCTATATCCTAACTACAGGGTCACGGGGGTCTGCTAGATCCAATCCCAGCCAACACAGGGCACAAGGCAGGGGCAGGGCAGGGCAGGAAATTGAAGGTAGTTTAGTTTAAATAAACAATTGCATTTGTGTGTGTTGGGGCTTTAACCTATCTTAGCAGCATGGGGAAAAACCTGAAATCAACCCTGGATAGAGAACCAGTATATGGCAGGGCCCATTCATGCACACACCCATACTAGGTGGATTTAAAGTGTCCAGTTAATATAACATTTACACATTTGTTTTGAAGAATGACAGCAAGAGTATATGGAGATAAAACCCCACAGACACTTAGAGAATCAGACGATTCAACCTAAGCAGCACCTGGTCTTCTATGGTTTCCGGCACACCGGCCATGATGGAAATGAATCTTAGCTTTGATATTCCCAACTTGTCAGTGAGTTCCCTCTGGAATCATTGCCAACTATTGCTAACACCTGAATATAAACAGGTAGAGCCAAATTTTCGGCAGTCTGTCTTGATAATTGCCAGGGCCAACTCAGCAAATAGTTTTGAGAGAATGGCTCTTGAAAGCCTAAATTGGCTCATAAACTAGTCATCATCGTGAGCAAAAACAAAAATAAATCAACCAGACCAGTCCCTAAAAGCTTGTTCCCTTTGTATATGACCAGCAGTGCCAAATAAGCCACACGTTGTGTCCAACCATTAGATTATGAATAGGCTGTAGGACATTATAGGTACAGTTTTCAGTACACAGAAAGTAAATCATGTCCGTGTTTTTATTAGGCTTTGGTTTCTAATCCTTAGAAGCAACAACAGGTAGCTGACATAAACTGATGAAGAAACCAAAATGTTTTTTCAGTGGAAATACACAGCTTTGGGCCCTCTTAAAATGGAACTAAAGTTAAGTCATCATATTCATCACTTTTGAGGTTTAATTTTTTTTGTTCTTTATTTTGCCTTATACAATTTCTCGTATTAGTTTTCACATACCCCTTGGGGTCAGAGCGCAGGATCAGACATTGTACAGTGCCCCTGGAGCAATTATGGATTAAGGGCCTTGCTCAAGGGCCCAGCAGAGTAGGATCTCTTTTGGCAGTGACGGGGATTCGAACCGGCAACCTTCAGGATACCAGCACAGAACCTTAGCCTCAGAGCTACCACTCCACCCTAATATGGCTGACTTGGCTTCATTTCCCAGTTTCCCTGAAATGTTGCATATAGAGGTGGGTCAGAGTTTCAGTAAATATACACACACTTTCCTGTCAAGTTTTCTTTTATAAATCCTGACATTTGTGTGGGAAGCTGCATATGCACATTTCAAGCCTCTTTTTGTGCGTACGCAAGTTTAATAAATCCAACCCCTGTTCATTAGATTTGTACCCAAGACAAAAGGTTTGTGTGGTAGCAATACTTTGCCAAAATGTCACTTTACAATTATATTTTGGAACAAACTAAATCAAAAGAGCAGCAGCACAGGGCCATAGTGGCTGTCATTTATTTAAAATTGTGCTAGGACTACAGTTCAGCTCCTGGATAGGTTTACCTATTAATGTACCTTTTGTGTTAAACAAAGTCATCTCCTACAGTCCATCACACTAGTAGGATGATTAACACTGAAACTAAAGAGCCAGTTCTTTGCCCTTGAATGTCATCCTTTTTAAGTAGGATGGCCCCTACCTCTGTGTAGACCTGCAGAAAGATGTATGCTCAGAAAAAGAAAATGTTATTAAAAACAATGTATGGTTTGTTTGAATATCTCAAATGTATTTCAGTTGTACTTTGTTGACTGGAAAAAGAAAACAAAATCTACAATTTATACATTTTTTGTGTTTCACAATTGCAAAATTACTTGCAACTGGAAAGCAAACTAGCCCACCTGGAGAACATGCAATGGAATTTTGTGATTTTAAAGCTGTGAAAACATTTGCTGTCAAATTAGAATACAAAATAGAAATTAACCATATTTCATCTTGGGTAAAGTTTTCAATTAATAATAATCCTTCCCAAACCAAAGAAGTTATACATGTATAATATTGTGGACAGTGTTACCGGAGGAAGAATAAATGGGGAGTATTGCCACTTCAGCAACTGAGCTAAACTGAGTGAGGCATGGACTCAGCAAAAACAGTTGTTATTCATTTATGGAGGAGAACTAAGAAAGAAACTGGACTCTTTGAAAGAGTCTGATTACTGTGAATCACTAAAGCAGATGACTGGCAGTCTTTTTGCACTGCTATAGAGTGTTATGTATTCTTGTATACTGTATTGTTTGGTACATTTTATATTGTACAACTTAACATGTTCTTTTTGATATGTGATAAAACAAGAACAGATAAAAATAAGAACTTTGATATATTGTTTACATATGGCAAATAAACTTACATGAACAGGTAGATATCAAGTTCAATCTGCTCTTCCTTTCTTTTCTAAAAAAAATTAGAACACATAAAGCAGTATACTATAAATGAAACATAACATAAAGGTTATTTTGTCCATTTAGTGCAGGCCTAGACCTAACCTTGTAGCATCATCAGTTGCAAGGCAGGAAACAGACCTTCAGACTGAGGTAGCCCATTCACGTGCAGATACACAATATGAGTGACGTAAATAAATACAAAATAGACAATGTGTACCTTCATCCTGACTGACAGGGTTTGAGATTTGAACCTGATCTTGGCAGGCAATAGTGGTAACCACTGCGTCAATCTTATGCCCTATTATGCTGACTTTAACAATGTTATGAAGTTATGTGGTTACCTTCAGTATATGAGAAGTTAACAAAAGACAGCGTTGAGTTCCACACTGGAAAGCACTATAGTGTCAAAGTGTTGCACAGATGGGCCCATGAGTGCAGTGTCATCTTCATGTCTATTTGAAAGATGATTTAATACACTCTTTCAAATGGAAATGACCAAACAGGGAGAGCTGCGCCGCTCATCTCCGTCATAGCGTTCTTCCAGCCTCCCCTTTCTCTTTCTTTTCATCACTGAATTCCATCAGCCTTGCTTTGACTTTTCGGCAGTGCAACAAGACAGGTCAGATGTCCAACTCCAATTTCAATTTAATTGGCATAGATTTAATTATGACAGGCATAGTATTGTAATACTGTAAATGATCTGCAATAATATAATAATATAAATAACTATTATCACCGGCGGCTTGACGGCGTTCAACCAGGCGCAGGCGCACTGGATCTGCAGGCCCGCCATAATAATGCTGAAGCAATGAGCATTGCAAGAGTTAATGATTACGTTTGTCTGTTCGGAGAAGATGATGTAAACCCCATCATCATGTGACATTTTAATAAATAATAGAACAGCGGGCCACAGACACAGTGTCTCCAAGCTGCAGGGTCGCAACGATGTGTCGCCTCCCAACTAACGGGAGCGCGTGCGCGTGCGCTGGGACTCGTCTTCTCGCGGCGCGCTTACGGCTTATCGGTGATCAGATGGCGAAGAGAAACGAGACCAAGGGAACTCTAACTTTTTGGGCCACATCTGGGGTGTTGTTCAGTCTGGTCCGCGGCGTGGGCTCTGTCTGTGCGACTCTCCACGTCGCAGCAACCGCCGCGCTGCTTGTACTCGGCAAGAGATACCTGAAAGCGCGCACGCGATCCCCTTCGGGAGAAAAACTGGACAGGTGAGTTTAAAAGGCAAAACTGATCCACCAGGCATGCTTCTGACAGCGATTCCCTTTATTGGTGAGGGTAGTGCAATTATCACTTCCCAAGGAGTGTGGCAATAGTGTTTAGCTGCTTATGAAAACGTAAGGCGCATCAGGTGTCCGAAATGATGTGCAACTGGCCAGCATTTAATTCAATTTCAGAAAATAAATGGAGACGGTGGACATAGTTCAACCTGGGCTGTGTAGTTTTAAACGATCATCTGTTTATTTCCTAGCCTTCTTTCACAGTCCAGGATCACAAAAGAAATTTATAGTGGGCGAAAGGTGGACGGAATGATAGTCGCTTGCAGGGCATGTTCTCACACATCCACTTTTGGAGAGGTGAGGAAACAAGAATATCCGGTTGAAAAGGAATAGGCACAGGTAAACTACACATATTGCAAGAGATTAAACATGTGCAGCATTATATATTGTGGATTCATTTGCTTGCATGTCATTGATGGGTCATCCATAATTAAAAGTTGCAAATAACTGCTACAGCAAACCCCCCAAACCATTGACATCTGAAGTGCAAATAGAATAATGAAACCTGTTTTATTTGGCAAGTGCTATGTAAACTGAAATATTCAAAAGGACTTATTTTCGGATTTGACAATTTTTAACAGATTAATTTTGATATTCTGGGCTAAGCTGTGCAATGCTTTCACAATATCTTCTCCAAAATATCTGCAGTTCATGATTTATCTTCTGCTCCTCAAGCACTACACTTTGATTTTGTTACATGATTTTAAAATAATCTTTTCTTAAAGCCATCTTTTTCCTTAACCATAGTATAGAAAATCAAAATAAATGAAACTTTACACATTAGTTAGAAAGATGATTAGAAAGATGATTATAAAATTATCACAAAATGGTAAATGTGATATGTCTGTTTCAAACAATTGCCAATAATCATAACATTTTAGAAAGTCTCTTCATAAAACATTTCAACACCTTTTACACTGTATAGATTTATATGACCCTGCCCTGCATAAGAGGTTTTGGAAGATAGATGAATGCATGGATGGAAAGTAGTCTAATAAAAAAGAAATGGTCTTGCTCTCAGGGAAGGTCATTGGGAGTGAGCAGGTTAGGAACCAGCTCTGTCAGGAAGAGTCACCAGTTCTGAGCAGGGAACACTCCTTACACACCTACACAATGGATTAATATAACTTGGTAGCCTTATTAGTCATGAGATGTGGGAGGAAAAGTGGAATAATACACAAGCAGTTGATGCTAGGTCTCCTGGAGCCATGTGGTAGCAGCACTGACCACTATGCCAACAAGCCCTCTGATGATGTGAATGTTCTTTCACCCTGCAATAGGCTGGCGCTCCTGACCGGATGCTTGCTGGGATATCCTCCAGCTTCCCTGCAATCCTAAGTGGGTTCAGAGAATGGCTGGACGATTCTCTCAGCGTGAGACCTGAATATAAGGTTAATACTTTTAAGAATCATTTAATCTATATTCTATTTCAAATGTTTGACTTAATACAGTAGTAATAGTAGTAATATAGTAATGCTTGCTTGCTAAAGAATTCTTAAATAAAGTGACCAGAAGCATCATCATTGCTTTAGCGTACAATAATTGTATAGCAGCTTCCAAAAAGATTACATTTTAACCGTTATTTTAAAATAATATTAAGTTTAATGAACTTTCCCTGGAAGATGCCTAAACAGAGTAAAACATACCACACTCAATGAAAGACACTATTTACAAGTCTATATTTCTAAACAATGCAAGATGAACATAATGGTAAGAAGATGGGTGGGTGGATGAATAGTCATTTTTATGCACTTTCTGTTTAATTCAAAACTAGACTGTGTGATGATCAGCCGTTTTAAACTATTAAAATCACAGATCTATAGAAAACAGACATTTCAATCAGTAAATCAATTTGTATAACATATTTAAGTGTGTGCATCATCAGATTATTTTTTTCCCCATCTATTCATCCACTCACTTTCCAAACCTGCTTATCCAGAGCAGGTTTTCAGGGAAGCTGGAGTCTATCCCAACAAGCATAAGGAGTAAGGCAAAAACAATCCCTGGACCGGGTACTAGTTCATCGAAGAGTAAACACACACACACACACACAAACTAGGGCTAATTCAACATCGGCAATCCATCTATCCTGTATGCCTTTGGACTGTGGGTGGTAACCAACACACCCAGGAAATCCACGCAAGCAGAGGTAGAACATGCAGACTCCACAAAGGGAGGATGACAGGACATGAACCCTGGCCTCTGTGTTATGAAGAAGCACCGCTACTGCGCTGCCTATGAATATTAATATTTTTTAATAATTTGTTTACTATGATAATCATGAGTGATCAATACTATATTATAAAAATAAGTGTAGATTAAAGGCTAGAATAAGAGTAAGTACAATTTATTTGGGATTAAACATAGGTTTAGAGGGGAATTAATTGTGACGTGTAAAGAGTACAGTAAAATTCTTACTTGCACGTCTTTTTTTGTATTATTGTTTCTACATTATCCTTTTCCTGTTCTGTCAACTGTATCATATTTCTCCTCACCAATCTGTTTGCCCTTTTCTCATCAATTTTCTTTATATAGGGTGGTCCAGATCTAATTATGCAATTTTCATTACACTATAACTTATTAAGTTTATTACATAGAAAATCACCCGAAAAACCCAGACCATTGAGAAGTGTGCGAACTGATGAGATGAAGAATCATCATCGCACCGAACTGGAATCGTTCCCACATAAATCAAAGTCATCCAGATGATCTGGATCTGCATAATTAGATCTGGACCACTCTGTATTCATAGGCATAGCATTATGTGTTGCATCATATTTCTTTTGAGCACCAGGCTGCACCTTCTTCTTTTGTCTTCCATGAAGAATCCACCTAGGGACTAAAAAGGAAATGGATCACCACTCTAAAGTGTCCACAAGAATGAGACCAGTAGTCTGGATAAGAGGAGAGATTTAACATGTGTATTATTGCAAACACTGAATATGTTTCTGTGAAACACTTACCTTTCATAATAACTTTCCAAGTAGTGAAAATTACTTTAGAAATACCCTCTCTGGAATAAGAAATATGAATTACGCTGCACCCCAGAAGAGAAAACTGTTCAACCATAATATAGCAAATGTGCACAGAAAGTTCTGTAGACCATCTTAACAGTGCAGCAGTCATGGAGCTCCCTATGGGCAGGCAATGAGTGCAAACTTGATGATGGAATTGTGCTTTGTGATGACATACTGGCTGTCTGAGTTAGAATGCGTGGAAATCAGGAAACCTCCATTCATAACTATTTAAATCATGAAGGTAGTCAACCACGTGAAATCCATGTGATGTGGAACAAATAAAGTTTACTAGTCTGGACAAGCATACTTTTACTTAATAAACACTCTTTGCTGAAGTATCTGACTGAAGATACATTGAACTACAGTTGTATAGAATACAACCAAACATTGTCTGAAAGTTTAAGTATCTGAGGCTTAATTGATAAAACTCCTAAAAGCTACTATGAAAGGCATTCTTTTTTTCTTTTTTCTCTGATACAGAAGCTAGATGGACGAGTTGAATGGCACGCACTGTTATGAAAACTGCTATTCAGAGGCAACTGCAGTGATTTGCTCTGATCATGGAGAGTAAAATGTATACCCCAGCAAATGCATGGGTCAATGCAGCTTGTAAACCAAGAGAAGACAGCATCCTGACCAGCTTCCCTGTTTTTGGGTCTCACACTTGGTTCTTGGAGTGGTGAGCTGTCATTTCTTAACCAACTGGAATATTCAGTGGGAGCCAGATGAAAAGGTTGCCTTGACCGGCATGGTGCAGGGTAGTTTTGGTGACGTTGTTCTCTTCATAGGCATTTTTAAAAATCATTTTTTTAAATAAGATGGAGTTGTGTTTTACAGCATCCACTTTTAGTCATGATTTTTGTGGTTCTTATTACCAGTTAGTATTTATTTTCTTATCAGTTACATACAAATGAAGTCAAATCATGTCATGGAACTGTTAATTTATAACAAAATGATGGTTAGTGTTGAATGTGTCATTTAATATATAACCTTTTATGCGCAATAGATGTATACTTTATTATGGACAGATGAATTTCTGGTTATAATTTTTGTATTGTGCTCGTGTTACACCTAATCACAAATGTTTGTCATATATAATTGTAAACAAAATACTATATTATTCAGTAGAGAACAAGACAATCCTGTCAAATTCTGTTTTTAGGTTTTCAAATTCAACAGTAATGCTTGCATGATTTTTGAATATATAACTGTTAATCATTTTTGCATTCAAATTTTATTTAAAGTTTATGGCCATATGATCAGAATACTCAGTACTTTTAAACGACTATTGCATAATACAATGTTGGAAAATGAAGTCATAAATACACTCAAAATCATCTATTCATTTTCTAACTGGTTTGGAAATGTGGGTCTAGTGTCTAACCCTATAATACTGGAGCTGGTCCTGGATGCAATGATAGCTCATCTTAGGGAACACAATCACACCATTCAGCTTACCTAGAAACTCTTTAGGAAGTGAGAGGAAATGTGAAATACCCAGAGAAAAGCCTATGTCTGCAAGATAGGATTGTTCAAAGTTCATATAAGCAGTGCCCAGGCATGCAATTTGATAAAAAGATAAATGATCATCATATGAGTAGTTTTAATCCACAACACTTAGCCAGCTAAGACTTTCTTTGTACTTTATTGAAATTTTGTGCTGAAAACACAAGGAGAAAGGAAAGGGGCCAAGTGGATTCAAGCTTTTTCTACATTTGTAGTCTTTATTGTGCTACATAGCTTTGATATTTTTTGGGGAGCCTGACTGGCTCCATTGTTTCAATTTTACTGAATAATGTGGTACACTGTGCGTCTCCACTGACCATTTAAATTGAGAAAACACTTTTCGCTATCATTGCTCTTCCTAAGCATTAAGAGGACTGATCCATGATAGGATTATTGGTCAAGCATAGTGCTATTCAAGTGGTATACATATCTTATGACATGCAATGGTAGGATTGGTAGCAGCAGAATGGAAATCAGGAACCAAAAAAATAAATAAAGTGACTCTAGCCATTATTGTACAGGTTAACCTTCACTGTTACTGTGGTATTCATATGTCAAGATAGATCTATGATCATTTATAACTACAACTAGCCATTTAGATAATTTCCTTGCAGCATTAACCTTATCAAAAAAATTGGATTGAGGATCACTTTGGATACCAGTGGGGGTAGTAATAGAAGTTTGGAGATCAGGAATACACAATATTCTTTTCTGTCTTTAAAAAGGCATAGCACTGATTACCCACTTAAACTAAGCAACATTTTCATCCCAAGGCACTTTATACATCAAGGGCTATAGTAAGGCATTTCTTTACTAGTTTAAAACAGGGGTCTAGGCAAGGGGACTTGTACAGTGTCAGAGTTGTGGACTGAATGTTGTGTTTCTTAAATCAGTATTTCAGCCAAATCAACCCCATGACTCTGAAGGAGATTAAGCAGGCTTGATAATGGAGATCATATTAGTCTTCTGTGTTAATATGCCTTTAAGAAAGTTTGCACATGCAGTAATACCGTTGGAATACATTTTGTCCAATTCACCATTAATAGTGTTATGGAGCAGCATTCCCAGCCTTCTGCGTGAATATGACTACTCTAGTTGGTACACTGGTGTGTGTGTGTTTTTTTTTAAATATATTTACTTTTACACTTTTTGGTAAGTGGATGCTGGTGCTAAATGTATTTTTAGGTCTACAATTAACAGAATCCTTTCTTTACAGTCCTGCCATAAACGTGGGGTTTAAGGCATAGTCACTGTAATCAGTTGCTGCACTTGACTGATAAAGTATTGCTGAAAAAACAGATGAATGCAATCACATCCATTAGGCTAAGCCCTGCAAAAGAAAGGGAAGAGATCTAAGGAGACTTCATCAGTCATACTTATGGACAGTGCATCAACTGTATGTGGACGAGATCTTGGGACTAGATTGTGGGTGCAATACTTTGTTACTGTGATAAATCTTTGAATGTAAATGGTTCAGAATTCAATTTGTACATGCTTGTTTTTTTATTGGAAATGGTATGTTTTCCAGCTCTTTAGCTGTATGTTTTTTAAATATCTTCCTGAATATTTTAATATCTGTGCTGTTTTGATACAAACCTTTAAATGTGTTATTCCTAATACAAAATGCTGATGTAATGAAATTGTACTGTAATAAAGATTTTAAATTATAACTATGGTAGTGGAGTATTAGCAGTGTAGTACAGATTTGTTTTATGTGCACAACCATAAAAGGAGAGCAGGTTTTCTTAACTGTAGCTCTGGGGGGGGGGGGGCGGGGGTCAGGTGTTGAGGTTTGGGGACACACCTTCTGAAAATAACATCATTTAACATTCTCAGTCTTGCTCAACCCAACAGGGGACCAGAGTCTATTCTGGCAACACCTACTGAAAAGCAGGAAACAGCCAGGCACAAGGTCACTGCAGAGAATACTGGCGCCCATGCCCACATTCACATTCATATTGAAAGCCAATTTGGAACTTCCAGTTAACCTAACCAGTACAAAGTTGGGAATGTGGAAGGAAAATTGTGCGGAAATGTGGAGAACATGCAAATTCTCCACGAATAGTAATTTGAATTTAGGATGCTGGATCTGTGAGTTGTAGAATGAATTACTGCTTGTAAGCTATTAAATTCCTCAACGCCATAAACTCACTCCGGCAGTTGTCAAACTAAATAATAAGGAGGTACTCTGCACCAGAACCTTGATTTAAATGTATGGCATGCGGTATAAGAATAGAAATACTGGTGAAAGTACTCATTTAAAAATGGTGAAAAGTTCATTTCATGTTGTATGAAATTTGTAAAATACATTGTAATTGATAATAAAATTTATCTAAATGCAAAATATACATAAATTCTTATGATAATTACTAAAGAAATTATAGTCTTCTTTAGACTTGAAATCTAATTAAAATTCTGTATTGTGTGCACTATGTAAAGTAATTTTTAATAATAAAATGTATCTGTAATGAAACTACAAATGCTTCTTTGAAATGTGTATTAAAACTCTCTCTCCAGCCTGCATTTTATTTTTGGTGATTTTATTTATACATTGCAAAAAGTGTTGCCCAAGGTTGGGTTGGCACCTGGGTAGGACTCAACAGAAGTCAGAAAGAGAGGAAACATATACTACTGCAGGTAAACATTGGCTGCCCTAGAAGTGTATAGACCTAAAGTAGTAGAACGAAAGAGACAAGGGTGTCATAAATAACTGCCAGAAAATTATTAGTGGTGTATGTATATGATTAGGAATATCAAAAGGCTGTTAGGTCTAAACGTGCAGGCTTTGTTACCAATTAATTGAGGGTAGGCAGCAACACAAACACCACCTGACTAGCAGAATGTGTGTAAAACTTGAAGGAAGGGAGATCCAATTTACTAAGTTAGAAAAAATGTGGTTTGGAAGACTGGCTCAATTACAAATCACTTTGGTGCCACTATAAATAGGACTTCCTTACTCTGGAAGCAGTGCCCTGGTGTGGCCATTTAAATAATCCCAGAACAGGGTTTAAAGCATTCTATTACCTACATTCTTAAAAGTAATGGTTCCTAAATAGCTCTTAACTGGGTTGTGTGGTTGTTTGTAAATCCACTGATTGATAAAGAACTTTTTTATTCTGGGAAGAGTTCTTTGCATATGAAATTAGTTCTGTGGGCTTTCAAAAGGTTCCATATTTCCTCCACTTCTTTGTAATATTGTTCACAAAGTTCCACGATTCATGTAATACCGTCAAATGTTTTTGATTTTTCTGCCCACATTTAGAATTGTAAATTAAATATTCAAATATCTTGTTAGGCCATTTTTGGACCACAGTTATTTCTGCACAATGCAACAAAAGAAACCTGCAGAGAATCCTCTGGTAACAGCTTTTTTATTTAAGACTAATCAGAGTCACTTCAACTGACATAGAATGTGATTGGTTAAATGTGGACACTGTTAAATTCCTAATAAAGGGAGTGTTTACATACAATGGAAATACATTTTGAATTACTTTCTCAGATCATCATATATTTTTAATTTCAGCATTGATGACAATAAAATTATTTTAAAAGCTCAAAAAATATGACAGCCAATTTCAAGCTTTACATCTACAATGGGCAAAATACAAGTTAGGGTGTGTAGACTTTTGATGTTTAATGTGTACCAATATGTTTGAAAGCTTATTTAACTACAGAATAATAACAGAAGGATATTTTTATTCTAGTCAGCTTTTCTTTCAAATGACCCTGAATTATATTGTTAGTACAGATTAGTAATTCTGTAAGGACTATTTTCCTACCTTCATGCTATATAAGAACTGAATTAAGAAAAAAGTATTTAACATTTATTATAGTCTTGTTAATTATGCAAAATTCTTACGTTATTCTTATAATGAATTCTTGAACAGAAGAAGCCCTCAAAACCACAATTTTATATACAGAATTAACACTGTTGGATTTCATAGTTATAGAACAGACTTGTGTCAAAAGAGTAATCACCCGCTTAGATACTGTAAATAGTTATACCACTGCAAGAACTTTACCTAAAATATTGCTTTTAATCCAGTGATCCATTTCTTGAATAGTTATAAAATGATTTTGGCCCACTATCCCATAATGCATTCTCTGGCTATGTTCATTTTACGTTTATGTCTAGATGTAGACTTGACCACTCCAAAAATGTCTTTTCCTTCAGTTTTGTAGTCACCAACTTGCTTTACATGTTTCAAGATGACTGCTTTGCTGTCTTATCGATTATACTTTTGCTTCAGATAATGGACAGATTAAATGGGATTAAAGCAGGAATCACTTTTTCTTCAATAATGACAAAGCATCTTCCAAACCAAGATACTACCACCATCACTCTTGACAATTAGTACTTCTCACAGAATGGGGTGTTCCATTTTTACCACACATAAAAGAATGCTTTCAGATAAAAACTCACCTGTCAGTAGAACAGTTTTTTCACTGTCGAGGATTGTTTGCCAAAAGGTGAACATCAGTGCTCTTCTTGGTGAGCAACAGCCTGGTTTTCTTTTATTCTATGATTCCGATATTCACAGTGTTTCTCACAAGCTGGAGTCATGAACACATTCTTTAGCCAAGACAGGGCTGAACTGCCCATCTTTAAAAATTATTCTGGAATTTCTTTGCAGCTTCCTGGATGATTTTAAATTATGCTCCTGAAATGTATTTGGGACAAAACACATTGTTGTCCAAAAAACTCCTCTATTTCAGAATTATATTAATGTCTGTGTTTTGGTTAAGGCTCAGGAGCTGTAATCATGGCTCAATGATTTTTTTTCTAAGGAGATCATATACCATATTCTTTGAATTGGCAATGATATACTAATACAGATAGATTTTGAGGGGGAAACGTCACTGTGATAATGATGGCCAGTGTGTTTAGATTTAGAGAACAGTTGCTCCATATCAGTTGTACTTGTTCTGAAAGTGGGCACTAAATTGGACTGAAGAAACAACTGAATGACCACACCTACATGGAAAAACAAATCAGTTGCCAATCTTTTTACTTTACCAAGCACACAGATATTTCTTGTACTTAAATGGATCTCTGATCAAAGTCAATATCAAAAATGTGTGATTCATAAAATCTAACACATTTTCACAGAACAATTATACATGTTCTTTTGTCTTTCCTTTTTGATATTTTGCTTTATTTTACATTTTTTGTTTTAGTTTGTGAATACACTGTATACAGTGCATAAATATGGACACATGTATATTATATAGTTTGCGTACAGCTGTGTGTCAGCACACCTGATAACCAATATAAAACCTAAATGTTGTGTCTTTGTCCTTTACTTTTCAGCATGGAAATAACCTTTAACTTTTTTTTTCTTTGTATGTTATAGTAAATTTCATATCATTTTTAAAAAATGTCAAATGCAGTTAATGTAAAAAGTTATGAAACGTGACAAATTATAATTTCTGACTAATTCAAAAATGTGCAATAAGGTATTTATTTAAATTAGAAATATCTTAGTGCTTTTCACTTACTGTATCCTCCTTACTTTCTCATTGATGTACTGAAGCAGAAGCAAGTATCTAAATGAAGCACAGCAGAGTGAATCAAAAGATGCAGTTTCAATTTCTGCCACTAGCAGGATAAACACACAGTGAAATCCTGCACAAGTATGCACTCCGGTGCACTAATAAATCTGGAAATGAGCAGAGGTGGCGCCATCCTTAGAGCAGCGCAGTGTGTCAATGACTACTGCGCGACAAAATGGGCAGGTCTTCTCACGATCAAACCACAGGCATAAGCACTCCTCGCAAAACACATGCTGTCAACAGAAAAAAATAAACATTTGTGTTTATTGTTATGCTGCAAACCAATTTTAAAGCAGAAGTGCACAACAACAAAAGTTGTACAAAATTTCTGTATTCATCAAATCTTGCACTTTTTTATTTCAGTTAGAGTTTTAGCCATTTTGTACATAAATACTTGGGGGTTCAAGACACTGTAATACTGTTTCAAGATAGCATTTATAATTTTACTCCTCCTTGTTATGCATGAGTTTTCTCCCTTTTTTGGCTGTGCCACAGCACACCTTCTGAATCAGTTTGATTTACTAAACAATCTTCACACATTTTGGAGAAAACACTTGATCAGATGGAATGCATGTAGCTTTCGAATAAAACCATTCCTCATTCACCCGCCAACCCCCTTTACCCTCTTTTCAGGTAATTAATTCATCCATCCATTTTCGGTACATATTTTCCTTTAAATGATTGCAGGGAGTTGAAGCATTAGCATAACACCAGGAATCAACTTTGGTATACATGGACACCTAAGGTCCTATAAAAGGTTAAATATGACAATCCATAATGTGCATTTACTTTACTTTATCTACTGAAATTACTTCTTTAATGCAAGTTTCAAAATAATGAATAAGAGAGGGCAAGAAATCCAAAATGCACCATACCATATATACAAGGCAAGAATGGCTATATAAGTGCAGTATATATTTTTCAATGGATCCAGCCAAAAATATAATAATTCTTTCCAGTGAAATGAAACAAGCTGACAAAAAAATAGGAATACTTTGAGAACAGCAGTCTGAATACTTCCATGTGCGTTCCTAAAAGGTTTACAAAAATAAAGCTTAATGATATTTTACACACATTTATAATACATTCAGTCATGGGTTTTAAATTCCAATTAGATTGTTTGAGTAGAAAGTCTGGGACTATCCCAACAACACTTGACTCAAAGAAAGAAAGAACCCAGGATAAGGCATCAGTCTCCTTGCATATGTAGCAGATATAAATAAGTAAACAATACTGGCAAGACTATTATAGAAATTATCTGGATTTCAACACTAATTATCTGGATTTCAACACTATCAGTTGCAATATTTGGTTTGCAAAAGCCCAAAGATTTTTGACTGATTTTACTAGCATTTGAATGTCTTCACTACATAAGTCATGGTATCAATTTATCTTCTGATCCAAAAATAAACGCCAAATTACAAGAAATAATTATGTGCCTGATCTGACACTTAAGTATACTAAGAAACTAATTATCAGCAAAGCCCTAGGTGTTCCAGATGTTCCAGCAGTTGCTGTGCTGCTTCTTATTCTGCTCAGGAATTGGGGAATTTAATATTCATTTACACAAAAGGACTAAAAGCACAATTCCGAAATACAGTATGGTGATTTCTGTTGTATCAAGATATACCAGAATAAGATGGGAGTTTTGGATGCACACTTTACAAGGATGACATTATCCAAATTTACAATGTATTTGCTCAAATAATAGATACAGGTTAAATAATACTTGAAAACCGTAGGTGTATTTTTAGAAAACACATGTAAGATTCATTGCAGAAGGCCATGGTATGGCACCTGCACTTTAAGGGTATATTAGAATTTATAAAGCAATTCTCCTTTTACACCAATGAGGCACAACATTATCAACTTGAGAGAGAGGAATTTAAAGTAAGATGGGGACCTGTTGAAGAAGTGGAGGCAAACAGCTGCTAAGCTCTATTTTGTCTTGAAGACTTATTTTGTTGTTTAGAAAGGAACATTACCATAAGCATGAAGTGCTTGCTGAAAAAAAATACAAGAATAGCACAAGAGAAACCTTACCTGGCATAACAGGATTACAGGGTCAGAAAAGTCCAAATGGCAAATGGCACACACCCCTCCAGCCTCCATGCACTGCTGACTGCTGGCACGGACACCAAATGTCTGTCAGAAAAATGGAAAATGTAGAAGAAGCAAAACCATAAATGATCACTATCAAAAACGCAAATCACAGAGAATATTTTTACTGTTTTTAACTTGGATGACGGTACTGCACTACTATGTAATAAAGATATTTGATAGATCTTACTGCATTTAATAAAGTTTATGCGTTCACATGTTGTTCATGTTGCTTATCATTCATTTACTATGTATTCCAAATTATTACTTGCAGTGATACTGGTGCTAATGTTAGCGGCAAAATGAGCATGGCAGGACCATATGCTGATTTTGACTCGGTTGCTTAGCAAAGTGTTCAAATATTATGAATTACACATACAGACCAAAGTGTGTGTGTATATTTATTTATCTGTCTACCTATTTCTATATTTATCTAAATAGCTTCTGTCTATCTATCTATCTATACTAGAGAAAGTAGTGGTGTTAATTTATATTTGACAACAGTTTAATTATTGTTAAGTAATATAATGTAACATTCTTAAACCCACTTCATCAAGTTCAGAGTCATGGGGGATTGAGGTTATCCCTGCAGCATTGGGTGCAAATCAAGAACCATCCTGGGTTTGGGCTCCAGTCCATTGCAAGGTCCACTCACAGACTCACTCACACATGACATTTTAGAATCACCAATAAACCTAACACACTTTAAGAATGTGGGTGGAATGCTAAAATTAGTACCTGGTGCGAGTACTGTGCTGGACACTTTCCCAGCCAAGACACTGTAATGGAAGGACACATAACCCGGCCAGAATGTAATTAAAGCAACAAAGGGATAACTTAATGATGAAGAGAGGGAGTTGGTGCATCGAGGGCAGTTCCTTCCCCCAGTATGACAGATGGCAGTTCTCTGCTGGCGTGGGTCCAGTCAGGAAACCCACAAGGATTTATGGGAGTTGTAGTCCTGAGGGACAACCCTGTCATGGTTCTTGGGCGACACCAGGGATTGCTACAGGGAAAATGACTCCCTGCTTCAGAAGACTTCCATCTGAGCTGGAAGTGTCTCCGTCGGGCTATGCCCCAGTACCAGAAGTACTCCCAGGTCTAACATAAAAGCAAGCCATCCAACCTCTTCCGGTGAGCAAGAGTCAGGAGGCAGAAGGCAAACGAGGAATAATTTATTCAAAAATTGTGGAACTGGTCTGTAAATAAGGTATTTTAGCAATAAAAACCTTCATTTTGCACCTGGGACTGAGTAGTGTGCTGTGTCTGGGGTTTTGGGTCTCAGTGGCATCCCCTGTCTTTTACACTGGAGATAAAAATAACTGATACACAGGATGTGCACAGTCAATGCATGGGTGCAGGATTTGAATTCAGGTTGCTGGATCTACGAGGTAGCAGCACTAACTGCTTTACCATAGTCCCACCCATTGCTGTTTTTATGATAATATTTTTAGATGCAATTCCTTAGAGGCATTAACAATAGCTGAAGAAGAAAGCTAAAACTTTAAAGTATTAAATGAGGATCAAAATGTATAAAAGAAGAAGAGTTCAAAAAACAGTGTATAATGACAGGCATTTGGTATCAGCCATACAAAAAACAGAAGCAGAGTGCACAATTGTGCTTTAAATTAATTTAGTTGACTGTGGAAAAAAATGGTCTGTTACCTGTGAGCTGCAAAGAACTTTAAGAGCCTTTCGAAGTGCTCCTATACGTCCACAAACATCAAAGCTCTAAATTAAAAAAAAGAAGAAAAAAAAAAACAACCTTTTAGATGCTAACCATTTATGCTATTTCTGTATTAAATAAACACCTCTCAGGAACTTAGGCTTTTATACCTTTATGTTTAAAGACTCTTCAGTTTGCACAACTCACCTTGCAAAGGCTGTAAAGAATTATGAGTACACCACTGAGCAGATAACTATTGGCTGAATAATCCCCCATAATGTACTTATACCACAGCTGGATGGGGACAAGGGAACGAAAAAGCTGACTCAGTTCTTCAATCACCAAGTAAAACTTTCCCTAAAAGGAACAAAACACATCACCGCAATAAAGACACAACAAGCCATCATCACATCAAAGTTAATGTGCAAATGAAAAAGGTGTGCACCTAATGTTTCTTAGAAATCCAAAATTGTTTGATACCGAGCTAAATGTTTAGATTTAAAAACAGAAAAATTACATATAAAAAGAGTTTTAAAATGTAGGGAAATTAAATGTAATAACTAACAAAGCTGATATGGAGAATAATGAGGCTACCTTTCATTAATGATCTGTATATTAACCATTCACTTTTACTTGTTTACAGTATTTGTATAATCACTGAGAATGAGTTTGAGCACTGGGGGTTATCAGCACTGCCAGTTTCTCATGTGCAGAAATATTTGCTTTTGTAGATGGCCCAATATTATAAATTTGAAAGTAGTGTGAAACAACCAACACAACCTGCGCTTCACATTCTAAACGATGTTCTTCTTTGCATTACTTTGTTTGGAAACACCAGACGCAATTAATCTGCTAATGCAGGTGAATGGTGCCATTTATTGACACAACCAAATAGATCAGTGTATGCTTTTTGACAAGGATTAATCACCTTCCCTTGAGCTTTGCTGACTGGAAGGCAGAAGTGCACCCTTTGAAAAGGTGGCCATTTATCTTTCTTTTGTCTCTAGAAGGAGACAATCTGACTACATCAGTCATCATGAAAAGTAATGCTGGATGTGATCCAAGAGACAGATTTTGTGAGGTCACTCTGTAACTTTAGTGGTAAATTTCTAATTTAGAGTCTGTTTCTGAGTCCCTGAAATCATACAGCTAAGTTTCCCCAAGAGAGAAAGTCTAAAAACTTTCATTCTACCAGACAGTTCTTAATCAAACTGCACGTTTATGAGCAGTAATACTCTGTGTGGAGTCTTGGAAGTCTTTCAAAACCATTAACTGTTGGGGAGGAAGACCTGTTACCTTATCATTAGGGATGGATGAGGATTTGAATTGATTTTGCATGATGACAGTATTGGTGTTTTTCACCCCCAATCCAAAAAAGGAAAACAAATAAATTTCCATTCCATATTCATCTTTGCATGAGGGTATAAACAAAGCTTTTTAAATTAAAATGCACTCAGTTGACATTACTATACTTTTAATTACAGACTGCCATATGGATCAAGAAGACAGATAAGCCACATTTAGGAAAGAAAAAAAAATGCAATACAACTTAATCTCTGACTGACTAAAGAGAATTATAAAAAAAAAAACAATTAGCGAGATAAAACATTTGAATTCAAATAACAGCAATAGAGGCCAAGTCTGAAAAAAGAGCAAAGCCAACAAACAGAAAACTAGAGAAAAGGATACTGCATCAAAATATTCTAATAAATATAATGAAAATGCTCAGCGTTGGGGGGACAAAATGCATATGCCATTTTGTGTCTTCCCTCAGTTTCTTTTTCAAATCGTAAGATATTAAATCAATTATTTCTACAATTCTCTTAAAATGGAAAAATTAAACTGTCATTTTAAAATATCAGTATTTGGGCATTTATCCTCCCTTTTTATTGAACTCTATTTTTTTTTTTGTAGAAGGATAACCCTATTCTGACTGCAGCAGGCAGTACAACCCTAGGCAATTTTCTTACATCTATATTATTATTCCCTCATATCAAGCCATATTATAGTATCCAGCTAACCCAACTTGCAGGTCTTTGGGAACAAGGACAAGAAGATATCCACAGACAGTGACATAGCGAAAATTGAAATCAAATCCCCAAAACTCACAGGCATCTGCTCTAACAGTTCTACCAATGTTCTCATCAGTAAGTGTATGCATGAGAGGCAATTTTAAGATCTATCCTTTTTTTTTTTTTTTAAGATTAATTACTTATATTTAAATGCCTGAATACTCATATTTAAATGCCCGAATATACCCCCCCCCCCCAGAAATAGACCACTTAAAATTATTATGGTACTAAATGGTAGGTTGCAATCATCCTATGTAAAACAATATAATTTATAAGAGATTAATTACTGTGCTAAAGGGTCAAGATTAGCAGCAGAGGCTTATATATTTAAAACATGACAGTAATTAACAAAGAAGAAATGGTGATATTTAATAAAAGCCCTCATACTCTTAATGAATTTCTTGAGGTCAAAGAATAATCATAAGATAGCTTTCAATGTGGGAGAAATGACAACTTTTCTTGGGAATCCAAAACATGATGTCAATCACAACCTTGGCTGAATGCTTTTCCCCCAAATTGCCACAAGGGACACATTTTCAGATGAAGAGTTAAAAGAAATGGTTACATTTTTTGCTGTAAACATCAGAAATGCAACAAATTGGTCAACTGTTATCAATCAGTTAAACCTGGCGGTAAAGTAGCTTCAACAAGGGTCCAACTACACAGAAAGAGCCATGAAAATGGCAGTCTAAGATAGGATGGTGATGTTTATAATCCATTTTCTCTCTGCAGGTTGGTCAAAAGTAAATGGCTAATACAAAGAAATGTATGCTGGAAATAATAGTTTAGATGTCAACTACAAACAATGACACAGTTGGGGACTTTTAACAGAGAAAGACAATTTGAACCCTCAAAGCCATGGGGGTGGGGGACCCTAAAGAAAAAAGCATGCTGGATAAAAATGGCCTCCATATTTGAAGAAAATGCCTGATGCAATAGTTCACTACTGTACTACCACTGTGAAGACTAAAGACGTATTACAATTTATTTTCCACTGGTCCTGGGTGAAAGTACCATAGTAATTTGGGCTTTAAATAATTAGAACACCATCTCCAATGTATTAGTTGATCTGTATCATGTAGCAACTCTATACATGGGTACATAACTACGAGAGGGGCACAGGAAGATGATATCAGTCCACTCTTTCTTGACTCCTCCTTATATTATTAGCAGCAGAGTTATCGCTTCACTTTTGAAAGAGAGCACTGAAATGAGTCCATTAAGGAACAATGTGTAAAATGGTGTTACAGTATGACAACTTACAATTGCATTAATACACACAATAATATGCTCATATTCACATGGAAAATGGCTTAATATAGAAAATGGTAAGTCATGCCAAACAGACGTGTAAAGCAGTTCCTCATGCCTTACCCATTTCAGAAAGAATGTCTATGACCACGTACACAAATAATAGTTGGACACTTGGGCATTGTGGTCAAAAATAACCACTCAAAATCCTAGAGGAGAAAGGAGTTAAAGTTGACTTCAAAATCAAAAAGATGTTAATTTTTGGACTTACTGAGGAGATCCACAGTCACTAGTCCAACCCAATAGTTTTAAATCAAACACAATATGAAATGTGGGATTTCTGCAACAACTTCTGCAAAGTTAAATACTTTTATTCTGAAGACTTCCCATGTACACGTTGAATAAACATATTTGGTGATGCCCATTTTATATCCACAATTAACAAGGTCAAACAGCATTGGAAGATACCTTTAAACAGATGGTAATACACCAAAAAAAATAAAAAAAAAACACATTGACAAGTCTGTCTGGAAAATGGCTGCATTAATTCCTTCCATTCGAATTCTACATGACACTAAAGACTTTATATAAATATGGTGGCTGGACTGTTTCACCCACATGGAACTGTTAGTTTAACATACTTTTTTGGACTTGGTAAAACCACATGTAATATCACCATGTGCCACTTCGGCTTAACAGAAGAAAAATATCGGGTATGTTGCAGAAAAGAAAAATTAAACCAAAATATCCAAGGTTCAGGCCATCTTAGATTTATATTACCAAAGGTTTACTACCTATTCCTCTGAGAAAGTCTGTCCTCTTATCATATTTATAAACGGCACTTAGTATTGTACTAGGACTTCAACTTCATTTACAGACTTCAGTTAAAAGTCTGCTGTGTTGGCTGTACCCTTATTTAATCTGCCTTTCTTTAATCTTTCTAGAAAATGTTTCTTAACTGAATAAGGAAGTAGAGTTGTTTCAGTGTATCAGAGATGATAAACAGTCTGTAATGTAACTACGGTGAACACTACTCCTAAGGGAACAGAATTATGCAGCCATTGGACATAAATCACAGTGAAGTTGGCCATCACTCAGTTAGATTCCTGAGACTTCAACTAACTCAGCGTTTCCCTGAAGGTGCAAAACCCACTCAATGGACTATCTTGGGTGTTAATGATCTTGTTGCTAGATCTGCTTCTATCTGTATGCAGAAACTACTGGCGCAGGTCATGTCAAAAATGGAGGTACTGTTTTAGTTTCTGACCAGAAGTCTAAATGCCTGTCAATCTCTCTCCATTAAGAAGACCAATACAACAACTGGGCCTTGTGGCAACTAATTCCTGTTGTACCAGAGACAGCTTTTTTAACAAGGACGGGGTAAAGAGATAGATGTAGGTCAAGATTTGTTTTAAGTTCGTTAACAGGAGGTCAAACCCAATTCTTCAGTCAAGCCCCAAAACAGAGCCCCATGACAGAAAGAATGATGCTAAAGACTTATACCAGGAACACTATAAAAATAAACCTGCAAAAAGACTCTTTTTAACCCTTTAATATGGCATCATAGTGGACGTTAAATTGCAACTTTGATGTTAAATTTGAACCCCCAAAAAGACACACTGATCATTAAAAACCACTTGTGAACAAGCACAATAATTTTTTAAATCACTGCCCCTACTTCACTGAGCATACAGCAATAAAAACAGTCTTCCACCTTCAGCAAAGTCTCTGACTAATGACAAAACATAACGGACAGACTTGGTGAAGAGAAATAAATGGGAAGGAATAAAGACTTAACAAGCAGTCAACTACACTGTCTGAGGAGAATTTATTTTGTTGTTTTCCTGTTTTTCACTCTAATACCAATAAGCATGTCCATAATTCTTCATCAGATCTAGATGTTTTACAATTAAATAATTAAGCCAAACACTCATATTAAAAAAAATTATATTTCTAATCTTTAGCTAACTTAATGTATTCCTAAAGCACCAGAGGTACCAGTTAATTCTTTACCCGTGATTTAAAAGCCAGGAGAATCCTTGGAAGGACCAGAATTATACACTTTATGCCGATAGTGAAGAACTTGAGAACGAAGTCTGTGATCCCCACAACCCAAATCAAGTTGAAGAAATCTAGGCTGTCAATATTGGGATTGACAAAGATTAGGCTGAGGAGAAACAGTAAGAGAAGAAAACAGCTATTGGAACATCTATTGTCATCAGGAAAATCAAATGCAATCATAACAGAAATATCTCATTCAAACATTTTAAAATGTTTCAATGGTTTTGGGTTTTATATAATTTCATTATACATACACAACACAAAATGAATAGCATACCTGAGAGTGAACTGAGCTATGGTTATTTCTCCCTTGTGTGTAACAACAATGCTAAGTAAGGTCAAATGAGGAAACATGAATAATGATCTTGCAATAATATAATTAGAAAGTATGAGGTAAAAATAACTGATAAAAAAAGATTAAAATAAATGTATATATAAACAAAATAAAAATACTTACATGAAAAGTGGAAAAGACTAATGGAAAACCTAAATAAAAGTAAAATAAAAAATGCAGACAAAATATTTAAATTAAAAACAATGATTGTATTGGCCAGAAATAGTGGGCAATCAAACACTACATCAGATATCCTCTTATTTCCTGAACTGGCATTTTCCAATAATGGACCACAGGAAGCAATAGTCTAAAGGCAGCATAACTGGACCAAATCACAAACCAGTCTTGGATGTGATGCCAGCACACTACAGGTAACACTTGCACATGCTCACCCTCAAAGATAAAAATGTTAGTTAAGTACCATTAATTAGCCATCTTTTGTGTGCAGGATGAATGAGGAATTTCTCTAGAACACTCACAAAAAACTGTACACTCCACCAGTGTGACAGGGATGTGAATCAAATCCATATTCTGATAGCTGAAAGGTAGCAGTCCCTACTGCCAAATCACCATGCTGCTTATCAGAACAGGAAGCAATTATGTAATCAGAAGGCATTTCAATACATAAAGTCACACTTCTTCATACATTAGGCAGCTAAAACAAACAGAACACAAACCGCATATAATATTTATCATCCTCTTTGAAATATACAGTATATGGTAGTTAGATTTTATAATGATTGACAGACACAAAAAAAACAATTCTGCAGAATTGCAATCCTAGTTTTAAGACTAAGGTAGTGTATATTATGCATTCATTTCATGTCTTTAATTTGGAGGGGGAAAAAAAACAAAACAATTTTGATTCAATTTTTATATAATTTAATGGAGTTGCCAAAAGCAAATACCTGGAGGTGATTGAAATTTAATCTGCTCCGAGTTTAGGTGGAAATTGCCTATCAGTTGAAAAAAAAACTATAGGATAAAATTTTGGACATTTGATTTCAACACTTTAGCTTAAGCAAAGTAAAAAATGTATCACTCATGCTCCTTAAATAGACTTCTGCAGTCTTTTAATATGAGCTTACTTGTCGTTCCTTTGCACCTGGAGACCACCTTCCAGGTTCTGAAGAGGTAAGCAGTTTCATCCCAGGATAAGAGAGGACACGGACACTAATAGTATATTCTCTTTGTCCCATAGCATCGGGAAGCCACTCACTAAGGACACCCATCCTCCCCACATCTCTCAGAGCAGACTCTGCCCCTTCCAGCTAAGACACTACAAAACAGAGACGTTCCCAGAAGGCAGCGTCACATATTGACATGGCATTTGAGAAATACAGAGCTCCAACTTTTCTGTTACTTTGTATTTGTGTGAAGGCTGCCTAAGCCCACTTTGTTTTCTTACTTATGGGCACTAAAGCCTACTATTCTGTTCTAATTAAAAGGGGTGACCTGGCTGGTACAACAACCTTTTGTCTGCGTACCCTGGTGTGCACACCCTGCCATGATACACCTTTTCTTGTTCTAATGTTAGATTTATACTGTAGCTTCAGAAAGGAAAAAAAATAAAATTAAATTAAAAAAAAATAAAAAAAATAAAAAAATCAGACATAAGTCAGTCAGTACTTTTCCAACATGCTATATCCTAACATAGGGTCACGGGGTCTGCTGGAGCCAATACCAGCCAGCACAGGGCACCAGGCAGGAATAAATCCCGGGCAGGGTGCCAGCCCACCGCAGGGAACACACACACACTCACACACCAAGCACACACTAGGGACAATTTAGGATCGCCAATGTACCTAACCTGCATGTCTTTGGACTGTGGGAGGAAACCGGAGCACCCAGAGGAAACTCACTCAGACACGGGGAGAACAGGCAAACTCCACAAAGGACGGACCCAGGAAGCGCACCCAGGTTTCCTTATTGCGAGGCTACCACTGCACCACCGTGCTGCCCAGGAACTAAGTTACCCAAACTAGTCTATAACATTTCAGCAATTATTTACTGGTCTGGGCAGCACGGTGTCGCAGTGGGCAGCGCTGCTGCCTCGCAGTTAGGAGACCCGGGTTTGCTTCCTGGGTACTCCCTGCGTGAAGTTTGCATGTTCTCCCCGTGTCTGTGTGGGTTTCCTCCCACAGTCCAAAGACATGCAGGTTAGGTGCATTGGCGATTCCAAATTGTCCCTAGTGTGTGCTTGGTGTGTGGATGTGTGCGCACCCAGTGGGGTTTGTTTCCTGCCTTGTGCCCTGTGTTGGCTGGGATTGGCTCCAGCAGACCCCTGTGACCCTGCAGTTAGGCTATTGCGGGTTAGATGATGGATGGATTTACTGGTCTTATGTTGATCTTTCCGATCATAAAATAGGTCATTATGATAGCAATTAATGAGAAGAATTCACAGTTAATTGTAGAATTATGGTATTTGAGGGTTCCTCGAGTGCCTTGTTCTCTTGCACAATTTGGATCAAAAACTACTGTAATCAGCACATCATCATCTCATAACAGGCTTAAGTTTCAAGTTTGGCATCTCTCTGTCAAGCCATTTTAGCTCTAGACAGTCCCTAAGAAACTGTGACACATACATACACACACACACTCATCATCGAGATATCGTGTTTTTGGTATCAGGGGACCACTAAAACGACATGCTCTGTCGAAAACCAAATATTTGTAAATTTTTGACGAATCTAAAACTTTCGTGCAAAAAAAAAAAAAAAAAAAAAAGCATAAGAGAGTAAGAGATATCTTGTGCTTTAACTTGTACTAAATGGCACAAATGTATATGCAATTCCTGCCATAATTCAATAAAAAAATGAATGAGTATATTAATGTCTCTGTTGTAAAAATGTGCAATGTGATTAAAAAAGTTGATTTAATTTTCAACCAATTTGTTAATAAATCATTGGTTGCAAAATTGAATAAATATTTCAGTTTCACGAGATCAACTAAGAACAACCATTAAGGGAGAGAATTATTTTTGAATTTCTTATGTCACGCTAATGAAATGAGATTTGAAATGTATGAAATACAAATAAAACAGAATAACATATAGGTTGCTGTTTACCTGTTATAAAGCTCATCAGTGTGAAATGTGTGGTACAGATACAGGGTGTTACCTGTCAGGAAAATTATAATCCAGAATGTGACCAAAACTGACCTCTTTTCCTGAGAAAATAATGAAAATAATTTAAGTTATTAGAATAAGTCTCTGTAAAATATGTGGTGTGCATGATTAAGATAAATCAAAGAGTAAAGGATTTTTACATGAAAAAGTTACACATCAGATCAGGACACTACTCCATGACAATCATTCCTACTAAATGATATAGCTATAATAGGCATGTCTTGCCAATAGCCTGCACTCAGTCAAAGTGCTATAGCATCATTTATTTTTGCAAGTTACAGTGTCAATGGGCAATAAGCTATACTCAGATTTATGCAAGGCAAATCCTTTAGATTAAACAGAAAGAAACAAAATATGGAGAACAGTATTTGTGTACTAATGGATAGAAACGTTTAGACAAGATAAAGTAATGCCTTGAAATATTTACTAGTAACAGACAAAATGTGGTTGATGCATAATCTTCAGTCAATTTGAAAACTTCAGCCAAAACAGGTCAATATTGAGTCACCAATCAACGTAGAACATTATTCAGATCACAATACAAACATTTTTTTTTAAAATAAAGTTAGTAAAACATACAAAACTTAACAGAATACAGATCATCCAGAAAATTAAACAGGGTCCAAATTTGGGAATGGGGCTGAGCAGTTTAATGTCATGTAAGAAGCAGCAGAGAGAGAGAGAGAGAGACCAATACCATTGTGAAGACATGCAGTCATGCCAATGGAACTGAGCTATCACCACCAGGGAATGCTAGGCCCCATACAGAATATCACTTAAATTGTACGTTGGACTGGCAAGCTTTGTTGGGCTGAATGGCCTGTTCTCGTCTAGAGTGTTCTAATGTTCTAACGTCTACTCAGTCTGATAAGTGCAAACCGAGTGCCATGCTTGTGATTCATAGCCTCCTCCTACTTACTGGAATTGGCACCTGATTTGGGGACTGCCTGGTCCTCTAACTGAAAGCTGGGGACTTAAGACTTTAAGGTCCACCTTGCTGCTAGAAACAGAACACTAGGAGAATGGTCCCAGGGGTTCCAGAGGCTGATCCTAACCCTGGAAGCAGTTTCTAACTGGGAGATAAAAACCCCCTTCTGGACATAACTTTTTTGAATTTTTAATCAGGAGGTGAATAAAGACAAAAGCTTACTGGAAGATTAGAAGCCACACAATAGACATACAAGTATTGGAGTGGTACAGGAAATTTAAATTGTGAGCAAAAGCACTAGGAATCCCTACAGATAGATAGAGATGAAGGACCCTGTATTAGACTGGTCCATTGGAGCAACTATATTTGTAACCCTGTTTACTCGAAACTTTGGTATCTATCCTCCTCCCTGAATTATTATGTCATTCATAAAACCACCGTTTTTATGTAGATTTGGTCTCCTTGCTGTTTATTCTGGATCTGGGGGAGACTAAAGAACACCTCTGAGCACGCACACACACACACTGGCCACACCTTATATAAAGTTAATTACACTAATACAGTTTAAAATGCATCCTTACCCTCAAAGAGACCTGATACTTGATAGTTGAATTTGCACTTGCAAATGTACTGGCCAACCCAATGCACACTGCAATACCTAAAGACAATGATTAAATAAAATTGCAAACCACGTATCCAAAAAAGTACAAAGCAATGTGTAAAAATGCATTTGTGACATAGGTACTATTAACAAAAACACCCAAATAATATCCCTTCATATCATCATATCAGTCCTAAACTCCATTTTAAACGGACTACTTTATTGAATGAAAATGTCAGTTTTACTAATTTGCATTGTTGAAAATGCTGTTATAAAGCACTGATTTTATTAGTTGTACTATGCATTATTGGTAATCAAACTGCAGCAAAACGGTTCTTTTGAACTTATTGGTATAGTAATCATGTTCTACAGATATTCTTTTCATTGTGCATCAAACACTGGCAAAGCAGCCATATTATACATTTGCAGATCTCAGAATGGTTTACACAATGCCTGAAAAATTCAGGTGTATATGCATGCTAAGTATCTGCAGTGACACTGATTTATAATGAAACATAAATGGTGATTAAAATAGAAGCTTCTGACAAGTGAAAGTTGTGAGGTTACGGTTGCCTGGCAGGAGGCTTGAAAAAGGTGGATGACCATTAAGCATGTGTAAAGAAGTGACTGAGAGGAACTACATAATTCTGTAATTGAGTTCATATAAAAGATAGTGTTGTGAAGAGAATGAAGCAGGTGGTAAACACAATTTCAGTTTTTGTGTATGAGGTGTGTGCAAGATGTTTGGATAGTTGCTGTAAATTTAAGATATCTTCAAGAGAGCTGTGTTTGTGAAATCCTGCTACTTACTAGAAGGGCTCATGACAAATTGGGATAGTTGCGCTGCAGACTCAAAAGTGGCTGCTAAACTGAGATGTGCATGGGGCACAGAAAGTCTTTCTGTCATTGAAAGGAAAATATATTAAGAAAATATTTCATTCTGAAGAACACAGAGACCACAAGAAGAAGTGAATTTCGGAAACACATGACAAACCTGGTTAAAATAAGATAATGACCCTTATGCACATTTGCAGTCTGCAGCAATACTATATATAATTATCTCATTTCTAAATTTGAAAAATCTGCTTTGTTTAAACTTTTCTATGCTGCCTCACAAATACATATTTTTATATATCTAATCCATATAAAAATCTCCATAAAGTTATCTTGCAATAAGATAGGACACAAATTAACAGCAAAACGTCAGGAGATCAAAACACTAGCCTGATGCAAACCCTGGAGATGCAATTTTTTTTTTTTATTTTAAATTGTATGCCGATTTCCAGTCACTAAGTGAATCTCACCTTCAACTAATAGTTATTAATTTATTTCATTCTTATTGGCATATTTTTTAACCTGCATAATTCAGTTCATCTTCATGGGGCATACTCTGGCCACCAGTCCATCATGGTATTATTCATAGATACTAAATATACTGTAATTAATGTGTCTATACTGACAAGGCCCTATCATGTCATAGTGGCAACTGTTAGTAATGGATTAAATAGAAAAAATAAAATCAGAATTATCTTAATGTTCATAACCAATAAACTGACTTCAATTTCAATATAATTCAGTTTAATTAAATGTTAACCTAATGTAACATTGTCAAACTCACTTAATCCAACTCAGGGGAATAAGGAGCCAAGGCAAGTGGAGGACTAGCAACCTCTAACATAAGGAAGGAACCATTCCTTGATGGGACATCAGTCATGCAAACAGCCAACCACACTTAGACAAGGCCAGTTTAGAGTCAGAAATTAACCTAAAATGCATGTCTTTGGATGTGAGCAGAAAAGAAAAGTATTCAGAAGAAAATCAATACACATGCATTTTTTTATTTTTGATACCAGATTTCTCAACCCATGTGACAGCAGTGCTAAAAACCATCCCACTCTGCTTCCCTAAATCCATTCTAGTAAATAACTTTCCATTTGTAAGTCTAATGCTATTTAAAATAATTACTTTTTTAATCCTGAGTAATGCTGTAGTATGTAATGCATGCAGAATATGAACTTCTGTGGATGTCATGCTGCAAACCGACACTGTGTTTTTTGTAACTAGTGTTAAGAATTGCTCAAGTTTTTCCCCGGTTTCCTTTAAAAGTAAAAATAAATAAATAAACCAACCTGATAATTTCTTTTAACCAAGAAGGAGCAGTAGCAAGTAATCAAATTATACTATATTGTTTCATAAAGGGTGAATATACTAAAAACAAAAGAGTGGTTTACAAAATTCAGTGGGACAGCTATTTTTGTATTTATGGCTGGTCGGTGTGTGATAATGCAGGAGGAATACGTTTTCTATATACGTTTTTCAAATAGTTTTTAGATGTTTTTTAATGGCAAAACCTGATCCAAACTGTATTGTTTTGATGCGCACACTTACTGGTCACATATTGCTATTCATCTCTGTGGCAGAACCAGAGGAGAGACGAGGGTGGTGAAAGTGTTAAACAGTATTACTTGCACATAACTGCCTATTCTTCAGAGCATATTTTTTATATATCTTAAATAAAACTACTTGTCCAAACATGTACTTGAGTAAATGAAAAAAAAAGAAAAAAAAAAAAACACATACACCATAAAGACCTGATTACATCAATGTTAAGATTTTTTTAACACTTTAAAATAAACACAGCATGTATTTTCAAAAAATTATACTATTTGCATTAAAATTAGAATTGCCAAAAAACAAAACTAAAACAATTTATAGTATTGTTTTATTCACACAAACCAACAGGTTTTTAACTGTTCATAAATATTTTCAAAAGGTTCAGTTGAGGGCAACTAAAAATTCAACCCTCTACATTTCAGACTAATAAAGCTTTAAAGTTCTGTTGTTAATATAAACCTTTCTTCAAATGGTGACTTACATAAATGATGGATAGCTAGTATGCTCTGATCTGCACACTAAAATATTGACTGATTATAGCTATGTGTATTCATAAATTGCAGTTAGAGTTCTTGTATGAGGATATTTCTGCTTCTTTGACATACATGGGATTACAACATATGAAATAACTCAGTGTTTTTTATTTCCAAACTAAAACAGTCTAATTTGAATTAGAGGCCAGGTATGTTACCTCGAGCTACTTGGCAACTCCTCTATTGCTCTATTTTTCTATATGCAGTACTGTAGTGGAACTTCCACCAGAATGGGTGTAGCATTTTAAGAGCACCTTTTCCTTCAAGTTTGGTCATAGTTGCAACTTGCTGAGTAGCAGGACATCTACCTACTGAGTGCTAATCACAACCAATGAATGCATCAAAACAAGTCATGGGAAAGGGATAAGAGTTTTCCATTTGCTATCATTATTAGAAGCCAAAAGGGACCAACCAAACGCACATAATAAACCAGCTAGTGATGAGGATCTGCTGCTAGTTTTTCACAGCAAAAGAAATATGATTGGTCTTAATTAGAGGAAGCTGAGGATGACAAATGTAATGGATTAAAAGTAAATTTTTGTGCACAAATGTGCACATTTGAAATTCTGCCAATGGACACCTAAAATAATACTTCCTTTAGAAACCCAGTCTGCAATAGTAGATAATCCCACACACAATACTAATATTACATTTTTATTGTTTAAAGCTTACCTAGTTTGTGCTGAAAGCAGACTTTAGCCAGAAGTATAAGAATAAAAGGCAGGCCTTTCTGTAGCCATGAAATAATAGCTCTGAGCTCAGATAGGGCAGGGGCTGGGGTAGAAGGATCCTCTGGCCCTTCATCTCCATTTCCATGACGATCAGATGTAGCTGCATGCAACAGGGATGAGCGATGGGGAGGAGGCTGGTGGAAATGATGGTGGTGATGGTGAGGCATTTGCCTTGGCAGGTAAGGGACATTGTCTGGTCTATGAGGTCCTTCATCTCTGGTGGAGGTGGTCATTTGAATAAAGACATCTGACGTGGAGCCTAACACTAAGCTTGCTGCCTGGAAGGAAGTAGTAGTCATGTTTCCAGAAGGCAGGCCCACCATTCCTGAGAAAAGTTGTTGGTGAGAAGGACCCTCTTGTTTAAGGCCTTCAAACACTCCTCCTTCATCCAGACTGGCCTCTGAACCTACTGTCTGTGTTCTTGTTCTAAGGATATAATAAAGCGATTACAAAATCAATATACTGTACTACAAGAAAATAAATATTAGAATAAGCATTTTTCAAATAATCTATTTCAAGTTATATTAAAAATAAGTTAATAGTATAAAGAGAAGCTAGATAACAGAACATACCTTTCAGGTGGCAAACTGTCTGTGTTACTGCTATGCCTCCTCTGCATTCTTCAAAGTTTCAGAGTATCTTTAAAGGTTCTACGTAAAATTAAAAGATGGCATGTATGCAATAAGGATGTATCCAGAAATCTGAATTATAGCAATGAAGGAAAATAAATGTTTCCTATAACCTACTGTTTTAATAATCATTTATGTACCTGCAATAAATAAGCAGAAAAAGCAATTTAAAAAAGTAGTTTGTTCCATCAAAGTACACACCAAATTGAAAATATTATTTAGGTGTTAAAAATCTAGTGCACATAACTCTGTTTATAATGGTGGAATACAATAAACTAGCACAGCTAAACAATGGTTAAGTCCATCTGTTTTGATTACATTGTGTATTTAGGAAGCTCTGTTCATTAGATATGCTATCTCTTATGTGTCTTGCTGGTCATTGTTCATTGGACATTCTAGCCCTTATGTCTCTTTCCTTTGTGTTTCTTGTTGCCTTCATTTGTCGGACACTGCAGCCCTCTAGTGGATGCCGGACGACATTATGCCCAGGGGACAGACTCTGGACGTTTTGTTGTTGTATATAGATAAGCTGTGTTGGCAAGGTTTGCCCATGTTTTTACCAAAGGCTAATATTATTGACAGACAGTGTGGTGTAAGGACTGAGATTATTGGCTTAAATTTTGCTACTGACACCACGTGACCATGAGCTAGTTACTTCAATTGGCTGTGCTCCAACTGGAAAACCAAATGAAGTGTGATCAATTGCATCACACATGTTGCAAGTCGCCTTGGACAAATGTATCAGTCAAATAATAAGTAATCATACTATTAGGTCACTGGGTCATGCTATATACAATTATACAAGTAAAATATTTCTGCATTAGATCAGTTTATGCTTTTCTCCAGTGTCTATTGGTTATTAATTATGGTCATTGCAAACCAATTTTACAAGAAAGTGTTTTCTTTTGAATTGAAATGGATGAATACTAGGAAAATCCTGAAATTTGAGTATATATTATTGTTAGCAATGTATATCTCTCTATTATAAAACAAAATCTTGGAAGGAGACAAGACATGGTTTTCTCAGAAAGACACTTATACGTCCTGCGAAAAAGAGATTTAACCACGCCTGGGGCTGGAAATAAAGGACAAAGAGTAGATGACAAAGTAGAATATCGTAAAGAATTCAAAAATTATTGGCGCAGTACACATGCACAGCAGGTTAGAGATAATGGAAATACGAAAATTCAAAAGTCTCAAAAAAAAAAAAAAAAAAAGGATAGGAAAGATCGCATTAGCGCAAACAAATGGAAATTATTACTCTGTGAAATAATGGAATAGCAAAAAGAAATCAAATATATTGTTTGGATTTAAACTTTAAGTCAGAGACTTGTAGATCGTCTAATTCGTCTTGCCAGTGAGAATTAAGATTCCAAAAACATTGGCGCGGTATTTAGTCCCGTAAGATGGAGACTTTTAACATTAGATTCTTTCAAGTCACGCCATACTTACAACTATTTTCAAACAAGACCACAGTCATCTAACCTCAGTCGTCTGAATGCTTTTGTCAAACACACTTCCTCCGCTCTTAGCTCTTATAAAGTTTATCAGGACAATAATTTTATACGTTCTAGATTACACATCAACGACAAAGCGAAGAAGAAAGAGCATGGATAAACATTTGAGAAAGTAATTTTATTTATTAGAGAGAAAGAAACGATATTCACTCACAGGCAGTTATACGTTGTGTTGTCACAATGCAAGTCTAAACATGGAATCAAAATTCAATGCGATCTTGAAGAAAAGTTAATTCAAAATATTGTTTTTACTAAAATTTTAAAGTAAAAGTGAAAATAATGCATATGTCATAATTCCCATGAAAATAATCTCTTTATATTGCATATCTGGTAAACCAAACCTGGGAGTGGGCGAGCGAAGCAAGCAGGAGGCGGAGCCCCCTAGTTAAATTAAAGATTACATGTTGACGATTTTCACTTGTTTACGTCATTTGTGTTTTTCATCAGTTGTATGTTTAAAATTGCATTGTTTTTTCCACAGCCATAGGCAGGCAAAGCCCTAACTTCTAACACATTTACAGGATGCACATTTATAAAGCTTGTACAATGAGCTAAATGTTCTTACTTTTGGGGTTGTTTTCTCTAGTGTTTGAAGTGGGGAAAAATAACTACTTGTACTATGCTTTGGAGGGTTCCAAAACAATCAGGAGACCCTTTTCAAGGTCAGGATATATGTTAAGAACGTCAGAGAGCAGGTAGCTGTGGAAAATCCCCGTTCAAAGTAATCAGATGTGCAGGTAAATGTAAACGATTTTTTTGGGGGTTCTACTTTCAAAGTCTGTAGATATAAATGTGTATTACAGTGGAGTAGCTTCTTGGGGGACCTGTTAAATTTAATCTTGCACCATCTGTTCCCTTTTTCTTGAATCAGAGGAGGCTACTTCAACCTATTTCTCTCTCTCTGCCTTTAGCTTTATAGGTGTAACAGATCAGGATAAACAACTGCAGGAGCTCAGACAAGATTCCATCAGACAAGGTTATACCTCCAAAACAACAGACACTTAAATAAGAAGAGCTACTGCCATATCCAGAGACAACCTTCTGGAATATAAAATCAAAGACAACAAGAACTGTATCCCCTTGTTGTCACCTACAACCCACATCTTGAAACACTTTGAAAAATGAAAAAAGAACTTCAGCCAATGCTAAACAATGACCAAACACTGAAAAATTTATTTCCTGAACCTCCCCTCCTGTCAACAGACAACCACCAAACCTTTAGCAACTAATTGTCTGAAGCTCCCTAAGTGAATCAACAGAAAATTGCACATCTCCCTGCCTACAGAAAAGATGTAAAATGTGTGCCTACATTTATAATACAGACCGTATAGTTATACCACACTGCCGACTTGAACATCACATAAAGGCATCATTTTCCTGCAGATCATCTAATGTGGTCTACCTAATTCTCTGCATGAAGTGTCCTGACACTGCACTCTATGTGGGAGAAACTGGACAAACACTCTGCCAGAGAATGAATTTACACAGGTTCCACATTAAACGTGGCAACACAGATGTTCCTGTAGCGGCCCACTTCAACAGCCATGGACACTGTGAGAGGGACTTTAAAGTCACAGTGCTTATGGGCAACTTCAAAACACAGCAAGAGAGAAAAGAATGGGAAGTTAAACTCATGCTAAAATTTAATACATTACAACATGACTGGAATAAAGACAAGAGTTTTATGGCCAGATATGAGGATTGTTTACATCTCTCAGAATGACACAGACAACCTGACTACAGACCCACATTGTTTTGAAAAACTCATTACAAACTTCAAAAGACTTTGTTGGACAGTTATCTTATCCAAAGATCTTGACCATGCATTGTTCTTCTCTCTCTTTTTAAATTAAGGATTAATAGAATCCTTCATTGGAACTATGCATCTCTTAGAAAAATGTTCTCCTACACCACATTACACTGAATTAAAAAAAAAATCCAAAAATATCTATCTACCAGTAATGGTGCACTGCTCAATAACGTGCAGTGAATACACTTGACTTGAGCATTCATAGTTTTCATCATCTTTCTCTGTACGTTTATCATTCGTTTGCTCAGAGGTTGATGTGCTTGCTGCTTCCTAAGCAGTTCTTCTTTTCTCCACCCTAGTGGCCTGCTTCTTCTCTTCTTTTGTTGGCATCTTTTCGCATTAAAGCTGATTAAGTCAGTGTTTGTGTTGCAATTGCAATTGTGTTGCAATACTTTAATTTTTTACTTAAGTTGGCACTTAAGTCTTCAGTCTGCCTCAAAAATGATTTAAGATATGAAGAAGAAGGGGAAGTGAAGGCAAAGGTGGTAGGGATGAGAATGGCGCCCGTACACATGCGCTGCACAGCTGCCCTGCTGCTGAGAGTTAATTCTACAATAAAATAAAATAAAAATAAAAAGAGGAATCACCTTGGAGGTCAATCATCACCCTGAAAGTGGATAGTAGACTTCACGTAGTATATGTATACCAAATTTCAGGTCAATAGTTCAAACGGTTTGTGAGCTACAGGTGATTTAAAATCCTGGACAGACAGACAGACAGCCATGGTACCGCATTATATATATAAAGATCATATAAAAACATCTTGGGTTGAGAGGTGATCATCTCGGAGAGACACTTTGATGTCACGCGAGACAAGACATTACAAACTTAGGAAGCAAGACCCGTGAGACAGTGACTTTTGCATGTCACACCCTACTTACAAACAATTCAAAACAAGTTCACGGACATCTAACCTCGCAATTGTTGGAATGCTTTTGGCAGACACACTTCATGTGCTCCCAACTCTTAAAAATGTTACACGTTCTAGATGGCACGTGAATGACTAAGTGAAGAAGAAAGAGCAGCGTGTCTAAAAGAGACACGAAAGTGTTGGAGAGAAAAGAAGGCAAAACAGGAAGCACAAGAGAACAATAATAATCTATGTGCAAATTCAGAAAATAAGGAAAGAAACAATCAGCCCGGACATCCCACGAGAGACACTTTGATGTCCTGCAAGAGACACTTTGACGTCCCGCAAGACAAAACAGTTAGACCAATAGGACAGCAGCTATACAGTCTTTTAAATGATCGATGTGCAGTGCAACAAGCAGAATATGCAGCTCGCCAGCAGCAGAAAGACAGCAGCTGATCCATCCACATCTCCTTAGTGTGCATTCAGCCCCCCCAATACCCCCCTTCACAACGCGAGAGGCAGAGATGTGAAGTGGCAAGTGCTTAGCGCGCCCCCGTTTTGGGGGTTGGTGTGTGATGAGCTTGGGGGAGGGGCTAAGCGAGCAAAGCAAGTACAGCTGCTTTACAGGCTTTGAAACGAATGACGCACAGTGCGAGAAGTAGAACACGCAGCATGGCAGGAGGAGCAGTAAGCAAGCAGGTGATCTGTCCACATCTCCAAAGCGTGCATTCAGCCACTACCTTCACAACACGAGCAGCTCCCCGGGGTGGGCGCACAAAGCAAGCAGGGGCAAAGCCCCCTAGTACATAATAAAAAACATAACTTAAACTATAACACTTCAATTAAGATAAATGATAACATGGACAGTTGTTAAAAGGTTCCCCCTATAAATATTTAGGGAAGCAGCTACCGAAATTAATGCACTACAAAGATTGTTTTACCTTTTTCATTCTCTCCCAATCGGGATCCCCAAAGAACAATTTAGTTTGATGGATTAATAGATTTCAAGGTTCATCTGAAATGAAAACACAAAGATAGGATTACTAGTAGAGCTACTCAAGAAACAAGATTGCTAAATTCCATTATGTTCAAAATCATATGCAGCTCAACTTAGATTAAGTTAGAAGCATATTCAAAATTATACTGAAAAGTGGAAGGAGATGAAAGGAAATGGTTAGTGAATTTTCACTCCTGAGAGCCTTAAAAGTCATAACAGTCATACCTTGGTTAAAGATACCGATTAAAACTGATTTTAAAATGATAACCTATAATTTGGAATATGTTAAAGGATAAATGAAAAAGATTTCAGCACTAAGGAATTTAATAAATGGTATACAATTTGGGTTTTAAAGGTACACACCACTATATACTATAATGATAAAATTCTTTGGAGAGCACAGGTAAGAGCCTGAGGAAAATGATCGCCGATATAGATTTTCATACTACGAGTTATAAGCATAGCCAAACAAGGAAATTACGTACAGACCAAAATATTATTTTTTGTTAACAAATCTGAAATGGCTATCAACAAACCAAACAGAAAACAATAGCGTGAAAAGTACTGTTACAGTTCACCCCGTCTCCTCGGGAAGGACCTGCTGGGAGCATAAAGGAGCCAGTTAAAAGGATACTGAAGGCTTAAGAGACTTCAGAACTTGTTCTGCTTACTTTTCAATGAAACACAGAAATAAAATATGTTATAATCAGATCTGCCGGTCAGCTTAGGCTTAGAAGGTCAAAAGAAAAACCAAAGATCTGCCTGCTGTGATCATGTGATCCAAGATAGGTATAAAATAGAATCAGAACAAAGGAAGACCAATTTGTCTTTGGGAATCAAGCGTTGGAGCTCCATTTGGCATATTTCACAAGTAAATGGAATCAAGGGACTTCTGTTAAAGGGTTTTAGGACTGAAACTGAATTTTAATTTGATAGTCGGTTTTTTGCTTTATTTCTGTGTTGGTGGAAAATCAAATTCACTCAAGGGAAAAAAAAGATGGCAACAGTCAGTTATTTTTTACCTATCCCATGTACCCTCTCATTCTTTGATCAAGAGTCTTATCTTTAGTTCAAAAAGGCAATATGAGGGGTACTTGCGTTGCCCGTATTTAATGTGCACCGATTTTCTGGAAGTATCTTTTTAACATTATTTTCGGAAAACATTAACGCGTTTTGCATGTTTTGAGCATATGACTAGATAACTAAAATGTATGTGACACAATTATTGTGAAAATTCTTTTTCTTTTCTCAATATACTTTTACATCTTTTGCCATTGTACAACATTGGTCACCACTGGCTTATATTATATCTCGTTTATAATGAAAACATTAAAAATATTCTTTCTTGGCCATCAGTATAAATTATGTGGAATAAGTAATATAAAAAAATTTAAAATTTGCTAATGTAAAACAAATTCTATGTTTAGATAGTCAACAAGACTAACTCAAGCTACAGCACACATTTAAGTGAGGAAAGAGTAAATATGCCCGACAACAATAAATAAAAGGCTGTTAGGATATGCTCCTTTAAAAAATTGTGAAATGTGCCACTAGAATCTCTATTTCACATTTCTTTCTAACCTGCATGCATGGTTTTAAGCAAGTTGTGTCACCTGCTCAAGAAAAAAAAATCTCATATCTGCTGTCTCTGACAACTTTATACCAACTTCTAGCATGTCTTTTTAAGTAAAACTCTAGAAAAAGCAATTAAATGATTACTTGATCAAATATTCCATTAATATTAAGATACAGTCAGGTTTTAGAACAAATCACAGTCCAGAAACTGAACCAGTCAAAGTAGTAAATGACTTGCACGTTAATACGGACAGGGGCCATATATTTGTTCTTGTTTTGTTAGACTTCAGACAATGGGTGGATCTCTTGAGCAATGTCTTAAACTAGTTTCAGTCTTACTTAACAGATGGAAAATTCTTTGTTGGTTGTGGTAACTGCATGTCGGAGATCCAGGATATTGTTTACAGTGTGCTACAAAGATCAATTCTGGGCCAACTGCTTTTTTTAATCTAAGTGCTCCCATTAGGCCAGATCATCTCAAAACACAAGGTTAATTTTCACAGCTACAATACTGTACACAGATGACATGCAGCTTTATTTATCTATAGCACCTGGTGACCCTAATGTCTTACAGGTATTTCTGAAAGGATGAAAAGTAATTTTCTCAAGCTAAATAAGGGAAAAGAAGAATTCTTAATGATTGACAAAAACGGAAATGGTGAAGGTCCTAGAAATAAACTTGACTCCTTAGTATTAAACTTCAAAGCAGAAGTATAAAATGTCAACGTAATCATGAACTCTGGGCTAAACTTTAAATAACACATTAACCAGATTACGACGACTGCATTTTTCCATTTAAGGAACACTGTAAAAGTAGACCAGATTACTGTAAGACACCTCTAAATAGTCTACCTAAGAAAGATATCAATCAGTTGCAAATACTGAGAAAGCAGTAGCAAAAAATCTCAATCAGAAAATGTAAATTTGAGCACATCGAAAATTTTAGCATTTTTACATTGGTTACCTGTGTCCTTTAGAATTGAATTTAAAATACTACTAAAAGTATATAAAGCCTTAAATAATCTTGATCTTTCCTATATTTTGGAATGTCTGCCCCCCTACATTCCACATTGTAACCTTAGATCTAATAGTTGCATGCTTATTATTCCAAGAGCTAAGCACAAAAGAAGTGGTGAGGCAGCCTTTTCCCGTTATGCACCAAAAATATGTAATTCTTTACCAAAAGAGATACAGCAGGCTAATACCAGGGATAATTTTAAAAAATACCAAAAAACTCACTTTTTAAATTTGTCTTTTTCATATCTATATTTTATTTGCACTCCTAATTGACTATAAATACATGGAATTAGCATATTCTACATGGATTTGCAATCATTATTAAACTTTACTGTTCTCTGCTTTTTTGTCTGGTCTTTCTTTGGTTGCGTTCTGGGACACCACCACCTGATCACCACGTAGCCACCTGTGATGCACAAGTGAAGGCTGATGTCCGAGAGACCCAATGCATTATATTCACAAAGATGAAGCCTGGAAATAATGAAGAGCAACTTAAAAACATTTTTGGTAAGCAGAATGCCAGCGGGAGCAGGTCAGTCTTTTGGTCTTTTTTTTTTTCTCCAGCTTAACTGTAATTTTTCTTATTTTTTTCTGTCCTCTCGCTCATCTAACCTTATACTCATCTTTAGAAACATAAAATACAATATTATATATTAGGACTTTCCTGGTCTACTAATTATATATCTATTTTTATGCAAGTCTGTAAGTTAAATTTTAAGCTCTGG
>JANRMT010062840.1:35347291-35360505 GCA_026402145.1 Polypterus bichir lapradei
AGTATATATATATATATATATATATATATATATATACACACACACACACACACATATATATAGTGTATATATATACACATATACATATATATATACACATATATTATATATACACACATATATATATACACATATATACATATATATTATATATACACACGCATATATATACATACATACATACATACACATATATACATATTATATATACACATACATACATATACATATGGACAATGTCTATGTGGAATCATTGTCCTTTTGCTTATATGACTCTTTCTTTAGGTACTCTGGTTACTCTTTCCTTTCATAAAAACATACATTTTGGGCCAACCGTTGACTGTATTGTAATGTGTGGAATACCTTCCAGGAGGAGTCGTAGAGTACCAAAGTAGCTGCTGGTTTATGTTCAAACATAATAATGTAATTAAAAGTCAATTCTTGCTGAATAACATAAAAGGTTGTTTAACTGTATGGCCACTTAATATTTTAGTTAAACCACAGGTTTTTTGATTTCTGTGTTCCTGTGTGGTGGATTCAGCAACACGCTATCACTGCTTCATCCTCATCTGTAAATGTATTCCAAATGTGGACTGGAGCAAATTAGAAATCCTCAATTCACTTTTTTCCTCTTTCATTTCTTTCCAACTATTTTATTAAAACAGTTACCTGATGATGAACAGAAACTGACGTAAACATAATCAGGTCAAACATTGTGGTGAACTGCTGGTTTCTTTGTCATTTGTAACTCCATGTTAGCTGGTTAAAAGCACAAGAAACAAATATCAGAGAATGAAACCGTTTAATACTACAACAATAACTTTTATTACTATAGTTCATTTTCAAACAAAGCATGAAGCTCAAATTATTTTACGACATGTCAAAGAAATATTTACATGGGAAAAAATAAAATGAAATAAGAAAATAAATGTATAAAAAAATAAACAATTAGGAGTTTGAAATCTTAACAAATGCGTTAACTTAAACGAAGCATAAAAATGTTGCTGGGGCAATAATTGTTTTAGCAGCAATAAATGGCTTTTAATTAAAAAATACAATTACTGTACACGTTATTTTTTGTATAGCATTCTTAATGGAGTGCAGACGCATGGGTTGAAACAAAAACCTGCAGCCACTATAGCTATGCAGGACCGAACCAGAGGATCTCTCCCATTCAGTACTGGTTCTCTTTCATGTGTCCATTGCCAAGATGAGTTATGTTTGTACTCCGGTTTTTTTTAGTAAGCAAATTTAAAAAGGTGAGTAAGCAAATTGGAATAAGAGATACATCAGGCACAAAAAGAAACAAATACTGTATTACCCTATCAATGTCTCATCGCATCAGTACTTTTCTGCATGGCTCGTTTTCAAATACAACTTATACATCTTTGCATAATTTAAATTTGTTTATCCTGCACACTCCCACGTGCTTCCCAAATTTAAAATCCCTTGACTTATTTGTTAACGTATCTATCTAAACAGCTCAGAATTAAACAGGACTGTAAGTTTACGGGCAGCCCAATCACATGTCAGCATAGGCTTCAATAATGCCCCCCCCAACACAGTGATTGGCTGAGTATTTAATGATGCTTTTAGAATGAAATCAAACGTGCCCTAATAATAAAATATTGTATTAGAAAAAAGACAACACTAAAATCGCAACCTGAACTGTAAAAGGCGGTCAAGCCTAACGCAAACGTAAACAATACAATTCTGGGTACACTTACCGTCCTTCGGTAATTCCCTACACAAAAGCAAATATTACAAAGCGGCATGCGCAAGCTACAGATTGTACAATACATCAGAGAATATGTATTTATTTTATAAAACAATTTCACAACAATAATTCTCATAAAAAAAAACATACCTGCTGTCGTTATACAAATGTGTCTGTAAGCTCGATAGCCGTATATTCACGTAAGCAGGAAGGGCTACGCGAGTAAGGAAGCGCAGCCTATCAGAGGTCTAATGTGTATCACGTGGCAGCACTTCCTTCAGCCAATAGCCGCGCGCTGTGTTATTCGTTTGTTTCCGGGATGCTCTCGATGTAAGAAGACAAACAAAACGGTGCAGGATAGTGACTTCTTTTGTTGTAAACCTGTCAGTTTAATGAAGAAGGAATATAAAATTTATGAAATATTGAAAACCTGTATCGTCAATTGGTAATCTTGCAGTTTTAAAGGTATTTATGTATGTAGCATTCGTAATTCTTCTTCAGAAGTCAGTTATGAACCTTGGGGATGGGTACAGAGTCGAAGCAGAAATATAGTGTCCTTCCTGACCCAAGATTCTGTCGATACGAATGTTACTCGAATCAATTAGTCAGGGCAGTTCTTCGTTTCTGGTTTTCATAGCAAGAATCCGCCGCTTATTCTAAGGCACGTGATGCGTTTTCGTGGCTCCTTCATTACATCTTGCGTGTGCGTGTTTACCATTTTATAGACGATTGTATTTTAAGATCTTATTTATTCATTCTTTGCTGGATTGTGAGCACGGACAATGTGCGATAACAACTGGCACTGTGTCGAACTGCACTTATCTTATTTGTGCTAGGAGGGCCACCTCGCCCTCTTCCAAGAGTCCTGACCGTTGCTTGATTGCAGAACAGCTCCTCCATGGTTCTTCGGAGGCTTCTCAGGAAGCGCTGGGTTCTCGGGGTTGTGTTTGGACTGTCCCTCATCTACTTTTTGACCAGCACCTTTAAGCAGGTAAGTAAACAAATAGCGAAAGCATTAAAATGCATCTGTTACTTTGAAGTGCAAAATGGTCGCATTAATGCCAAGTGTCTTTTTGTTTACCATCTGTTTTATCCAAATAGTGAATTTCACTTTAACATGTTTGGGATACACGCAACTTATTTTGTTCGAATGTATTTACTAATTCCTTGGGTAAAACCAAGGTTTTAAAGCTTCATTTCCCATCTGATGTTTGAAATGGCAAATCCCAGAAGATTAAAATCAGCTCTGTAAATGTAACTAAAATTCTGTAGTCTTAGGCTTAGAGTGGCAACGTGTCGCATGTTTATTAACATATGCAAGTAAGAATTTCGCTGTACTCTGTATACAGACTCAATGCGCCTATGAGAAGTGTTTGCATTACGGTATTTAGAATACCCATCTCAAGATAATACTATACTGTAGTATCTCATCTGTTTTAATTGTACCCCTGCGTAGATGACCTAGGCATGCTATACAACAATGTTTCTCAACCTTTTTGGTCTCACAACCCAGTTTTTCCTTTTTAGTTTCCTTTGTGCAACCAACACAAAGATGGTCATCAGCCACTTTAGTGAAATGAGTGGGAATGTTAGAGCATTGGTGGAAGTCCCCCATGGGGAAACGAGTTGAAATGTAAGGTTTGGGGGTTTGGTTCTACCCAAGGGGGTACCCAGGGTAAAACAAGCACGAAGGTATAAGCTTCCTCCTTGGTGAAATGAGATGAGTGAAAATGTAAAGGCGGTTGTGGCAAGACAATCACAGATACAAATGGGGATAAATATTAAGCAGTGCTGAATATTGCTTATGTGACCCACCGACAGTAGCCCATGAGGCATTAAGTGGGTTACGACTCAGTGGTATATTTTCTTGGTGATTGAAGATATACTTTCTGGTTCCCTGTTTTTTTTTTGTTTTTTTTTTATGATCTTGTGACTTACAGTACCAAAGTACTGCCCCTTTATTGAAAAAGCTTATTAAGTAAGATATCCCAACAATATCTTGCACCTTCGCATATTCAGGCTGAATTTAATCAACTACAGCTCCTTTGCCAGAGCAAAGCATCTCAACCACCTCAGTGATTGTGATAAAAGATGTACTCATATCTCCACCAGCAGAGGTGTTATGAAAATTCCTCTAAATGCCGCTTTCCTTTTCAATTAGTATTGTTGAGTTATGTCAGTAGAATGTAAATGCTGCCCGCAGTAATTATAATGTCACTCAAGTTATGCCTTCATGCTTTGATTTCATTCACATTATGCTTACAAATATCACTCATGACACACCCATTCTGTAGCATGGAGTACAAAGTTCATATGCAAGATTGTTATATTGTGTCTTCTAAGAATGCAGATATCTAATTATGGTTAAGGTTAGGATTGGAGAGTGGCTATGTTGGCTTATCTTTAACTCTGTCATGATGATAAATAAATTGGCAGCATTTATTTTGAGTTCTAATAATAATGGCAATAGGAGTGTCGTGTGAATTACATCAATAGGTATGTAGAGAGTGCTATTGGAGGATGTAGGCTGCATTTAAGCACTTCTTGCTGATGTCAATTCTTACTCACTTTTCAGTTCTGAGTTGTTAGTTGGATTAGTATTAGTTTGAGGCTACCTAAAAATAATTTTTCATGGTCTTCTGTCTTCTTGGCTTTTTAGTACCTCTTGGTCAAATCTAAAATTAAAAGAATACCACCCAAAAATGATATTTTGTTTATGTTAGTTACCCCATGAAGTTTGTAGTGGTGGCTGAGGGTTGAGCTCTGGTTAATTTTCTGAGTTGTTACAGTTATAATGAGGCTTTGACTGTATAGGGGATGAGAAGTTAATAATGAATGGATTTGCAAATTAGAGCTCCAAAGCTGTTCACAGAAAATACTTGGATTTTCATAACGTAATTCAGTATACTTGTGATGTATAGTAAAATATGACATTTGCATTATTTGAATATGTTTCACAATGTGTTATGCTGAGTCACTCCTTATTGCAGCTGTAATTTTTTTTTTTTTTTTTGGCAGGAAGAAAGGACAATTCGGGACAGAACATTATTGCAAGCCTTGGACCCTGATCATCGTATTGTTTGGAAGGTCCGGTTTAATTTGGGAAATAGCAGCCGACAAATCAGTAGATGCAGAAATTCCATACAAGGCAGACTTCTTGTCACAGATGAACTGGGTAAGAACAGTTATTTTTTTTTTCCTTTTTCATTTTAGATAGAGATTTCAATTTTTTAAATTCATGTTGTGGTTAGAAAGAAATATTTAAGCGTTACTGTTCTTAAATATACATAGTATAAAATCAGATTTTAGACCAATATTTTATCTTTAATGATTATCATTCATATATAGCATACATTATAATAATTAAAGATTAGGTAGCTTCTGTGATGAAAGAGTGTGTATGGCACACTATCATTTATGACACGTGAGATCTTTGATAAATGGCTTTTGAATTGTTTTGGTTGAAAATCTTAATAAAAATAAACTGTCAGTTCACCAAAACCGTTAATTTCCCCAAGGTGTTGGGCCCTCGAGCAAGGCCCTTAACCTGCAGTTGCTTCATCCCGAGTATGACATTAATGTGCATCCTGCTCTGCGAGCGGGTCCTGCAACTTGCAGGGAAAACCCGGGATTTAATGGCAGCATTGGCACTCCAGCCACTGTAAAAACAACACGCTGTATTCAGCACATGCTTCCAACTACAAGTAAAAGTAACAGTTTGAGTTACCTCAGAATGTTGAGACTTGAAATGTACACCAGCACAACAGTGAACAATATTTCCTCAGTTAGTGTTTTCCATGTGTATACACTTAACAAAAATGTCGTTGCAACAGCTGTCAAAAGATATTGTGTAATATTTTACAGTGAACCGGGCCTTGCATTTCTACATAATATATCTCAAGTGACATTTGCTATTGAGACTGTTAAGTGATTATTGGTTTAAAAAATGTTCGTGTCAGGCTGTGAGTTGTATTTTTCTCCATTAGATTTTTCCATATTAAACTTTTATATATGGATAATTTGGGATTCAGTTCATTTGCATATGGCATATTTCCTGTTTACAAGACCATTAACACTATACCACCTTACTAACTTAAAAAACATTAATCTTACAAATCTGCAATAAGATAACTAAAATACAATGTATTATTGAAATAGATATACGGTATACTTATATAGTATTGAAAACAAATCAACCCCCACCCCTGAGAAAGAGAGCATGGCCAATGGAGTAAAACTAGTAAAAATAAATAAATAGATGAATTTAATAGATGGATAAAGATAAACGGAGAAGAAAAAGAAATGAGATGAGAATCTGCTTCCTCCGTGCTTTAAGAGCTTATTCTAAAATATTATTGATTAGATCCTGCCAGGTTTTGAAAAGCTCTGCACAGATCCTCTAAGTGAGAATTTGGATTTTTTCCAATTTCAAATAATATATAACATCAGTTACCCACTGACTTAAAAGAGGAGAGTAAGGATTCTTCCATTTTAACAAAATAAGTCTGCGTGTCAATAGTAGTGAAGGCAATCACAGTTTGTTTGTCCTTCTCCACTTTAAGCCCATCTAGAAGAACACCAAACACAGCTGTTAATGGTTTAGGAGGGATTGTGACACCAAGGCTGTCTGAAAGGCACTTGGAAATCTCATTTTGTATTTTTTAAATGGTGTAATGTAAAATAGTTTCTCTCTTTTTTTTAAACCTTTTTGTTTTTGGCGACACCTAGGTTATGTTTGCGAAAGGAAGGATCTTCAAGTTAACGGTTGCTGTAATTCAAATGCTCCAAGTTCCAGACAATATTCTTGCAAGACCTGCTTGCCCAATGGATGCTGCAGTGTATATGAGTATTGTGTTTCTTGTTGTGTCCAGCCAAACAAAGTAAGTGAAAAAATGTACACATGTACTTTTGGGATTGTAAATAAAACAGCTCAGAAGATTTAACAATGAGTATTGAAATCCACAATTTTTGACCTATTTTAAGAAGCAGTAGACATCAGAACTCTTTAATTTGTAAAATTACCACCTATGGGAGGGGCCAAGGAGGTCAGGTACAGTGTGAGTTGTGTGGTGGCTGAAGGCGGGGACCTTGGCGGTCCGATCCTCGGCTACAGCATCTGGCTCTTGGGATGTGGAATGTTGCCTCTCTGAAGGGGAAGGAGCCTGAGCTAGTGCGCGAGGTCGAGAGGTTCTGGCTAGATATAGTTGGGCTCACCTTGACACACAGCTTGGACTCTGGAACCAATCTCCTTGAGAGGGGCTGGACCCTCTACCACTCTGGAGTTGCCCGCGGGTGTGGGCATACTTATTGCTCCCCGACTTGGAGCCTGTTCATCGTGGTTTACCCTGGTGGACAAGAGGGTAGCCTCCCTCCGCCTGCAGGTGGGGGGACGGGTCCTAACTGCTGTTTGTGCGTATGCACCAAACAGCATTTTGGAGTACCCACCCTTTTTGGAGTCCCTGGAGGGGGTGCTAGAGGGCCTACCTTCTGGGGACACCCTCGTTCTGCTGGGAGACGTCAATGTTCACGTGGGCAATGACAGTGAGACCTGGAATGACGTGATTGGGAGGAATGCCCCCCCCCTCCGATCTGAACCCAAGTAGTGTTTTGTTATTGGACTTCTGTGGTCGTCACGGATTGTCCATAATGAACACCATGTTCAAGCTTAGGGGTATTCATATGTGCACTTGGCACTAGGACACCCTAGGCCTCAGTTCGATGATCGACTTTGTGGTCGTGTCGTCGGACTTGCGGCCACATGTCTTGGACATTCGGGTAAAGAGGGGGCGGAGCTGTCAACTGATCACCACCTGGTGGTGAGTAGGCTTCGATGGTGGGGGAGGATGCCGGTCAGGGCTGGTAGGCCCAAACGTGTTGTGAGGGTCTGCTGGAAACGTCTGGCAGAGTCCCCTGTCAGAAGTAGCTTCAGCTCCCACCTCCGTCAGAACTTTGACCACGTCCCAAGGGAGGTGGGGAACATTGAGTCTGAATGCGCCATGTTCTGTGCCTCTGTTGTTGAGGCGGCTGACCAGAGCTGTGGCTGTAAGGTGGTCGGTGCCTGTCGTGGCAGCAATCCCTGAACCTGTTGGTGGACAACGGCGTTGAAGGATGCCGTCAAGCTGAAGAAGGAGTCCTACAGGACCCTTTTGTCCTGTGGGACTCTGGAGGCAGCTAATAGGTACTGGCAGGCCAAGCGGAATGCGGCTTTGGTGGTTGCTGAGGCAAAAACTCGGGTGTGGGAGGAGTTTGGGGAGGCCATGGAGAACGACTTTTGGACGGCTTCGAGGAAATTCTGCTCCACCATCCGGCGGTTCAGGAGGGGGAAGCAGTGCAGTGTCAACACTGTATATGGTGGGGATGGTACTCTGCTGACCTCGACTCGGGACATTGTGGGTTGGTGGGGGGAGTACTTCGAAGACCTCCTCAATCCCACTAACATGCCTTCCAATGAGGAAGCAGAGTCTGGGGACTCGGAGGTGGGCTCCCCCATCTCTGGGACTGAGGTCGCTGAGGTGGTCAAAAAAACTCCTTGGTGGCAGGGCCCCCGGGGGTGGATGAGATACGCCTGGAGTTCCTCAAGGCTCTGGATGTTGTTGGACTGTCTTGGTTGACGCGCCTCTGCAACATCACATGGACATCAGGGACAGTGCCTCTGGATTGGCAGACCGGGGTGGTGGTGGTCCCCCTCTTTAAGAAGGGGGATCGGAGGGTGTGTTCCAACTACAGAGGGATCATACTCCTCAGCCTCCCTGGAAAAGTCTTTTCGGGGGTCCTGGAGAGGAGGGTCCGTCAGATAGTCGAACCTCGGATTCAGGAGGAACAGTGTGGTTTTCATCCTGGTCGCGGAACAGTGGAGCAGCTCTATACCCTTAGTAGGGTCCTGGAGGGTGCATGGGAGTTTGCCCAACCAGTCTACATGTGTTTTGTGGACTTAGAAAAGGCGTTTGACCGTGTCCCTCGGGGAATCCTGTGTGGGGAACTCCGAGAGTATGGGGTACCGGACCCCCTGATAAGGGCTGTTTGGTCCCTGTACAACCGGTGTCAGAGCTTGGTCCGCATTGCCGGCAGTAAGTCGAACGCGTTTCCAGTGAGAGTTGGACTCCGCCAGGGCTGTCCTTTGTCACTTATTCTGTTCATAACTTTTATGGACAGGATTTCTAGGCGCAGCCAGGGTGTTGAGGGGGTCCGGTTTAGTGGACTCAGGATTGGGTCACTGCTTTTTGCAGATAATGTTGTCCTGTTTGCTTCATCAGGCCATGATCTTCAGCTCTCTCTGGATCGGTTCGCAGCTGAGTGTGAAGCGGCTGGGATGGGAATCGGCACCTCCAAATCCGAGACCATGGTCCTCAGCCGGAAAAGGGTAGAGTGCCCTCTCAGGGTTGGGAGCGAGATCCTACCTCAAATGGAGGAGTTCAAGTATCTCGGGGTCTTGTTCATGAGTGAGGGAAGAATGGAGCGTGAGATCGGCAGGCGGATTGGTGCGGCGTCCGCAGTGATGCGGGCCCTGCATCGGTCTGTTATGGTGAAAAAGGAGCTGAGCCATAAGGCAAAGCTCTCAATTTACCAGTCGATCTACGTTCCTCCCCTCACCTATGGCATGAGCTATGGGTAGTGACCGAAAGAACGAGATCGTAAATACAAGTGGCTGAAATGAGTTTCCTCCGCAGGGTGTCTGGGCTTTCCCTTTAAAGATAAGGTGAGAAGCTCAGTCATCTGGGTGGGGCTCAGAGTAGAGCCGCTGCTCCTCCGCATCGAGAGGAGTCCGATGAGGTAGTTCGGGCATCTGATCTGGATGTCTCCTGGACGCCTCCCTGTTGAGGTGTACGGGGCCCGTCTAACCGGGAGGAGGCTCCGGGGAAGACCCAGGACACACTGGGGGGACTATGTCTCTCGGCTAGCCTGGGAACACTTCAGGATTCCCATGGAAGAGCTAGAAGAAGTGGCCGGGGAGAGGGAAGTCTGGGTATCTCTGCTCAAGCTGCTGCCCCCACGACCCGATCTCGGATAAGTGGAAGAGGATAGATGGATGGATGGATAGACATCTGAACTCTTTAATTTGTAAAATGTTTGTGGTAATTTGTCTGTTAGAGATAGGTATCTAATTAATATTTGACACAGTAGTATCATTTTTTTGATGGAAACTAATTTTCTAGTTTTATTCTTAATACGGTTATGTGTTTTGCATTCTGATAAATTATTTCCATTTTGAAAGAGTTTAAGTCTGGTTGGTATAATAGACTACCATATTCTCTGAGACTGGTTTGTGCCTTGCACTCTTTGACTTTTTCAGATATTTAAAGGATAATTAAGCTGGAAATGTATTGATTAACAGAAAACTCAATGAGAGAGTAGAATTTAATAACATAAAGTGACATGTGCTTTAAGCAAAATGGAATGTTTTTACAATTTACCACAATTTTTGCTGTATAATCAAGTGTATTTTGAGCGGGTGAGAAATTAGTATTACAGTATGTTTATTTTGTTATTTTATATAACTAAAGGTATTTTCATTTGCTCTGGCTTATTTAGGTACAGGCTCATAGGGAGTCCATGTTTGTTGTGCTTGCACTGGCTACAATAGGAAGTCAATCCCAATGGTTCACTTGATATTAATTACTTTCATAGCTGTTATGTAACAAACTTTGCAGTAAATCTGATATTTCATGTTCTAATTATCTTGTTTAGCGACAGGTTCTTGAGCGCTTTCTGAATCGAGCTGCTGTAGGATTCCAGAACCTGTTTACAGCTGTAGAGGACCATTTTGAGTTATGTCTAGCAAAATGTAGAACCTCTTCTCAGGTATGTGCTTTCTATGCATACTGGTGTTGATGCATTTACTTTTTTCTGTAATAGATGATCAGTGAATTGATCTTGTTTACTATGGTTGTTTTCTTCTTGATTTGTATAATGTTTTAATTTAGTGTAGAAGGCACTTCTGCGTGTCAACTAAGAAAGAATACCAGTCAGACACTAATGTTTATTTTGGTAGGAAATTATGATTAGAAGAGCAACCAAGTTATCATTGCTATAATTCTTTTATAGTGACTGCCTGACGAGCACTGTTTGCGTAGTATGGTTAAACTAGTTTAGTTTTTTTTTTTTTTATTTTGGCAGAAAATATTTTAAGTCCTGCTACTTTTTTCTGATTAAAGGAATGTTTTTTGATGTATACTTTGTTGTTCATAGAGTGTACAGCATGAAAATACCTACAGAGATCCAACAGCCAAATACTGCTATGGAGAGAATCCACCAGAGCTGCTTCCTATTTAATTGTGAGTTTGTTTTGGAGTTGGTGATGGGACTATCATATTTAAACTTGACAACACAGTTCTGCCTGGACTAAATACTGTTTCAAGTAAACCATCATAAGCACAGCTCTTTTGCTGAATTTGGTGTGCTGTTTAAAGACTATGCAAACTGAGTGTAAAATTTCACGTGGTGAGAAAACATGACTTATCATGTGAAAAGGTTATTTTGCATTTCAGATCACTGGATTTCGTATCTTGTTTTTGGATTTAGTCCAGTTTATAACTCCAGAAATCACTACATTAAACCACAAGTCTTTATAGTCTTTACAGTCTTTTAACCATCTCTTAATTTATGTTCTGAGTTTTATATTAAGAAACACTCTTGTTGATGAAAATTAATGTAAGTTTAAAAAGGTGAAACATTCAGATGTCAAGTCTTGAAAGGCAAACTTCATAGATGTGATATGTGAAAAGTTTGCATTTTCCAAATAATTAGTTGAAGATACCTAACAACACTTTGCATCTTTTATGTTTTGTCTTGTCCTAAAACTTGGGCTTCCAAACATGCACAATGTCTTCTTTTGTTACTGTCTGGTACTCTTAAGATAAATATTTTTATATACATAAGAGTTGATGCTTTTCTGTTTTGAAACAATTCCATTTTTATTGTAAAAATTGACTTTAAATACATCTGTTTTGTGTAAAATAAATAAATAGTTCTATCTCGCATATATATTTTGCTTTACAAGTGTTTTGAAATTGGTGTTATTTCTGCAACTTTACAGATTTTGCGTAGACAAAATAACCTATATACTTATAGTGTTTTTTATCTTTAAAAACTGACTTGGTCATTCTGCATAGCTGCTTAATTTGTTTTGCTAACAGTTATTACCTCCAAGGACAGACTCTATGGTAACAAACTCTCTTGCAAGTGCCCAGCTGTACAGGTAAGTTTGTGTTTTCAGATGCAGGATTGATAATAAAAGATTTCCTGTATTTTGCATTATTAATACTCCAGTAATACAATGTTTTCTGCAATTATTTTAAGAAATTTAGTATTTGTATCATGTATTTATATTCTATTTAAATCATGGTGTGCTATAAAAAGATGATGTGTGGAAAAGAAACACTTGGCAAAGTCAGTCTCATGTTTTTGGCAGGCACTCCCAGCAACGTCTTTGAAACATATTACTTTATGTTACAAAGGAATAACGATCTACTAGGAAATATCAAATAATTGATAGTCCATTATAAGTTAGGTTGGGTATTTAAGGAAACTCTGTTGTCGGAGATTGAAAAATGTTTGCAAAAATTAACTATTTAAGGGAATCACAATGTGTGTGTGTTTATGTATTTAAAAAACCAGTATATAATACACACAGACATGCACGTGTATTAGGGATGTTTGGATTGATACTAAAATGTTGATGCTTCCTTTCCTGACCTTTTAAGTTAAACATTGATGTTCACATTAAAAGTATATATATTATACATTTTCAGTAATATGCAAGTTTATTAGAAATTATTTTTAAAAATATTGGATGGCGAGAACATGATTAAATTAATCATGCAATTGTGCAAAACAGGAGCTGCTTTTCCTTCCGTGTTTATCATCTACCTGCATTCACATTGGTAGTGCTGCAGTCCACCGGCCAAAGCAGTGGAGCTGTGTATATGAGGCAGTTGCAGAAAGGAAGTGAAGCACTGTTTGGATTTATTGTTTACTCAGTGGAGTAAACTAATAAAGCAAAATGGGATATGTGTCAGAAGATTGTATGTTACTACTGCAGCAGCAGCACAAACCTAGTAAAACACATAAAAGTCAGTCACGTTTCCGAACACACAGAAGAGGGCACAGATACTCAAGCTGCAGTCTACTCTTAAAGAAGCCTTCCATAAAAGCAAGCAGTACCCTGGCAACGTTAGTATTGTAATCTGCTGTTGTAATTGTTTAAACAGAAAATAATCGTCCATTTTTAGAGAGATTTATATTACATTTATAGGGGTCAACATCCCCCACCCCACCCCCCGGGACCCAACCCCCAGTTGCGGCCAGAAAATTTGTAAAATCTGTATGTAAATGTACAAAAGAAAAATGACTTTTTTATTGGAGTCAAAAATCATGAAATTCTACAAATACAGTGGTGTGAAAAACTATTTGCCCCCTTCCTGATTTCTTATTCTTTTTCATGTTTGTCACACAATGTTTCTGATCATCAAACACATGTAACCATTAGTCAAATATAACA
>JANRMT010062840.1:35365505-35376173 GCA_026402145.1 Polypterus bichir lapradei
GAATTTCGAAATGAAACCTGCCCAACTTTTGTAAGGAAGCTGTAAGGAATGAGCCTGCCAAATTTCAGCCTTCTACCTACACGGGAAGTTGGAGAATTAGTGATGAGTCAGTCAGTCAGTCAGTCAGTCAGTCAGTCAGTCAGTGAGTGAGGGCTTTGCCGTTTATTAGTATACATGCCTATGTTTTAGCTGTCTCTCTACTGCCATCTAGTGCTGCTTCTTCTAATTCATTTGCGGACAAACAAAGATCAAGATCCAAATGAAGATTATATATAGAGACTAGCAAAATACCCGCGCTTCGCAGCGGCGAAGTACTGCATTAAAATTTTTATTAAGAAGAAAATTTAACCTTTTTAAACTGCGGGAAAATATGCCAATAATTATTTGTTAAGGATCTCTTTGTATACCACATTGTGAGTTCGGCCATCCGGTTGTAACATGACCAAGCTGTGCGCTGAGCTTACTCTTGAGCATGCAACTTACAGTTGGCCATGTGAACAGTAATCTTGTCTCAAATCTCACAGCTTGGATTGCTGCTGTCATAATCAGTTTGAGGTTCATGGTTTGTTTCAATTACGACAGTATTTGTAGGACTTGTGTTGAAGTGACATTCGGCATCTGTCAAGCGTTGTAAGCTTACAACCGGTTTCATCGATAACTTCACATCCAGCTTTTGAGAGTTTAAACATTCATAAACATCAAAGTGTCCACTACTGAAATCGTCACCTGTGAATGTAAGATGTTTAAGAGGCATTGGCGGTTGTCGAAAGGTGTAAAATATTTGACCATTTCGGTACACTTGAAAGCACCAACCGAACAATTCAGCGGCAGCCATCAACTCACATGCAGAACCATAGGTGAAGGGCTTAAGCATTTCACTCTTCTAGTGCTCCTGTGTAGTATAATTATCTCCTGTACCGTCATCAGTCCACACCTTGAACCTGTCCCAGTCATTCAATACATATGACACAATGTTCTTCCGGATATCAAGAGTGAGCCTGATATGGCCGTTCAATATGTAACACAGAGAATGGAAAAGGTAGGTGCCATCTCCGGGCAAGGAAACCACTCGGTAAGTGACAGTTCTTTGATCGATGGTGATTACCTCGATAGACATGGTAATGGGGGTTGGAATAATGAAGGAAATGGGTACCTGAGTAACGTAAAGTAAGTGTAAAATACCTATACAATAACTATAATTGTAATAAACAAACAATAAAACAGCGGAGAAGCCGTGGATTAAACAAAAAGGCTGTAGTTATCAGCAGGGAGACGTGAATCCCATGGCGAAGCAAGGAAGGGAATGTAGAGACTGGAGCGATGGACGGCCTTATATAGGCAGGCAGCCAACAACGTGGGAGGCGTTGGGATGGGGGACCCAACGCCGCCTCACATGGTGACCAAGCTGCAGGCTATGGACGTATATATGTACGTAAGTAGGATTCAGTTAGCGTTGGGAACCCGTGTACCAAATTTCTTGAAGATGGGCCCATAAGTAACAAAGACTGTTGAAAAGTTCAATATGGCGGCCGACAGTGGCATCATACCACTGAAATAAGTACGTACATTGGTTTCGGTTAGTGCAGGGAAGCCGCCTACCAAATTTCGAGAAGATGGGGCCATAAATAAGAAAGTTCAACATGGCGGACGTTGTTGAACGTTATGACCGTTACGCGTAGAATTTCGAAATGAAACCTGCTTAACTTTTGTAAGTAAGCTGTAAGGAATGAGCCTGCCAAATTTCAGCCTTCTACCTATACGGGAAGTTGGAGAATTAGTGATGTTGGAAAATTCAATATGGCGGCTGACAGTGGCGTCATACCACCGAAATAAGTACGTACATTGGTTTCGGTTAGCGCAGGGAAGCTGCCTACCATATTTCGTGAAGATGGGGCCATGAATAAGAAAGTTCAATATGGCGGACGTTGTTGATCGTTATGACCGTTACGCGTAGAATTTCGAAATGAAACCTGCTTAACTTTTGTAAGTAAGCTGTAAGGAATGGGCCTATCAAATTTCAGCCTTCTACCTACACGGGAAGTTGGAGAATTAGTGACGTTTGGAAAATTCAATATGGCGGCCAACAGTGGCGTCATACCATCGAAATAAGTACGTACATCGGTTTCGGTTAGCGCAGGGAAGTCACCTACCAAATTTCGTGAAGATGGGGTCAGCCTTCTACCTACACGGGAAGTTTGAAAATTGGTGACGTTGGAAAGTTCAATATGGCGGCCGACAGTGGCGTCATACCATCGAAATAAGTACATACATCGGTTTCGGTTAGTGCAGGGAAGCTGCCTACCAAATTTCGTGAAGATGGGGCCATAAATGAGAAAGTTCAACATGGCGGACGTTGTCGACCGTTATCGACCGTTATGACCGTTACGTGTAGAATTTCGAAATGAAACCTGCTTAACTTTTGTAAGTAAGCTGTAAGGAATGAGCCTGCCAAATTTCAGCTTTCTACCTACATGGGAAGTTGGAGAATTAGTGATGAGTCAGTCAGTCAGTCAGTCAGTCAGTCAGTCAGTCAGTGAGTGAGTGAGGGCTTTGCCTTTTATTATTATAGATAATATATATAGTCAGGGATGCCTGGGGCGACGACCCGGCCGGGACGCCTTGGAGGACCGGAAGAGGGCGTGCGCCCATCTCACACCACGTGGGGACAGCCACCCTGGTTGCTATGGGGACCTTGGATACAGAGTTTGAAGCTCAACCCTGTAGGGGCCCGTGGCGCCCCCATGCCTTTGAATCCCTGGACCTCAGCACTTCCGCCACACCAGGAGGTGCTGGGGGAAGAGGAGCAGGGACACCCGGTGTGCTTCTGGGGATACAGCCGGCACTTCCGCCACACTGGGGCGTGTCGGTGAGAGATTGCCGGGAAGCACCTGGAGCACATCCGGGTGTGGATAAAAGGGGCTGCCTCCCTTCATTCGAGGCAAAAGTTGGGAGTGAAGTAGACTGAGCTTGCTGGAGGAGGCAACGAGGCAGCCTAAAGAAAGTAAGGCATTGTGTGGCCAGGACTTTGGGGGTTTTGTGGTGCACTTTTGACTGTGACTGTGTAAATAAACTTGTTTGTGGATGACATGATCGTGTCTGTCTGTCTGTGTCCGGGCCAGCCTCCACAATATATATAGAACATATTTTCAAACTTAAATATATTTATTATGTCCATTTTGTGGGGGGGGGGGGGAGTCTATATTATCTTTAAATCCCATGCCCTAGTATTAGACCTGAGTGTTACTCAGGCTGTTTTTTAAAAAAAAAAAAAAAAAAAAAAAAAAAAAATGCTAAAAGCAGTAGTTCTGAGAGTTAACTTGGGCAACAGTACAGCTGCATCTTCTCTTCTCGCCTGTTGGCATGCCTAGTAATAATTGCGTCTCATTAAAAAGTTTTTAGCAGCCCAAGTATTACATTTTCTTGACAGTGATATCACCAGTGATGACGAAGTGAGTCTGTCTTCAGTGGTGAAATGGACAGTGAATCTGAAAGTGAGTCTCATGAGTCCGAAAGAGACACTCGCTAAATATTTGCATCATTTTAATACTTTTTACACTGACTGCATACTTCAAGGTTTTGCACATTTCACAGTAAAAAATAAAAATTTAGTTTTTCATGCAAAAATATGCAATGCTTTTTACATGTTTTTTTTCCAAGAAAAAAATGTAACACAAACAGATTGTTTGTAAGACCTGAAAATATTTAATTATTTCTGTTAATAAACAAGCAAAGTAGTCCGATCTTTGAAACTATATATATATATATATAATATTCTACAGAGTCTTTAAAATGTGACTTGTTGATGTTCACAGATACTGTAAGTTTTTACAGAAGGTTAACCATTCTTGCAGCATCAGTATTGGGATTGGTATCAGCAATCCTGGCCTCAGTATCACCCGGTATCGGATCAAACAGAAAATAAGCAGAATCTCTCCTTACTAGCATGCATGACTTTGTATCATAGATGTTGTTTTTAGTTTTGTTAATTATAATTTCACGTTTTCTTGTTAATTGTACTGTATCATCATGTCCAGTGTGAGCCTTGCATACTTAAACAGGATGTTGAATGATCATGTCATCTGTCAAAGGCAACTTGGAATCTCATTGTCAAAACTCTTCAGTGATACTGCACTTTGTTTTTACATTTTGGAAAATACAAAAAAATTAGACGACAACCATAGAGAAATATGAAGATTCAATTTTCAATAAAATTTTATGCATTATGGCAGGAAGGCATGTGTGCCTTCCAAAGAAACTTGATATCAAGGATAAGAAGAGGAGCAAAACTGACAATAACATCAATGGAAAGGGTAATGATTGAGGGTGGTCATTTTGAGCAAACTGTTTACCTGAGGTGAAACTTCTAAGGATTGTAAAATAAATTCTTGTGGCAAAAGATTTGGAAAATGCCACACAACATAGACAAAAAACTTAAGTTCACGTTCAAATAGTGAATCTGCATTTTTGTGTCCTGCAGAAAGTTAAACACCAATATATTACAGGTGGGCTCAAGTTTACATACAAAGGGATTATTTTTATGGAACCAAGGTTTTTTAATATACATTCTAGTGTATAAATTTCAAGCTCAAAGTTAGCCATTATTACTAATAGTACTAATAGTAGTGTTGTATATGTAAAATTTTAATGTAAAGATTATTAGGTAAATGTGAGGTAAAGTTCAAATTTATTGTCATGTATATTGTACAGCTAATTCATACCTGTATGTCTTAAACAGAGTAGTGACAGTAATACCACCAACAATAAATACAGTAACAGTAAAGTAGGTATATGTTTAAAATTCTGCGAATTTCATAAGCTGAATCTATTTCCATGCTGCTATGGAATGGATAGATACTACATTTTTATCACCCTTGTCCTCCTACATTAGTGAGAGCTAAGTTCAGAGTGTCAATTGTTGTGCAACTTTGTTTTTGGTAATTTTATATTTTAAATTGGGCACAAATTTACAAATGGCTATTATAATATTTAGTCACTAATATTTGATATTACAAGTGAGTGGTTTCAGATCAGGTCACTGTTCTTACAGTAGTATCAGACAATATTGGTTCAAGAACCCTTTTTGGTGCTGTTTTATTGCTGTGGTAAGATTTTGCATTTGGTTTAAATATAAAGCAACCTATACAGGACTGTTCTGGGTGTTTATGAACTGATTGGATCTGCCATTCTCTTAACCAGCTTCTTCTCTGATTTTTATCGGTGGCATAAAAATATTGCCTTTTTCTATGCAGTCCTTCCTTCTAGGTTTTAAAAAAATATACATTGGAATCTGTTACTTTAATCTGGATTATAACAATTATTTACATACATTTTATTAGGTATGAGTATATATACTATTTCAATTTTGTTATTTGTATTTATGAGCATGTAAAGAAATAATGTATAAATATGAGCATGGGAAAGGTACTTTATTAAATAAAAATTATGTACAATTTCATGTTGAAGTGTGAAAAAAATGTCATGCAGCTTCTTTTATGGTTTTCCACTAGATGTCTCTCTTTTGCACATATTATGTGTAATTGAGAATGTTCACAGATTTTAAAAGGTAGGGTTTCTGCAAGCTTGTTTTCCACAGTCCTTTCCATGCTTCAGTTTAATCTATAAAACTTGAACTGAGCATGGACATGCAGTGTTTTTTTTTTTTTTTTTTGTTTTTTTTTTTGAGTGTTGTGTTACAGTACAAATTCTGCCTATGAGGGGAGCTAATCCTTTTTTTCTCCTATCTGTTGGTAAGGGTTGGAACCAGCACTTTGGTAAGCACAAACAGATGTCTGTTCTTCCATTACATTTCTGAACCTACTTGGTTCATTTGAGGTTGTGGAGACTAGAGCCTATCCTGGCTGCATTGGTGTATGACAACGCACAATATCTTGATTTTTTTTTTTTTTTTTTTTTTTTCTCTCTCTATCACAGGATGCATTTTTGCATGTACAAGGCACACTTCCTCTAGGTCAATTTAGTGTCACCTGTTACACATGTTTTGTGTTGTGGGAAGATAACTGGAGTATCTTTAGAAAAAACCTTGGAGAATTTGTAGTTGGCAGTACCTTTAGCAACATGTCTGGAGTTTCAGAGGGAGTTATAAGCCTTTTCGAAAGCAATATCTGAAGGGAATGCAAACCAAGAATGTACCCCGATTAATATTTTACCATTTATTTACAAAAGGTTAATATCCAGGATGGTCGACCTTGTAAATTCCATTACTACAGAAGTTGCAGATTTTTGTTTTCACAAGTTGGTTAACAATAAATTAATTTCTGCTTTTAATTCTCATCCATGCTAAATTTAAACTTTTGGTTTTGGTACTTTATGCTCAACCTGTTGATTTATAAGGTTGTGAAATTTAGTACATGCATTTACTCATTGATTTGCTTTTTTTATGTAATTTTCTTTTTTTATTATAAGTTGACAAGAAAGAAGGCATGAATGCCAAAGAATCAAGTAGGTCTTTGCTGTGGAATGGGACTGGTTGAGATGTGGTTAGACTCCGATGTCACACTGCTACATTGTAGCAAGCAGGTCCTGGCTAAAGACCATGGGCTGTGTGAGGGATCAGAGATGTTGGGTACTTGTCATTTAAAAAGCCCTAACTGTGCATTCTGGTACACTAAGTGGGGAGTAACCCACTTGTACATTGAATGAAAAATCAGTTTCTTTAAAATGAATGCGTGTTTTGTGCCTAAACCTCCAAAATATTAATTGAATGGTATGAAAAGACAAGGTGATTCACAGCAATGTTATATCTTCCTGATATAGAGTGTTTCACAGCTGACCTCACCAACATCTGACTCTGTATAATCCCATTGGCATCTCAAATGTATTAGTGTTTATATTGAGGAATAAACCATTTTTACCATGTGTTTCTCCTAATAGGTTGGATCCAAAAATTTTCTGATTAAAACTAAAATAAAGGGATTTTTTGGTGTGCCTTAAAATTAATGATGATCTGCAGCCTTGTCTGCTCATAATTGTTTTTTCTGCCCTGATTGAGGTAAAACAAAAAAACAAAACTAGACAACTATTGCTGTTAACGAGAGCACCATTCACTGATTGTCTTCGGAATGTAGTTCCAATTCCAGTTTCATAATTTCTTTAACTTAAAAGTTTGTCTAGAAATGTGCTTTTGTACTGTTTGCGCAGAGCTGTAATGTCATATAATGGGTTTAAAGTGATAATGTGTTTTTTTTTTTTTGTTTTTTTTTACGGTAGCTATTGCATGGTAACAAAAAAGAACATTATTTTTCACTTTTTAAGATATTACTAGAAAGTGCTCAGGAGGCATTTTCCTGAAGGGCAACTGGTTAAAAAAAGTTTCCATTCATAATCTATCTTTAGCTTCATTTCCTTGTATAAATGTGTAAAAATATTTTCAGACATAAGCTGTTGAACAAAGATAAGAAGTCTATTTTTCAAATGTATATGCAGTATTCGTTTTAGATGATATTACACTTTCCTTTTCTTTTCACTGCTAGCATCAAGATTATGCTTTGTAAAATATAGCTGCTTGTTATTAATTTGCCTCTTGCCAGTCTTTGCTAGTAGGAGTAGCTTCTAATGTCATATACAATACTCCCATTTAGTGTTTCAGATTTGCTCTTATGATTATTATGTCAATCATGGTACTGTATGTCAGTAAGTCAGTCATTTTCCAACCTGCAATATTCTAACACAGGGTCACGGGGGTCTGCTAGAGCCAATCCCAGCCAACACAGGGCACAAGGCAGGAACAAATCCCGGGCAGGGCACCAGCCCACCGCAGGGCACACACACACACACACACGTACACACATTAGGAACAATTGAGGATCGCCAATGCACCTAACCTGCATGTGTTTGGACTGTGGGAGTAAACCAGAGCACCCGGAGGAAACCCACGCGCGCATGGAGAGAACATGCAAACTCCATGCAGGGAGGACCCGGGAAGTGAACCCAGGTCTTCTTTCTGTGAAGCAGCAGCGCTTCCACTGCACCACCCTGGCACTGTATGTATTACTTGGTAAATGGAATATACAACATACTGTTACTTTTCTCTGGAAATTGTGGGACATAAAAATATTCTAAATATGTAACTTGCCGTTTTGATTTTTGTACAGTATTATTTTGTGCTTTATGTTACAATTGGAGTAATAGTATTTTTTGCAGCAGATTATAAATGTTTGGGATCTTTTAGGGTGTCACATGTTTCTTAATTTCCTTTTATATGTTGGTAAGCTTTTAATCTCCTCTTACCATCTGTAAATCTGATGTTTCATTTGTTTCTTGATGCTAAGGAAAACAATAATGTGTTCTCATGTTAGTAACATACAGTATGATACTTTCTTCAGTCTAAGCAGCTTTCCCTTTAAAATTACATGTTAGTGATCATTTTCTATCTTTTAGAAATATGTGTTAGAATAATTTTTTGATCTTCATATATTCAAAAAAATGTACATTGAATTAAGCTTATTTGGGGAGTAAAAAGGTCTAGCATTAGTAAATTAAGTATCTTTTATCTGTGTAATAAAATGTAATCTCTTTCAGTCCAACAACTGTAGCTTAACTGTAGAAATTAGTAAGAATTTTTGTTTCATATTTGTGAAAACTCACCAAATAACTCCCTTCTGCATACATTGCTTTTGTGATGCAGCTTATGACTTTTCAAAACCACAAGATAGAGTAACACTGTTCATTTACTCAGAAAGCCACACATTTTTGTTTAAACAATTGGGGATTTCCTGCAAGATGATAAAAGAAAAAAAAAACCTTTTTATACATATTTTTTGTTAATCAAAAAAAATGATTAAAACTCATTTACTGTAATTCAAGTGAAACAGCATAAAGCCAGAATGTTGAGGGGAGAGGAGTAATGATAGAAAAACTCCCTCATTTTGATACCTATGCATAAACATGATGGCACACCCTTCCCACTCAAACAGAAAATCCAGAGTTGGGCCTCTCCCTACCTGTATGGGACCAACTGAAACTTTTACTCACAGCAACTCCTCCTTGATCATCGCCTTGCTGTTTCTTCCAGTTCCATATTGGTGATAAGAAGAATCCTATGACCTAGTTTGTGATTTTTACTTAAGCTTTTCCCTAAGTGTACTCATAATTACATTTCTGATTAAATGTAATATTTTCTTAGATAAATGTTGTCACTTTTCTTTATAAACCGAGTTAAATTGCCAAAAGGCAAACATACTGCAAAATCTTGCATTCAGTAAGCCATGTCACCCATGTGCATCTGTATTTCACTGTATTTTGTACATGAAGTGATAGTACTGTCCCTACTACTACAGCATTATTTAAAAATAAATTTGATCTGATATTGTGCTAAATTTAGTTTGATCACAAAGCTTGATGAATCTTCCCACTTTAACCAAGAGAGGAGTCCTGAGTACCAAACTCTCTCTCTCTGCAGACCCAGTACAGACTTGGAAGTGCACTAATGCAAAGCTCCCTTACACACCGATTCCCACTTGGTTACAACACAACAATTTAGATGTTTTTTTTTTGTAGAACTCACCCTAATGTAATGTTTGACTTAACATGTGGAATCCCTTCCAAATAAAGGAATGTGTGAACTTTGCATATAATTGTACATTTGTCCAAAAAGTTTCAAGGGGCAAAGCCATCCATGTCTCCAGTATGTCATTCATTTAAACCACAGTAATGTGAGAGAGCTCTTGTGCTTCTAGAGTTGGGTTACATTAAAAATAAGTTGATGAAATTTTATTCTCTTCCTTTTTCTCTGCTCTTTTGTAGTTTACTTTAATACAAAGTTGTCCATTCTCAGAATGAAATTTCAAAGCCATGATTCTTAAGCAAGGTCATGTTTATTAGATTGCAGTTGACACCAAAGAGGTAAAAACTTTTTTTTTCTTTTTCGTTTTTTAGTCTACTTTTGTCTCCCGTAATATCATTTCAGGAAATAAAGATAACATAATGAATAGTAATAGTTCCCTGGACTTTTTGAACCAGGGAGAAATTTTGTTAAAGGCTAAGTATGTTTTTTAAGTATTTACATTTAAGTGAGGCTGTGCGTGTGTCTGTGTTGCGCTTACTGTATTTTTTTTTTTTAAATTGAGCAGCTCTGTCCCCGTGACTTTTTGTTGTTTGTATACAGGGTTGGCTTTTCATCTGAATAATCATTTCATCTTTTTAAATTTTTAATTGCATGTCTCGAATTCTTAGAAAATGGTAAATCTATTGTGCCATTTTTAATTTTCATTTGCTAAGCTGTAGTATATCTTTTTTGCATAGATAATGGTGTTGAGCATAGTTTATAAAGCTGCCTATGACAAAATGAAGGAGACTATATCCACATATCCCCCTAGTTAGCCTGTTAAAATTTATAGGTGTGTAAGTCATGGTGTTCTGAGAAGTGTCAGTTACTTAAGTTAAAAAGACTAATCACTAGAATGATAGTAATGTTGTAAATGAAAAGAGAACAGAAGAAAGAATATTTTCTGTAGTATCTCCCACTAACGATGGCTGTTCACATTTGGGAAGTGGATGAAAGAGTCAATTAAAAATTAAACGGGTTAACAAGAATACGCTTAAGTGCATGTCTAATTGAGCTACAAGGTTAATTAGGTTAGATAATGAAATATACAGTGCTTAAATCTATACTAATAAACGGCAAAGCCCTCACTCACTCACTCACTCACT